>OW052220.1:49568639-50123338 GCA_932526605.1 Nephrotoma flavescens
ACCCGGACAAATGCACTTTTGTTTGAAACCAAAAATTTTTTTGTTTCAAATCATATAGTATTGTACCAATTATGAAAGGTAATTTAATTTTGAATAATAATCCGTTTAAATTGGGCCGAAACAATGACCAGTTTTCGTGTAATCGTCGATTGAAACCGGCTGCTTTTTTACCCGGACAAATGCACTTTTGTTTGAAACCAAAAATTTTTTTGTTTCAAATCATATAGTATTGTACCAATTATGAAAGGTAATTTAATTTTGAATAATAATCCGTTTAAATTGGGCCGAAACAATGACCAGTTTTCGTGTAATAGTCGATTGAAACCGGCTGTTTTTTTACCCGGACAAATGCATTTTTGTTTGAAACCAAAAATTTTTTTGTTTCAAATCATATAGTATTGTACCAATTATGAAAGGTTATTTAATTTTGAATAATAATCCGTTTAAATTGGGCCGAAACAATGACCAGTTTTCGTGTAATCGTCGATTGAAACCGGCTGCTTTTTTAACCGGACAAATGCACTTTTGTTTGAAACCAAAAATTTTTTGTTTCAAATCATATAGTATTGTACCAATTATGAAAGGTAATTTAATTTTGAATAATAATCCGTTTAAATTGGGCCGAAACAATGACCAGTTTTCGTGTAATCGTCGATTGAAACCGGCTGTTTTTTTACCCGGACAAATGCATTTTTGTTTGAAACCAAAAATTTTTTTGTTTCAAATCATATAGTATTGTACCAATTATGAAAGGTTATTTAATTTTGAATAATAATCCGTTTAAATTGGGCCGAAACAATGACCAGTTTTCGTGTAATCGTCGATTGAAACCGGCTGCTTTTTCACCCGGACAAATGCACTTTTGTTTGAAACCAAAATTTTTTTTGTTTCAAATCATATAGTATTGTACCAATTATGAAAGGTAATTTAATTTTGAATAATAATCCGTTTAAATTGGGCCGAAACAATGACCAGTTTTGGTGTAATCGTCGATTGAAACCGGCTGTTTTTTTACCCGGACAAATGCACTTTTGTTTGAAACCAAAAATTTTTTTGTTTCAAATCATATAGTATTGTACCAATTATGAAAGGTTATTTAATTTTGAATAATAATCCGTTTAAATTGGGCCGAAACAACGACCAGTTTTCGTGTAATCGTCGATTGAAACCGGCTGTTTTTTTACCCGGACAAATGCACTTTTGTTTGAAACCAAAATTTTTTTTGTTTCAAATCATATAGTATTGTACCAATTATGAAAGGTTATTTAATTTTGAATAATAATCCGTTTAAATTGGGCCGAAACAATGACCAGTTTTCGTGTAATCGTCGATTGAAACCGGCTGTTTTTTTACCCGGACAAATGCACTTTTGTTTGAAACCAAAATTTTTTTGTTTCAAATCATATAGTATTGTACCAATTATGAAAGGTTATTTAATTTTGAATAATAATCCGTTTAAATTGGGCCGAAACAATGACCAGTTTTCGTGTAATCGTCGATTGAAACCGGCAGCTTTTTTACCCGGACAAATGCACTTTTGTTTGAAACCAAAAATTTTTTGTTTCAAATCATATAGTATTGTACCAATTATGAAAGGTTATTTAATTTTGAATAATAATCCGTTTAAATTGGGCCGAAACAACGACCAGTTTTCGTGTAATCGTCGATTGAAACCGGCTGTTTTTTTACCCGGACAAATACACTTTTGTTTGAAACCAAAATTTTTTTTGTTTCAAATCATATAGTATTGTACCAATTATGAAAGGTAATTTAATTTTGAATAATAATCCGTTTAAATTGGGCCGAAACAATGACCAGTTTTCGTGTAATCGTCGATTGAAACCGGCTGCTTTTTTACCCGGACAAATGCACTTTTGTTTGAAAACAAAATTTTTTTTGTTTCAAATCATATAGTATTGTACCAATTATGAAAGGTACTTTAATTTTGAATAATAATCCGTTTAAATTGGGCCGAAACAATGACTAGTTTTCCTGTAATCGTCGATTGAAACCGGCTGTTTTTTTACCCGGACAAATGCACTTTTGTTTGAAACCAAAAATTTTTTTGTTTCAAATCATATAGTATTGTACCAATTATGAAAGGTTATTTAATTTTGAATAATAATCCGTTTAAATTGGGCCGAAACAATGACCAGTTTTCGTGTAATCGTCGATTGAAACCGGCAGCTTTTTTACCCGGACAAATGCACTTTTGTTTGAAACCAAAAATTTTTTGTTTCAAATCATATAGTATTGTACCAATTATGAAAGGTTATTTAATTTTGAATAATAATCCGTTTAAATTGGGCCGAAACAACGACCAGTTTTCGTGTAATCGTCGATTGAAACCGGCTGTTTTTTTACCCGGACAAATACACTTTTGTTTGAAACCAAAATTTTTTTTGTTTCAAATCATATAGTATTGTACCAATTATGAAAGGTAATTTAATTTTGAATAATAATCCGTTTAAATTGGGCCGAAACAATGACCAGTTTTCGTGTAATAGTCGATTGAAACCGGCTGTTTTTTTACCCGGACAAATGCATTTTTGTTTGAAACCAAAAATTTTTTTGTTTCAAATCATATAGTATTGTACCAATTATGAAAGGTTATTTAATTTTGAATAATAATCCGTTTAAATTGGGCCGAAACAATGACCAGTTTTCGTGTAATCGTCGATTGAAACCGGCTGCTTTTTTAACCGGACAAATGCACTTTTGTTTGAAACCAAAAATTTTTTGTTTCAAATCATATAGTATTGTACCAATTATGAAAGGTAATTTAATTTTGAATAATAATCCGTTTAAATTGGGCCGAAACAATGACCAGTTTTCGTGTAATCGTCGATTGAAACCGGCTGTTTTTTTACCCGGACAAATGCATTTTTGTTTGAAACCAAAAATTTTTTTGTTTCAAATCATATAGTATTGTACCAATTATGAAAGGTTATTTAATTTTGAATAATAATCCGTTTAAATTGGGCCGAAACAATGACCAGTTTTCGTGTAATCGTCGATTGAAACCGGCTGCTTTTTCACCCGGACAAATGCACTTTTGTTTGAAACCAAAATTTTTTTTGTTTCAAATCATATAGTATTGTACCAATTATGAAAGGTAATTTAATTTTGAATAATAATCCGTTTAAATTGGGCCGAAACAATGACCAGTTTTGGTGTAATCGTCGATTGAAACCGGCTGTTTTTTTACCCGGACAAATGCACTTTTGTTTGAAACCAAAAATTTTTTTGTTTCAAATCATATAGTATTGTACCAATTATGAAAGGTTATTTAATTTTGAATAATAATCCGTTTAAATTGGGCCGAAACAACGACCAGTTTTCGTGTAATCGTCGATTGAAACCGGCTGTTTTTTTACCCGGACAAATGCACTTTTGTTTGAAACCAAAATTTTTTTTGTTTCAAATCATATAGTATTGTACCAATTATGAAAGGTTATTTAATTTTGAATAATAATCCGTTTAAATTGGGCCGAAACAATGACCAGTTTTCGTGTAATCGTCGATTGAAACCGGCTGTTTTTTTACCCGGACAAATGCACTTTTGTTTGAAACCAAAAATTTTTTTGTTTCAAATCATATAGTATTGTACCAATTATGAAAGGTTATTTAATTTTGAATAATAATCCGTTTAAATTGGGCCGAAACAATGACCAGTTTTCGTGTAATCGTCGATTGAAACCGGCAGCTTTTTTACCCGGACAAATGCACTTTTGTTTGAAACCAAAAATTTTTTGTTTCAAATCATATAGTATTGTACCAATTATGAAAGGTTATTTAATTTTGAATAATAATCCGTTTAAATTGGGCCGAAACAACGACCAGTTTTCGTGTAATCGTCGATTGAAACCGGCTGTTTTTTTACCCGGACAAATACACTTTTGTTTGAAACCAAAATTTTTTTTGTTTCAAATCATATAGTATTGTACCAATTATGAAAGGTAATTTAATTTTGAATAATAATCCGTTTAAATTGGGCCGAAACAATGACCAGTTTTCGTGTAATCGTCGATTGAAACCGGCTGCTTTTTTACCCGGACAAATGCACTTTTGTTTGAAAACAAAATTTTTTTTGTTTCAAATCATATAGTATTGTACCAATTATGAAAGGTACTTTAATTTTGAATAATAATCCGTTTAAATTGGGCCGAAACAATGACTAGTTTTCCTGTAATCGTCGATTGAAACCGGCTGTTTTTTTACCCGGACAAATGCACTTTTGTTTGAAACCAAAATTTTTTTTGTTTCAAATCATGCAATATTGTACTAATTATGAAAGGTTATTTAATTTTGAATAATAATCCGTTTAAATTGGGCCGAAACAATGACTAGTTTTCCTGTAATCGTCGATTGAAACCGGCTGTTTTTTTACCCGGACAAATGCACTTTTGTTTGAAACCAAAATTTTTTTTGTTTCAAATCATGTAGTATTGTACCAATTATGAAAGGTAATTTAATTTTGAATAATAATCCGTTTAAATTGGGCCGAAACAATGACCAGTTTTGGTGTAATCGTCGATTGAAACCGGCTGTTTTTTTCACCGGACAAATGCACTTTTGTTTGAAAACAAAAGTTTTTTGTTTCAAATCATGTAGTATTGTACCAATTATGAAAGGTACGTTAATTTTGAATAATAATCCGTTTAAATTGGGCCGAAACAATGACCAGTTTTGGTGTAATCGTCGATTGAAACCGGCTGTTTTTTTACCCGGACAAATGCACTTTTGTTTGAAAACAAAAATTTTTTGTTTCAAATCATGTAGTATTGTACCAATTATGAAAGGTTATTTAATTTTGAATAATAATCCGTTTAAATTGGGCCGAAACAATGACTAGTTTTCCTGTAATCGTCGATTGAAACCGGCTGTTTTTTTACCCGGACAAATGCACTTTTGTTTGAAACCAAAAATTTTTTTGTTTCAAATCATGCAATATTGTACTAATTATGAAAGGTTATTTAATTTTGAATAATAATCCGTTTAAATTGGGCCGAAACAATGACCAGTTTTGGTGTAATCGTCGATTGAAACCGGCTGTTTTTTTACCCGGACAAATGCACTTTTGTTTGAAAACAAAAGTTTTTTGTTTCAAATCATGTAGTATTGTACCAATTATGAAAGGTACGTTAATTTTGAATAATAATCCGTTTAAATTGGGCCGAAACAATGACCAGTTTTGGTGTAATCGTCGATTGAAACCGGCTGTTTTTTTACCCGGACAAATGCACTTTTGTTTGAAAACAAAAATTTTTTGTTTCAAATCATGTAGTATTGTACCAATTATGAAAGGTTATTTAATTTTGAATAATAATCCGTTTAAATTGGGCCGAAACAATGACCAGTTTTCGTGTAATCGTCGATTGAAACCGGCTGTTTTTTTACCCGGACAAATGCACTAATGTTTGAAACCAAAAATTTTTTTGTTTCAAATCATATAGTATTGTACCAATTATGAAAGGTTATTTAATTTTGAATTATAATCCGTTTAAATTGGGCCGAAACAATGACCAGTTTTCGTGTAATCGTCGATTGAAACCGGCAGCTTTTTTACCCGGACAAATGCACTTTTGTTTAAAACCAAAAATTTTTTGTTTCAAATCATATAGTATTGTACCAATTATGAAAGGTTATTTAATTTTGAATAATAATCCGTTTAAATTGGGCCGAAACAACGACCAGTTTTCGTGTAATCGTCGATTGAAACCGGCTGTTTTTTTACCCGGACAAATACACTTTTGTTTGAAACCAAAATTTTTTTTGTTTCAAATCATATAGTATTGTACCAATTATGAAAGGTTATTTAATTTTGAATAATAATCCGTTTAAATTGGGCCGAAACAATGACCAGTTTTCGTGTAATCGTCGATTGAAACCGGCTGCTTTTTTACCCGGACAAATGCACTTTTGTTTGAAAAAAAAATTTTTTTTGTTTCAAATCATATAGTATTGTACCAATTATGAAAGGTACTTTAATTTTGAATAATAATCCGTTTAAATTGGGCCGAAACAATGACCAGTTTTCGTGTAATCGTCGATTGAAACCGGCTGTTTTTTTACCCGGACAAATGCACTTTTGTTTGAAACCAAAATTTTTTTTGTTTCAAATCATGCAATATTGTACTAATTATGAAAGGTTATTTAATTTTGAATAATAATCCGTTTAAATTGGGCCGAAACAATGACTCGTTTTCCTGTAATCGTCGATTGAAACCGGCTGTTTTTTTACCCGGACAAATGCACTTTTGTTTGAAACCAAAATTTTTTTTGTTTCAAATCATGCAATATTGTACTAATTATGAAAGGTTATTTAATTTTGAATAATAATCCGTTTAAATTGGGCCGAAACAATGACTAGTTTTCCTGTAATCGTCGATTGAAACCGGCTGTTTTTTTACCCGGACAAATGCACTTTTGTTTGAAACCAAAAATTTTTTTGTTTCAAATCATGTAGTATTGTACCAATTATGAAAGGTTATTTAATTTTGAATAATAATCCGTTTAAATTGGGCCGAAACAATGACCAGTTTTGGTGTAATCGTCGATTGAAACCGGCTGTTTTTTTACCCGGACAAATGCACTTTTGTTTGAAACCAAAAATTTTTTTGTTTCAAATCATGCAATATTGTACCAATTATGAAAGGTTATTTAATTTTGAATAATAATCCGTTTAAATTGGGCCGAAACAATGACTAGTTTTCCTGTAATCGTCGATTGAAACCGGCTGTTTTTTTACCCGGACAAATGCACTTTTGTTTGAAACCAAAATTTTTTTTGTTTCAAATCATGCAATATTGTACTAATTATGAAAGGTTATTTAATTTTGAATAATAATCCGTTTAAATTGGGCCGAAACAATGACTAGTTTTCCTGTAATCGTCGATTGAAACCGGCTGTTTTTTTACCCGGACAAATGCACTTTTGTTTGAAACCAAAAATTTTTTTGTTTCAAATCATGTAGTATTGTACCAATTATGAAAGGTTATTTAATTTTGAATAATAATCCGTTTAAATTGGGCCGAAACAATGACCAGTTTTGGTGTAATCGTCGATTGAAACCGGCTGTTTTTTTACCCGGACAAATGCACTTTTGTTTGAAACCAAAAATTTTTTTGTTTCAAATCATGCAATATTGTACTAATTATGAAAGGTTATTTAATTTTGAATAATAATCCGTTTAAATTGGGCCGAAACAATGACTAGTTTTCCTGTAATCGTCGATTGAAACCGGCTGTTTTTTTACCCGGACAAATGTACTTTTGTTTGAAACCAAAATGTTTTTTGTTTCAAATCATGTAGTATTGTACCAATTATGAAAGGTACGTTAATTTTGAATAATAATCCGTTTAAATTGGGCCGAAACAATGACTCGTTTTCCTGTAATCGTCGATTGAAACCGGCTGTTTTTTTACCCGGACAAATGCACTTTTGTTTGAAAACAAAAATTTTTTGTTTCAAATCATGTAGTATTGTACCAATTATGAAAGGTTATTTAATTTTGAATAATAATCCGTTTAAATTGGGCCGAAACAATGACTAGTTTTCCTGTAATCGTCCATTGAAACCGGCTGTTTTTTTACCCGGACAAATGCACTTTTGTTTGAAACCAAAAATTTTTTTGTTTCAAATCATGCAATATTGTACTAATTATGAAAGGTTATTTAATTTTGAATAATAATCCGTTTAAATTGGGCCGAAACAATGACCAGTTTTGGTGTAATCGTCGATTGAAACCGGCTGTTTTTTTACCCGGACAAATGCACTTTTGTTTGAAACCAAAAGTTTTTTTGTTTCAAATCATGTAGTATTGTACCAATTATGAAAGGTTATTTAATTTTGAATAATAATCCGTTTAAATTGGGCCGAAACAATGACTAGTTTTCCTGTAATCGTCGATTGAAACCGGCTGTTTTTTTACCCGGACAAATGCACTTTTGTTTGAAACCAAAAATTTTTTTGTTTCAAATCATGTAGTATTGTACCAATTATGAAAGGTTATTTAATTTTGAATAATAATCCGTTTAAATTGGGCCGAAACAATGACCAGTTTTCGTGTAATCGTCGATTGAAACCGGCTGTTTTTTTACCCGGACAAATGCACTTTTGTTTGAAACCAAAAATTTTTTTGTTTCAAATCATGCAATATTGTACTAATTATGAAAGGTTATTTAATTTTGAATAATAATCCGTTTAAATTGGGCCGAAACAATGACTAGTTTTCCTGTAATCGTCGATTGAAACCGGCTGTTTTTTTACCCGGACAAATGCACTTTTGTTTGAAACCAAAATTTTTTTTGTTTCAAATCATGCAATATTGTACTAATTATGAAAGGTTATTTAATTTTGAATAATAATCCGTTTAAATTGGGCCGAAACAATGACTAGTTTTCCTGTAATCGTCGATTGAAACCGGCTGTTTTTTTACCCGGACAAATGCACTTTTGTTTGAAACCAAAAATTTTTTTGTTTCAAATCATGCTATATTGTACTAATTATGAAAGGTTATTTAATTTTGAATAATAATCCATTTAAATTGGGCCGAAACAATGACCAGTTTTCGTGTAATCGTCGATTGAAACCGGCTGTTTTTTACCCGGACAAATGCACTTTTGTTTGAAATCAAAAATTTTTTTGTTTCAAATCATATAGTACTGTACCAATTATGAAAGGTTATTTAATTTTGAATAATAATCCGTTTAAATTGGGCCGAAACAATGACCAGTTTTCGTGTAATCGTCGATTGAAACCGGCAGCTTTTTTACCCGGACAAATGCACTAATGTTTGAAACCAAAAATTTTTTTGTTTCAAATCATGTAATATTGTACTAATTATGAAAGGTTATTTAATTTTGAATAATAATCCGTTTAAATTGGACCGAAACAATGACCAGTTTTCGTGTAATCGTCGATTGAAACCGGCTGTTTTTTTACCCGGACAAATGCACTTTTGTTTGAAACCAAATTTTTTTTTGTTTCAAATCATATAGTATTGTACCAATTATGAAAGGTTATTTAATTTTGAATAATAATCCGTTTAAATTGGGCCGAAACAATGACCAGTTTTCGTGTAAATTGGTAAATTGGTAACTTCTTCCAAAAACCATTTAAGAATCCCTTTTCCATCCAACATACCTAGCCCCATCATATTCGGTTAGTAAATTACCGAGCTCCGTCCCAGGTGGCCATATTCCAAAACTTCTTCCAATAATCATTTATGGTTCCCATTCCCATCCAACATACCCAGTCCCATCATAACCGGTTAAGAAACAAAACTGTTCTACGACAAATTGTGTCCACGATAAACTTTTCTACGATAAATTGTGTCCACGATAAACTGTTCTACGATAAATTGTTCTACGATAAATTGTTCCATGTTAAATTGTTTACGATAAACTGACAGTAAATCGTATTTCATTCCCCCTTATTTTGCCGAACTCCTAATATGAGACTTGACCCGGAACAGTTTTTACAAATTTTTGAATTTTGTACGTGTATTTGACACCGCCTAATTTTTCCGAAACCCCAACATGAAGCTAGATTTGGAAAATGTTCTACCGACAACAATTGAAGAACCGATCCGAATGATATCGAATCCAGACATGCCACTTTGCAAGTTAAGTTTTTACAAAATTTTTTGAAATTTACACGAGTAAATTCGAGTAAATAAACGAGTAATCGTTAAGTTTTTATACATTTTTGAAGTTTGCGCGTGTATTGATCTCAAATTTCCCGTGCTTCTAAAATAAAATTTGAGCTGGAAGAAATTCCAGCAGCAACTACCAATGAACCGATTCAAATGAGTCCTTTTCAAAACATAAAACATACTTAAAACGTTAAGCTTTTAAAAAATTTTGAATTTTGTACGTATATTTCACATCCTCTTACTTTCCCGAACTACCAACATTAGACTTGACCTGTGGCGATATTCTGGCTTTCCCAGGGAACAGGGAATTAGGAGAAATATTTTAATATCACTTTTGTCTATATTGTATTTTTCTGGCCTACTAAGGAAACAAGTTTGGTATAAATATTTTCAAAACAAAATTAAATGGGAAAATATTTTTCCCTATAAAAATTTTGTGGAACAAAAGTTTCCCAATTAATTCCTTCAGTAGGCCAGAAAAATACAATTTTTAAAAAACACTATGAAAATATTTTTCCAAATTCCCTATTCCCAGGGAAAGCCAGAATAGTGTCACTGGTTTTATTCTTAAAATCGACGAAAATTTTTGCATTCGCCTACTTTAATCAGTTTTTAAATTTCTTTGCATGTTTCTTAAAATTCATTTTCCTGCTAACTAAGGCAAAAATTCCGTGTAGGTAAATCGATTAGGAATTATTCCCTTATGCTGTGAGCCTCATGACGATTTTTTAGAATAAGTTATGCATTAGTAGGGAAATAAATATTTGCAAATCTATTACTTTATAGAATTCTAAACCAATTTAAAATTTCCTCCAATTTCAAGAATAGGGTTCCTGGACAATTTTCCAGCGTTAATCTTCAAAGAACCAATTTAAATGAGACCTTTCCCAGACATAACACTTTAAACGTGTAATTTATATAGTAGCAATTTATGAAGTTTGCGTGAGTATTTACTACCCCAATTTCAAAATTCCGTATTTTAAATCACCTTGGTCAAATCAAAAAAATTGCGTACATAAAGAATTTTATAAAATTGCGGTACTGAGGGTAGGTTGGCAAAATATATACACACCACTGCCTTGTAGTCTACGTCGATTCTTGATTTTTTCTCTAGCTAGGCATAAAACTGAGTGCGCTCACTAGAAATCCTTTGACATGAGCACCACAAAACTTCCATTATCAACAGCTTGTACAATTGGGTCAGTAAAGGCAATGCTTAAATTAAATGCTAGAATATGTAGTCTCTCATCCTTGTTGTGTAATAATTTTATTTCAACATCATGCCGAACAATCGAATTTGTGATATTAATGAATGGTAATCGATTTTTTTGTTGATTGTAGCAAAAAAAAAAAGTCCAGTGAAAATAGGTTACACGATGATATGGATTATAGAACGTAAAATCAATAGCAGAACAAGAATGTAACACATACAACAGATGCTTTATATTTTAAAAAAATGGTTTTTCTATTTTATCCTATTTATTATCTCCTTCTCAATTTTCGACCCCACATCATCACACAAAACCATGAACAAATTTTTTTTTTTTTTTTTTTTGATAAAATGTTTTAATTTTTTTTGTGCCGGGGGAACATCAATTTAAAATTTACCAACTGGACAACATCATCAATGTGATCACCATAATCATTTATTAATAAATTTGCTTGCTTATTTTTTTGACAAGGTGATTTTTCTTTTCTACATAATTTTTTAATTTTCCCACAAACGAAGTTGGATGGGATAAGTATTGTGTTTGTGGACAATTTTGTGTCATGTGTTTGTAATTTTGCACATTTCGGCCCAAATTAGGTTAAAGTGGTTGCATGGAGACTATAGACCAGACGGTTTCACTAATCGAGATGAAATTTCATACTTAAGCTTTTCTCATACATTGAGAGATCCCACAGAGTCGCTTCCATAGGAGCTTTTTCGTTTTTTGTGAATATTTTGAAAAGTATTGAGCATTTACAAAAAAAAAAACAATTTCAAACAAAAAGATTGTAAATTAAATTTCAAACTAATATATTTCAAATAAGTTTTCCAAAATGTAAGCGGAAAAGAAGAGTTTTGATTCAAAAAAAACTTTATTTGGAAAAATTCGGCATATCTTCAGTTCAGGCGGATTGACTATTCGAATAAAACTTCATACTTAACCTTTTTCCATTAAATGGGGAACCCTTGCGATATTTGGTGGAAATCTGTGTACCGGAAGTGGCATCTTCCAAGGAAACTGTTACAATTTTTGGATTGATGTGGAAAAGTTAAGCATCTACAAATGTTAAATTTAAACAGGAATAATGATTTTTGATTATGTAGAGGCCACAACATATTCCTCTTCCGTTTTTTAAAAGTTAAGAAAGACGCGAACTTGAAATTACTTCTTTTTCGTCTCTTTTCCCATTTATTTATAAAACCGGATTAAGTTCCGACTCATTTTCAACAAAATTTATGTTCGGTGAAGTAGCCTTAACATAAATTGAAATGAAATAAAAAAAATTATGGCGATTTTTGAGATGTAGATTTTAGTTTAAATTTTATTGTCGAGAGCAGAATAAAACACTACAAAAAATTTTGTGGCTAAATATAAAATAAGGTTTTAAATTAGCATTAAAAAATCTATTACGACTTATTTTGAAGTAAGAAGTATGCTTCAAAATTAATCGCGGGTGGATTCGAGAAATTAAGAACTTGGAAACCAGTGGAATTTCTATTTGTAGCAATGGCACAACTTGGTAAATATATTTGCTGGGGGCTATTTTGAAATAATCCAATATCGGATTTTTTCCGATATCGAAAAATCCAATCCGCCACGAATTTTTCCTATTATGAAATTGTTTGGTCGAATTTGCCAAATATAAGCATGAAGTTAGCAATAATGCGTTTTGTAATTGAGTTGAAGTTGCTAAATTTTATTGACAAGTAACTCAAATTGTAGTCCAGTTTTTGCTGTCGTCCTAATAAATTCAAAATAAATAATTTAATTAGAATTATCATTTAAATATGAATATTTTTTATTTAAATATATTATACATACGTTTTAAATATTGTTTTATTAAATTTTTTAGTTTTTATATATCGTAAAAAGGCTGCGTACCAATTTTCGGGTAAAATTGAATTTTAAGTAAATTTTTCGGTAAATTCATTTATTTTTGAAAAACTATGGCAAACTGTTGCTGCCCACTATTGATACACAGCCATTGATTTAAAGTCGAAGAAACACGCACATTCGATAGCAATAAATGAAATTCGCCAACTAAGCAGTCGGATTTTGACATTCGATTTTCTTAAAATTCGATTTCGTTTTCCCTTTTTAGTTTCATAGTAGCGGATTTTTTGTTATCTGATTTTCATAATAGCAAAATCCGCTTTCGGATCCGATATTGAATTTTTCTAATATCCACTCTGTTTTATGTGTACTAAATTTAGGAGAATGATACCCCGCCGCAACAAAAGAGATACCGACAAAAAGCAACCAACCAAAGCAACCAAAAGCGACCAACACCAGTTGAACCATCACAAAAAGTTTATATCGACTACGCGGGGCCATTTATGAATAAAATGTTTCTTTTACGTGTGGACGTATATATCAAGATTCCATTCGTCGTACCAATGACGAAAACAACATCATCGCTCACAACTCAGCAACATAAATGTGTAAATGTTTATACGATTCTGACGTTAAAAAGTGTAGGTATGCAAAAATTTATATCAAACAATAATTTACAATAAATTATACAAAAATAATTGAACAAAAGAGGAAATAGTTTGCAATTTTAAATTTAATCACCATTCATAAGTATAATTTATGTTAAAATATAAAGTTTGGCACAAATCGACGAAAGCAGCGCTACACTAAAGAAATTATCGCGAAATCTGGAGATGTGCTCGGGGATGAAGACACTTTTTAACGTCAGAATCGTATAAACATTTACACTTTTATGTTGCCACTTTTTTGTGTACCTACACTTTTTTAACGTTAAAAACTTCACACCGGTGCTTGGACAGACTGCGGATTAGTTAAACTGGTTTAGCCAAATTCAATCAAGCACCATATGGAAAAACTTGAATTTGCTAATAGATTTTTGAATTTATCGTCGTATGTCGACCTGAATTAAATTTTATTTCCTAGAGTATACTTGACCGAATTTTGCTAAACCAGTTTAACTAATCCGCAGTCTGTCCAGGCTATTATTTGCCTTAATCATTTGGTCGTGCTGTCAAAAAAATTAACGAAGGAGGAATTGTAATAACTTCACTTAATCAATTTCTAGCAGTTTGAAAAAACTGTGCATTCATTTTCCAAAATTGTCTATTGTGAGTAGTGTTGTGAAAATAAAGTATAATACAAAATTAATAAAGATATCTGTTGGCCATGTGACAGACCAACTGGATAAGGTTGTACTGCCCTGTGACAGACCAACTGGATAAGGTTGCAAGTCCTACATAGAGTAAAATTTCCCCCAAATTAAAAGTGGTAAAATCGAAATTTTTATTTATTTATTTATTTATTTTTATACAATTTACAAATTTTGTAAAACCGCACACCCCATTTTGAGCATCAACGCTCATTCATAACGAGGGTGCAGTTCAAAGTTTTCTAAAAAATTTTTATGTGAAATTTACAAGGTCAATTATAAAATGGATGTAACTCATAGCTCCGTTCATTATCTTCTTCAAAAGTTGGCAGTTACTCTGAATTGCACTAGAAACATGCACGATCGACATGCATAGCCATTGTGTGAGTATGTGCCAATAGCTGAGGCCAAGCGCAATTTTACCTTTCTTCAAATTCACGCAGCAACAACATTTTTCGAATTTACAGAGATATCTACATATAAACGACATTTTACATATGACTCTTGTCAATCTGTTATTCGTTAAATACTCGTGTAGTGTGTTAAAAAAAGCTGGTTCAAAATGTATCCAAATAATCCACACAAGCTGGGGTATTTCAACATTCTACTGGGGGGCACTGCTTCACTCTAGCAACAAAAATACAATTTGAGCTGCTAAAAGGCCTGTACAAATTACTAGTTTTTTCCATGTTGGGTATTAAAATAAAAACTATTAAAAAATATATAATTTTATTACATATCCGAAGTTCATATCGTCTTCAGCCAATTCCATCTAATCTTAAACTAAGATAACATTATACACCTGAATTAGGTTGACCTGTTCTCTATAAGACTCGTAGAGTAATATTTGATCCGGCTGTTGCGGAGGTATAATTTGATTAACAATGATTTATTATACACCTGGAGAAGATCGGCCTGCGCTCTACAAGGCCTTTAAACATTTTTTTTAACCAATTTCTGCTGGCGGGCTGGTTTGTTAGGTGAAATCGCCTGTATGGTCTGAAGCAGTGTTGTGTGCCTACGCGTATTTCGGAATTGTCTACATGTTGGAGTCCAAAATAGCGTAGACAATTGATTTGTGAGTAGACGAGAAGTTGAGAATTGGGTATGTCGAGGATTTATAGATAATATGTAGATTATTTTTTGGTTTGTCGTTTCTTCGGCGCGTATAGTTTTTCAGTTTAAATTAGAGTTTACCTATATATTTTGAAAGTTAAAATTAAATTTTTACAAAGGAAATAGGTGAGATTAGTACGTTTTGAATAATTTAGGACATTCCAAATCATATTAAAATTTTTAATTTTTGTTATATCGTATTGCTGGACAAATGATGGGTAATTTTTTGCTCTTACCGTAGAAATTAATTTTTTTGCCTCAGAAGATACAATGTCGAAAAATATTGTAACTGAACTAAACTGTTAAAAGTTTATTTTTAAAATTGATTGTGTCAATTGTTACGTGCAGAAGTACAGGTAAATAAAACTACTAAGTCAACTTACCTGATAATTGAATTTAAATCGATAGTCAATGTATACATTTTTATGCACAATTCAGTCGTTTCCAATAATCATTTTTCACTCAATAATCACTTTTGAAATTTGCATTGCACTACTATTTAGCCAAATTGGATTGTGCCCATTGATTGTGAATTTGCAACAAGCTGTAATAATCGCAGTTGATATATGTTTTAAATTCTATCGAGCGGTTACTGACAATTTCGTTACTATCATGAAAATTTCTTCAGAAAACTCTTCCTTTCCACTAACAACGGACAAGTGAATGTATATTGCTCACGATCATCCTTTTAATTTCGCCGACTTATTCTAAAGTTCTCGTTTATTAGACATTGCCCAGTACACAACCTAAAACATTTATTAGGTTCTGATAAAGGCTCGACTAGGCCTATGTTCAATCGATGTCTTCCATATTGGTAAAACACATTTTCGTTCGAGGAATATCCGGTTATCGATCAGTATATTACTGTACACTGGTAGCTCCCGTAACTGTCATTCAACGCGTTTACACGATCCTTTAACATCTGGGGCTGGGTTTTCCTAACCATGTTTCTCAAGCGTCGACATAATCTGTTGACAAGGAATCCGGAAAATGGGAAAATCTACAGAGATTTTTTTCTGTTTTCAGCGCGCTCTATACAACTTAATAATTTTCATACAGATTCGGCCCTAGGTTTTAAAAGAAATTCTCTGTGCCGTCTGGAATGAACAGTTTTGAAACGAATACTTCCTTCGTTAATACGAGGGTAGTATGATAAGTACCTAGCCTCGACCAGAAAAAACATATTTGTTTCAAATTCATTTTATTTTTCAACGTAATCGCCTTTCACTTCGATACACTTAGTCCAACGTTTTTCTATCCCTTCCAAAAAATATGATGGTTACAACCCTTCAAAATACGCGTTTGTTTCAGCAATAACCTCATCATTAGAGCCAATTTTTTTCGCCGAGCCATTTTTTCAAATTTGGAAATAGAAAATAATCACTGGGTGCTAAATCCGGCGAATATGGTGGATGCGGTACCAATTCGTATCGTAATTCGTGGAATTTTGCCATAGCGACGACGCAAGTGTGAACACGTGCATTGTCCTGATGGAAGAGGATTTTTTTCTTTGCCAAATGCGGACGTTTTTCTTTTACAGCCTGTTGAAACGGTCCAATAAGTTAGCGTAATACTCTTCATTGATCGTGTTGCCCTTTTGAAGATAGTCAACATGAAATATGCCACGTGCATCCCAAAGTACAGTAGCCATGACTTTGTTCGCTGATAAAACCGCTTTAGCCTTCTTTGGTGCAGATTCACCTCGGAAAACTCACTGCTTGGACTGTTCTTTGGTTTCTGGCGTACTGAAATGAATCCATGTTTCGACAACAGTTGTGAATCGACGCCAAACATTATTGCGATTACGGTTCAACACCGCCAAACATTCTTTCGAAATTGACATACGAGCGTGCTTATTGCTAATAGTGAGCAAACGCGGCACCTATCTTGCTGAAAGTTTTTTTATATCCAAATAAGTTGTTGAAATATTTTGCACCCGCTCAATTGAAATGCCCACAGTCTCAGCAATTTCACGCACTTTCACTCTTCGATCGTTTATCACTATATCGTGGATTTTATTGATCATTTCTGAAGTTGTAACCTCATTTGGACGACCTGGACGATCTTCATCAAAAACACTTGTACGGCCACGTTTAAATTCTACTGTCCAATATTTTTTGGTTGGTAATGAAGGTGAAGAATTCTCATAAACTTGTTGTTTTATTTATTAGAAACAAGTATTTTATTACCGCTAGGTATTCAAATTTTTTCATTTTTCAGAAAATATAAAAGTTGCTCAATTTAAATGACTAGTAGAAATAAACTAAACGATGGAATGATTTGACAATTTGAGAGTATGGTTGGTAAAGGTTATACTACAGAAAAATACCACTTTAAAAGTTTTGTTTTAGCTAAGCTATCTCTTGTCTAGGCCAGGTACTTATCATACTACCCTCGTAGTTTTAACTTTCGTTGCTTGTGCAACATAGTTGCGGTATCAACAAGTTGGTACCACAAAACTTTTCCGATAATCAGTTTTTATTGTTGTGGATTTGTGTTTCGGCTCAAATTAAACAAAAATTAAATAATTAAAGTAAAAATATTGCGGCATACAGATATGGAAGCCACACGACCAGTATCCACAACCGATTGTTTTGTGTGGTTAACCAGATTGAAGTTGTCTGATAGTTGTATGATTTACATAGTTGTGAGATTTACATTTGTTTGAGAGATTCGCCAATTGATTATCAATCGTCGTTTGTTTTTCTTGGCCCCTTTTCACTTGAGTTACATTTTTTAGCCATTTACCATTTTATTGCATATTTTAACATTTTGCCAACTCTTTTATTAAGAAAATATGTTAAGGTTACGTGCAAAATCGGCCAAGGGTCCTATGTTCGCGGAATGGTTCACTTTTCACACGATTGAGTATTTTTGGTATACGGTTTTACTACCACAGATAGGAATTGAACTGATCAGCAGCTAACATGCATGTCGGTAGCATAAGTCCAATTTTAATTTCGAGCATTTAATAATTTAGCGCTTTGAATGTAACACATATGTATACATAAATGTGCTTCTTAACCATATAACAACTTGGGATCAAATAGGTGGTGTAGAACTGTAGACAATACGGCACAACGCTAGTCTAAAGCCAATTCCAAACCGTCTAATCTGGTACAAAAATAATTTATTGCACACCTGGATAAGGAAGACGGAAGTTTAGGAGGAAATTCCATATAGTTTCCGTTTAGCGTACTTGTAGAATCGAATAGTGATGCAAAGCGGGGCCTTGGTGTACTACCCACTACCGCATGCGCCATGCACGTAGTACTGGTACCGGCTTTAATTTTTTTTATACAATAAATAAGATGGTAATAAAATATTAAATTATATTTTTTTTTACTGGGAAAATGTTGTTTATTTTTTTTATTGTTACTGCGAGTTCATACGACGGATAAAAATCTCGGATTTTACTATCCCATAGTTTTAACCAATTACATCACGTAAATTATACAACGGGTACGCCTCTTTTCATATAAAAAAGTTGAAAATATTGAAAAAAAAATCTGGGATAGAAAAATCCGAGATTTTTATCCGTCGCATGAACTCGCAGTTAATGTCCTATATTAGTGAAAAAATTAAATTATATTAAAAAAAATATGAGTTTTACAAATATATGGGGGATGAAATATATCCATTTTCACCACATTTCCGCAAATTTCTTTAAAACGGTATGATTTAGCAAAATTTGAAGAGTGAAAATTCTAGTCCATGAACTTTCCCCAAATTTTCCATTTTGTCTCTGTACGACCTAACCTAATAAAAAAACAACCGAAAGTATTGGTTACTAGTGGAAGTTTTTGAGATATTGTCCAAAAACTGAAAATAACTTATATGGCCGCAGAAAATCAAAAAATTCTTGTGAAAATTCTAGTCAATGAATTTTCCCCAAATTTTCCATATTCTAGTTCATGAATTTTCCCCAAAATTTCCATATAGTCTCAGTATGACCTAAGCTATTAGAAAATTAACCGGAAGTATTGGTTACTAGTGGAAGTTTTTGAGATATTGGCCAAAATCGGAAAATAACTTATATGGCCGCAGAAAATCAAAAATTCTTGTGAAAATTCTAGTCAATGAATTTTCCCTAAATTTTCCATATAGTCTCAATATGACCTAAGCTATTAGAAAATTAACAAAAAGTATTGGTTACTAGTGGAAGTTTTTGAGATATTGGCCAAAATCGGAAAATAACTTATATGGCCGCAGAAAATCAAAAATAGTTGTGAAAATTCAAGTTCATCAATTTTCCCCAAATTTTCCAAATAGTCTCAGTATGACCTAAGCTGATAGAAAATTAACCGAAAATATTGCTTACTAGTGGAAGTTTTTGAGATATTGTCCAAAAACTGAAAATAACTTATATGGCCGCAGAAAATCAAAAATTCTTGTGAAAATTCTAGTCAATGAATTTTCCCCAAATTTTCCATATAGTCTTAGTATAGCCTAAGCTATTAAAAAAACAACCGAAAAAATTGGTTACTAGTGGAAGAAATGTCGGAAAGACGGAATATTGTTAAATTTCAACATTTTATATACCGAGTTCCTTTACTTCGGAGATCAATCAATTTGCCATTATAAGGATTATTTCTAATATTTTATTTCGCTGAGATGTTTTATTTAGTGGAAAAATATACACATAATGAATAAAGAATTTCCGCAGGTAATTACATTACAAAATAAATTCTCTTTAGTGATAGTGCTGCCACTTGCGGCGAGTAGCGTAATCTCTTATTTTCCACTGTCAAAATCCCGCTATCTTATACAGCATCATTTTGGCGGTGTAAACGAAAACAGTAGACTTAGTATAGGTTTAAAGCACTATTCCAATTAGGATTGTATGACTTCTTGATGCGGTAAAGTCGCATAAAAAGAATAATAATCTCCCATTATAATCAGAGTCTCGGATTGGACTCGAACTACATAAGCTAACATCTAGCTATTGTGGAAAAAGTGTCATCGGAGGAGTCGAATATGCGCACTTTTTTTTATTTGTTCGTCTACATTTTTCCAATTGATAATGACTCTCATATTTTCCAAATGTTAAAATTTTTCGTCTCTGTTTTGTTAAACAAATAATAAAATCGATTATTAAAATATTATGATAAAATGTAACGCGACTCTGAGCATCTGGGTCAAATTCGGTTGGTTATTGATTTATGCATAATGTTTATTTTTGAATTTATGCATTTTGGTTGGATCAACATGACATAATTTTGTGATTTGCCTAATAAGGATTAGATATATTGCGGAAAATCAACGAACACAAAAATATTGTATAGCCCATTTATAAAATTCAGAACATTTAAAATACACTCAAACCAAAATGTTGAATTAAAATTTCAAAACACGTTGATAAGTAACACATACCAAAAAAAAAGGAAAAAGGAAGAAAAGTAATGGAAAAATAATAAAATGAATTGTGAAAAATTTATAATAAATCAAAAGACAAAAAAATAAAATTTGTAATAAACCGAATTCTAATAATATATTCTACAGAAATTTTATTTAAAATTTCATTTATCACAAAATAACAAAAAAAAAAAATGAAGATGACATTCCAAGATATTTCATGATTCTTATTATTGAGTTACCATAAAATATTGTGGTTACATTATACAAACATACATACAAAAGACCAACGTCAGAAATATTACATTAATAATATTATTGCGGAATGGAAGAATATTTTTAGAGATATTTAATTTAAAATTCAACATCAGAAATATTATCTGACCTGAATATTATCAAAATGATTGAGTAATTTCATGCATGGAATCTAGACGAGGTAAACAAATAATTTGATGTCTAGTATTTTGGGCATATTCTAAGCAATTGGGTCATGAGCACGAAACTTTAAAGTGGTCCCAAAACCTCTAGTTTTTCTATTGTTTCTATTCCAGAATACAAAACTAATTTTATCATGGGACTTAACTTTGCTTTTCGTATAGCGAAAATCCGAGGACTGCGGTGGCCAAACTACAAAAACATTGAAAACTAATTTGAACTTACATACAAAGTACAATATAATTGCAACTTCTCTCTCTCTCTCTCTTTCTCTCTAGCTTTCACATCCCATGAAGGGATTTGTTGGCCACCTTCACTATATGGTGCTACCTATGGTAGATAACAATTTACAATCGTTAGAGGTCATGCACAGTTCTTATGAGTGCATTATAAAGTCGTTTGCGATGAGTGATAATTTCGAGAAAATCCGTTCAGACTGTCATAACGGTAGAGTGCGGGTCCCTCGCTTTTATTTTTGTTCGGCTTGCACGATTTTTATAAAAGCTGCTCCTCCCGTTTTCTAGTACCATGGCGCCGATTGGTAAAGGAGGGATTTTAAATGCCACGAATTGAAAGGAGGTATTTTAAATGCCCCCAAAAAATTGTGTAGCGAATCTTTCGGTGGGGGCCCGGAGACCTGTAATAATGAGAAGTTTTGAAGATTTTACTTATACATGGAACCGTATTGGTTTCATATTTTACCGAATCCCGTTAAAATGCTTCCGTCTGAGGGGAAACCCAAATCTCTCAGGGCAGTTCGGATTTGGCTGCTTGGCTTTGATGGTATCGAGTAATATTTTTAGTAGTGAAATTAATTATTTATATTATATCCAAATGAGCCGTAAAATAAATGTACTAATACAGGGTGAGCCAAAACACAATTTTGTATTTATTTTATTTGAAATTAGCAAGAATGAATAGTGATGAGCACAAATTTTTGGAAAATTGGTTTAGAAGGTCTTTTGGAGGGACCGGGTCCCGGGTCTCATTATAAAAAAAGGTGACTCGAACGATTTTGAAAAAAAAATCCAGGTGCCAGCAGGAATCGATTACAAAGCGTTTTGGTTTCTGGATAATTCAGTTAGAAATCCTCAGGATACTATGTTGAGTTATGTTGCACGATGTTGTGGGATGTCACATCATGTTTTCATTATCATGATGTTCCACTATGTTGCGTCATGTTGGCCTGCGGGCTTCTTTTCACATTTTATTTGGCTTGAACAATTTTGATAAAATTTCGCGAGTCAGGGTAATAATGTCCATAGATGTTATTTTTCTATGATTATTACACTGCTACACCAAATTCAAATAGGAACACAATAATTCTGATTGGAAATTTTAGTACAAACTTATAGGTTTGATTTTTTTCAGCAAATGACTTTAGCTTCAAAAAAAAATGTACAGTATTTTCTAGAAAAAGGAGGTTTTTATTTAAGCAGATGAGAACTTTAAAACAAATCCAATAAAATTTTCTAATAATTGAAAATGTTAAAATTCAAACTTTAGTTAAAATAACATAGAACACACCTAGGCTGATAATTGCCTAAAAAGGCTGATAATTGCCATGCAAAATTGAGTAAAATGGTATCAGTACACCTTGAAGATCACAATTCGTAGCTAAAAAGTGAAATCGCGAATTATTTCCACTACGTGGTTTTAATTATAGGTGTTTTTATGAGCAGCTTTATGTGCTAGCCAGGCTAAATTGAGAATTCCTATGGTTTCAGTTGGGTGACTATATCACCAACACAATCTACCAACCAGATCAGAATCACAAGCTCCGATAATGGTCTATAATTGTCATCCAAATCTGAACACCGTACCTACACCTAGAACATCAAAATTCGTAGCTAAAAACCCGATGTCGTACATTACTAGCACTAGGTGGTTTTAGTTAAGTGATTCAATTATGTACTAGCGAAACCTGAATCGCGATCTCCGGGAATGGCCAATAAGGGCCATCCAAATTTACACCTAGAAGATCAAACTGCGTAATATAGCCAAAAATGAGTCCCGATCTCCGGTAAAAACCGAAAATGGACAGCCAAATTTTACTTATTATGACATCGGTACAAAAGTTCAAAATTCAAAACCTGAAGACGTACATTGTTTGTATTAGGTGGTTTTAATTAAGTAACCCAATGACCAACTTTATGTAATAACTAGACCGCAGTCACGGACTCTGGGAGCATTACAAATTTAAGTTAAAATGACATCAGGATGTTGCATTATGTTGCTTGAAGTTGCGCCGTGTTGTTTGATTTTCCACCTTGGTGGGGATTGGTGAGGTGTTTGCAACATAATGCAGAATATTGCATGACGTTATGGGATGTTGCACCATGCTTCTTCATGTTGCTTCGTCTTGACTTTTGCGTTTTTCTTTAATTAAATTTCTTGCGTTATATGGCATGATTTTCCGAGTTTTCAATTTTTTTAGACTTATCCGATTTTAATAAAAATTGATGTAAGGGTTTTCTCAATTAAATCGATTGCGATGGGTCCTGCTTCCTCACAGAATCGTTTGGAGGTCATACGGTGGTGCCCGTTTGTTTTCTTTAACTTTTCTTCGACTGGGAGGACTTTTAAAAAAAATTGGTGTGAGGAAGTGTTTTCGGTGCTCGGAGTCAATTGCAAAGGGTGTTAATTTCGACGAATTTCGTCCGGTGGTGCTCGGTTCACGTTCTTCAGTTATTTTATTCTCGCACCATTTTTATAAAAATTGCTGCATTTATGGGACGATCCAGTGGTGTCAATAACAATTTTTAAACAATTTCAATGGACTCTATTTCCGGGAAAACTCATTTAGGAGGTCCTTCGGCGTGACCCAGGACTTTTAATTAATGTTTTTTCGACTCGACTGATTTTGATAAAAATTTCGAAGATTTGTAATTTAAATTTTTTTTTAGCTTGAGCGATTTTGATAAAAAATGATGAGGAGATTTTCAAGTGCCACGAATTCATTCCGATAGGTTTTTATTTATAATGGTTCTTTGTAGGGCTAGTGACTTTTTTAACATTTTATATGGCTTCAACGGTTTTGATAAAATTTGTTATGGGGTTTCAAATGCAGGCAAACGATTACAAGGAGTTCTGATTTCTGAATAATTAATTTGAGAGTCCTCTAGATGAGCCGTTATGTTGCACGATGTTGTACCATGTTGCGTGATGGCGAACAATGTTGCATTATGTTGCACTATTTATTGAAATGTTGCACCATATTGCATAATCTTGCACCATATTGCGTTATGTTGCAACTTGACGAGGGATGTTGAATGGTAGTTAAAATATCAAGGCCTCTCGGCAGGACCCCCTAAACAACTTTTACAGAAAGCAGGGCCCAAGATTAGTGCCACTTGCTCTCGAAAGCTCGCACTATCAATTAACTTATAAATCGTGGGAGCCGAAAAAAATTAAAGAAAAAAATCAAGGCCTCTCTGCAGGACCCCCGAAACGGTTTTTACAGAAAGCAAGGCCCATCGCAATCGATTCCTGGCAATTGAAAACCGACTTCACCAATTTTTATCAAAATTATGCGAGCCAAAAAAATCAAAAACGGTGCTTGGACTCATCGCATTCGCAAGCAATCGAAAACCCCCTTTTAGCAATTTTCATGATAATTATTCGAGTCGTTTTCGAAACTCTAGATATTAATATATTTACGTACATACTCGTATTTAAATTATCCTTGGCATTATGTGAGACTCTTATTAGATTAGATATTTAAGTGCTTCTTCGGTGGTGAAAAATTCGTGAAATCAAAAATTCAACAAATCGGACAGGAAGCCATGTTTTAATTTTGTTATTTTTATGTTTTGAATGTGTAGTACTGGGAAAAAAAAATATTGTAGAACTCGATTTTTTGTTATTGTTGTTGTTGCATAAGATACGGTCGGTCAAAAATTTAAGAATTTGTTGAAAATGGTGATGCATTTATACAAATATAAAAAAAAGCATTTATCCGAAGAATATAAAATAGGGCTCATTTTAAAGGTAAAAGAATAAGGATTAAGAAAATATTACAAAAATAGTATCATGTTTAAGTTTTTCGTTTTCAAAATGGCCACAAAACTGGTGTTTCTCAATTTTCTGAAAAACTTATTTTTTTTATTTTTTTTTGTTCGCCATTTAATTCTATAAAACATACAAAAAAAATTTGGTGATATTTTTTGTTTTCTTAAATTATCGGTATAAAAAATCCATGAATTAATCTTTCGTTTTTAACTGCTGCTTCAATTTTTCAAAATAAAGGTAAAAATTACTTCTAATGAATAATAAAACTAAATATTTTTAATACCCAAAGTATAAATACTACACAAAATGTTTTCGTCCTCCTTTTAAAAGGACTTTCTCAGGTACATTTTTCAGGTATACATTTCTAGTTTTAAATTTTTGTTATAAATAAGGGTTAAAATCAATATTTAGGTAGTTCAAATTTTAAAGTGTAAAATTAAGGAACATTGACTTAAGGAAAATTCAAATTTTAGTTTATCATATAGTGAATTTGTATTACTTGAATTAAATAATGAGTGAAATTAAAAAGTGTTGTAAGCCGTTTGTTGGCTCGAAGTGTTATATCAATTTACGAAAAGTGTATAAACCTATTATGGATTTTTTGCTGCCTTCGATTGAAAGAAATGAATATTTATTCATTTGTACAACTTGTTATGTGAACATTTTTTCTAAAAGTCAAAAAATTGAAACAGATACATATCCCTCTTCACCATCAAGTTCCGCAGTTACGCCGAAATCGTCATCAACTGCAGTAGAATCTGAGATAAATTCCATTAGGAGTGATAATGAAGAACGCCAAATACAAAAACCGAGCATTCTTCAAAAAATCCATGAGATTTTAGCGGATATAGGAATGTCGCCCATATATGCCAGTAAGCTAGGAGCTAGGCAACAGCATCGACAATAAAAATTAACCAATTTAGCTGCAATAGTACCATCAACATCATCATCTTTGATTCCTGGAATCGAGCCCCTTGTGAATCAAACAATTAACAACGCAATGAAGGCTAATTGGACACTCCAACCAATTAGAGAAAAATTGTGATAAGATACAGCTGCTGACTACACTACTGAAGTCACTAACCATACAACAAATTCAACAGGAGTTCAACATAACACAATACTTGGTGCATAAAGCTAAATATATTCAGAAAACGAAGGGCCCACTTGGTCTTCTTGTACCTAAAACTGGGAAATGAATAAGCGATGAACTAAAGCCATCAGTGATAGATTATTATAACGATGATGAAGTCAGCCGGATACTGCCTGGAAAAAACGATTGCTTAACTATTGAAAAAGTTAAAGTTCAGAAATGTCTAATGATGACCAGAACGGCGATTAAAAAAATCGGATTTTCCAAATTTTGCTTGCTTCGTCCTTAAAACTGTGTTCAACCAGGAAGCAGTGGAACGCATACAGTGTGTGTTTGTACAATACATCAAAACGTGAAAATGATTATTTATGGAACCAAAATAGAAACTATTACAAAAGGAAAGATATCAAAATACCAGGATTGCATTGCGACTATTTTATATTCAGATCCTAAGCCGATATGTTATATTCTAATCTTCAAAAATGCAGGAATTGTCCAGGATTAAGTTTATTTCGAGAATATTTGAAAAACGCTTTTCTGGAAAAAAAACAACGAGGATGTTGATTTATCATTCAGTCAGTGGTTTTCAACTGACAGATTCAGTTTGGAAAATTATTCAAAACCGTTAGAAGAATTTTTGGATTACTTCATAAAGGAGCTGGAAAATCTGATTCCTCATTACTTCATTTCACTTCAACAATCTAGCTTCGTAAAAAATAAAAAACTTACTCTAGAGCCTACAGAAGCACTTGTTTCATGTGACTTTGCAGAAAATTATTCATTTAATGCAGAATGAAGCACAGGGTTTTCATTGGAATAATAAGCAAGCGACTATTCATCCATTTGTAATTTACATAAAAATGTAGATGGGAAATTGCAATACTACAGTTTCATTGTGATATTGGATTGTCTTAGTCATGTCAGTGCGGCAATTCATCTGTTCATCGAAAAAATGATCCAGTATTTGAATACTAAAATGACGAGTTTAACCAAAATTTATTTATTGATGGTGCTCTAATACATTCTAAAAAATAAAAATAATTTTATAAATTTAATGATGCACTAAGAGAATTTCGGTATCGATTGTGAATGGTATTTTCAAGCCACAACACATGGAAAGGGACCATGCGATGGAGTAGGAGGTACGAATTTGATGGTATCATTACGAACGCAGCAGAATTATTCAAATGGGCTAAAACTTTAAAGACTGATATGGTTTTTAAGTTTTGTTCTGACGTTAAATATAACTCGAGAAAAATTAAACTTGCCAGTAGGTTCAAAAAATTGAAAACTGTAAAAGGAACTCGCGATTTCCATGCTGTTATTCCTCCACGAGAAGGTTACTTTAATTTTAAGAAATATTCAAATAGTGAAGATTATATTAGATTTAAAATGTGATTAATTACTAAATTAATTATTTAATAAAAAAAAAAAAATTACCAATAAATTTTGTTTTAAATTTAATTTTATCTATATCTAAAGAGTTGGTGGTCTTATTTTTAGTTGTATTTTGCAAGAAAATGGTATGTTGGAGTAAAAATAAAATAAAATTTAAAAAAGTTAAAAATTTTATATGGAGAAATAAAGAAGGTCATGATATTAAAACGTGTTTTGCAAGAAAACAAAAAAATATTACCAAATTTTTCGTATGTTTTAATGTTTTATAGAATTAAATAGTGAGCAAAAAAAAAAAAAAAAAAATAGGTTTTTCAGAAAATTGAGAAAACCCAGTTTAGTGGCCATTTTGAAAATGAAAAACTTAAAGATGATACTATTTTTGTAATATTTTCTTAATCCTTATTCTTTTACTTTTAAAGTGAGCCCTTTTTTATATTCTTCGGATAAATACTTTTTTTTATATTTGTATATAAATGCATCACCATTTTCAACAAATTCTTAAATTTTTGACCGACTGTTTCCTATGCAGCAACAACAACAAATCGAGTTCTACAATACTTTTTTTTTACCCAGTACATTCAAAACACATTCAAAATATAAAAATCACAAAATTAAAACATGCCTTCCAAAAAATTTTGATTTCACGGACTTTTCACCCAGTGTTTTCACCAAGTCAAAATGTTTAAATAAATGCTGAAAGTTACTGAACCTATTCAGTACATAAACATAAAGCTGCCAAAATATCATATTGTCGCTATGTCGGAAATTTAATGAAGACATCACCCATGGAACAGTTTTCAGGACAATTGGTGGATCTTCTACGCATTCCATTTTTATGTGACGACACATTGCTATCGCATAACGTAAATACAGCCCCCCTATTCCTGAATACGATACGAAAACGAAAATGCAAAATTCATATTTGAATTGAATCAGATTCGTACGATTCTTATTTAAAATTGAATAGGAATCTTTTACTTTCGTTTTCGTATCGTATTCAGGAATAGGGCTGCAGTATATGATTGTTGTTAAGGCGGATTAAGTGTTCGTAGTTGCTGAAAAACATTTACAAGACAAAAAAAACGTAATTTTTAACCAACGAAATTGGTTTAAAAAACTTTCAGAAGGAAGGATGAATCGAAAGAACGCAACACTGAATACGCCTTTAGTATCAGAAATGAAATTTAAGGAACAACTAATTGCTCAATCATAAATATTTTCTATATTGATCATCTGATAAGATAAATAGACTACAGACGGCATTGCGCGATGTCTCGAAGTTTTCTGTTTATTCAATACCAAATCGCCTTGAGTTATCGGAGGGATTTTGATATGTGTAACAGAGATTGAACTCGCCGAGCATGAACTCTGTTAACGATTAATTTTTCAAGATACTTAAAATATCGCTGTTAAATGCGAACATACACTACCGCTCAAAAGTGATTAGACAGTGTCAAAAACAGCATAAACCATATAAAAACTCAAAATATAAAACGTAAAAAAGTGAAAATATTTATTTTTTAGGTACACACACACATATATTTATAGCAATATATTAAATAAATGTAAAAACTATAACGCTTAAATTAAATTTTACTTTCATCTATGTAGCCTCCTTTTGATTGAACAATCACAGCGCACAGTAACATGCACAGTAACGCATTCTCGCAACAAGTTTTGCCATAGTTACTGGCGTTATTGAGTTCCAAGTTGATTGAAGATTGTTCCACATAACAGTAGCTGATGTTGGAGCTGATTGCTTTACGTCCCGGTCCAGTTGGGAGGCCATTCCATAATTTTTATAGTTCCTCCCTTCTCTAAATGGCGAAGATAGCATTTACATAGTTTAGATGAGTGTTTTGGGTCATTATCTTGTTGAAAGATAAAATTTTGACCCAAAAGTCGAATTCCTGAAGGGATTGCGTGGTTCTCCAAAATTTGTTGGTACCCTTCTTTTCTTAGTATTCCGTCAATTTTCACAACATTGCCTACACTAGTACCAGCAAAACAGCCCCAAATCGTGACTGAACCACATCCATGCTTTACGGTAGCGGCAATACACTCGTTACTGGCACGTTCACCCATAGATCGTCTCACGAATATTCGTCTTCGGGTACCGAACACTTCAAATTTGGACTCATCCGGCCATAAAACTTTGTTCCAATCTTCTATCGTTCAATATTGGTGTTCACGGGCCCATTTAAGTCGCTTTTGCTTATTTTGTTTACGTAGTAATGGTTTCTTCATAGCAATACGGCCATGGAGTCCGGCTTGTTGAAGGCGACGTTTAACCGTAGAAACACTAACTGGTTTTGGGCGACCAACATTTAATTCTGCGGTTATTTCCGGGGCTGTTTTGCGTCTATTCATCTTGCTAGTAATCTCTATTCTATGATCATCTGCAGGCGTTATCGCTCTTGGCCTTCCACTACGTTTTTTATTATGAAAACTACCGCTTTCCCGATATTTTTTAACATTATAATCGACCGTAGCGTGGTTAAATTTCATTTTTTTGGCAATTTGTCGATTAATTATGCCAGCTGTATGGTAAGCTATTATAAGCGCACGTGTTTCAGTACTAATTTCTCTTCTTGGTCATTTTAAATATTTGTCATTCGATATTTCACTTTCGATGTTAACACTGTAAATATCAGACTACAACTGATCGTATTTCACTGAAATCTATTCAAAAAAAACATCATTACCTATAATAAACCCGACTGATATTTTTTTCTGGAAATTCCTAGAGAGTATTATTGTAACTGTACCGTAATAAACAGGTAACAATAATCCGGTCAAGCACAGGTAGAGGGTTGTAAAATTAACCCTATATAATTGGTGCCCATATAATGAAACTGCATTTCAGGTAAGTATTTCATTTTATTCAAATGTTTTTTCATAAACATAATTCTGTATCAATAATACACGAACAAATGGGTTTTCAAACACTTTTGAGCGGTAGAGTATATGCGAACATTTATTATATGCGAAAAATCATCATTTCTGCATAAATTTCAGAAATCAACAAAGTAAAATTGATGAAAATATTTTTGTATTCCAATATCTTTTGCAACCACTATAAAAATCCGTTTTCGTAAAATATTTCTAAGGAAAACCAGAAAAGTGCCACAGAAGTCGTTTGTGATGAGTGCAAATATCGCGAGAATCTGTTTAGCCTGTCATCCGGGGGGGCATGGGTCCCATTCGATTGGTAAAGAGGGGTTTCATATGCCACGAATAAAAAAAAAAAATTTCAAATACCTTCAAAAATCGTTTAGGCGATATTTCGTTGAGGTCCGGAATAATTTATTAATTTTTTTAGTCACGATCGATCTCGATAAAAATTGATTTTAGAGAGGTCGGCATGAATGAAGGTGGCTCGTACAGTTTTGATAAAAATTGATGAGTGGGTTTTCGAGTGCCAGGGATCGACTACAAAGAGTTTTGATCTCTGGATAATTCAGTTAGGAGTCTCCCGGATGGGTTGCCATATTGCGTTTGGCTGCACCACGTTGTATCATATTACGCCATAATGCACCATGTTGCGTGATTTTGTTTGGTATTGAATCTTGATGAGAGATGATTGATGATGTCCCACTATATTGCGGAATGTTGGCCTGAGTTTTATTTTAACATTTTATTTGGCTTGAACGATTTTGATAAAATTTGCCGGACCAAGGATCTTGAATGCCAAGACTCGATTACAAGTAGTTCTAATTTCTGAATATTTTATTTAGGAGTGCTCCAGATGGGTTTCCATTGAGTAATCAAATTTGAGTAAAAATTGACACAAGTGCACCTAGAAGATCAACATTTGCACCAAAAAAATGGAACTAGATAGTTTTAGTTAGGTGACCCATGGCCAATCTCATGTACTAGCCAAACCAAAATCACGATCTATCGGAATGACCGATGCTTTGAGTAAAACTAACCCAGAAGATAAAAAAAAATCATAAAAAAATTTGAAGTCTTGCACTAGGTGACATTAATTAGGTGACTCAACGACAAAATTCTAGTAATAGTAGAACTGAGCGAACGATTTGCGGTAATGGTCGTCCAATTTTCAGTATAAAGTCATTACTATTATTATCGTAACAATGAACCCGAAGTCGTGTCATTTTTCCCACTAGATGGTTTTAGCTGACTGACTCAATGACCAGCTAAATGTACTAACCAGATCTGAACCACAATATCCAGGAATGGCCCTAATCGACATTCAAATTTTAACTTAAATGACATCCGTATACTTATCAGATACAAATTTGTTGCATGAAACCCGAAGTCGTACATTATTAGCACGAAGGTAGTTTTATTTAGGTAACTTTTTGACCAACTTCATGTATACTAGCCAGATCTGAATCAAGATATCCGGGAATGCCGATAGTGGCAATCCCAATTTGAATAAACTGACATCAGTACATTTCGAAAATCAAAATTCGTAACTAAAAGCCCAATGTCGTGAATTGTTTGATTCAGATCTGTTTAGTACAAAAAGATGATCATTAAGTCATCCAACTTAAACCACTTATACTAATAATGCACGACTTCTTGGTTTCTGCTAAGAATTTTGATCTTCTATGTGTGTACGGATGTCTTTATAATTATAATTTAGAGTGGGGGGATGTTGCATCATGTTGCTTGATGTTGCACCATGTTGATCGATGTCCCATCTTGTTGAGGATTGGTGCGAGATGTTATATAATGTTGCAGAATGTTGAATCACGTTATGGGATGTTGCACCATGTTTCTTCAGGTGTACCTTGTTGCGTAATGTTACACCGTGTTGCGTAAAGTTTTGCACCGGTTGTGATACTTTTATATCATGTTGTGTCATGTTGGCTCTTGCGTTTTTCTTTAATTAAATTTCTTGCGTTACGGTGTGATTTTTCGGGTTCTCAATTTTTTTTTGTTGTTTATAAATGTCCGATTTCAAGGGGGCTTCGATTAAAAAGATTGCGATGCGTCCTGCTTTCTCACAGAATAGTCTGGAGGTCCTACGGTGATACCGTTTCGTTTTTTCAACTTTTCTTCGACTAGGACGACTTTTCAAAAAATTGGTGTGTAAGGAAGTGTTTCCGTGTATTCGGAGTCAATTGCAATAGGTGTTAATTTTAAGAAATTCCGTCCGCTGGTTCACGGTTCACGTCCTCAGTTATTTTTTTCTCGCATGAAACATAAAGCCTCCTCTGTTAGCTAATTCTGGCGTTTTTGGTCAATTGCTGCCTTCAGTCGGTAAAACTGCCAGCAGACGTCCAAATTGAGTGTTTGGCCATGATTTACTGTCAGTTTATCGTGAACAATTTATCGTGTGCAATTTATCGTAGAACAATTTATCGTGGAATCAATTTATCGTGGAACAATTTATCGTAGAACAGTTTATCGTGGGCAATTTATCGTATAACAGTTTATCGTGGACAATTTATCGTATAACATTTTGGAACAGCACTCAACAGAATCGCAGTCAATTTTTTTTTGACTGTCTGAGTGACGGTAGCGCCACTTTGACAAAGAGCGGAATTGTTTATAACTAAAAATGTACCTTTGCTTAGCATTTTGGACCTAGTGCCATCTATTGGAATAAAAACGAACTACATTTTTTAAAAAATACGTTAACACGCGCTAAAAAAAATTTAATAAAAAAATATTGAATCTCATTTAAAAATAAATGAAATTTAATATTTTTTTATGAATATATTAAATTGAGAGTGGGAGTCGCACTGCGTGCCGCACGTAGGAGCAGATTATATAGAATCTATTAATGACACCTACGCTTCTCCCCGTAGCCCTGCGGGGCTCTTTAGATTTTAATTTCGGGGGCGTAGGAGCCGGGATCTTTAATCGGTTAAGAAACTACCGAGTTCCGTCCCACATGGCAATATTCCAGAACTTCTTCCAAAAATCATTAAAGAATCCCACTAATTTTTTGATACCACGCATAAAACCTTTCTACGATAAATTGTCCACGAAAAACTGTTCTACGATAAATTGTCCCACGATAAATTGTGCCCACGGTAAATTGTGTTCACGATAAACTGTTCTACGATTAAATGTTCACGTTAAATTGAAACACGATAAATTGTTTACGATAAAGAGACCGTCATTCTTTGGCCATTGGGCAGCAGCTCATAGTAGATGGTTTTCTTCCAATCCCACCAAACATGCTGCAACACCTTCCTTGCCGTCAATCCTAGCTTGGCACCATTTGGGCTGCTTCGCCGACCTTCGACCATGATCGCTTACGGTAGACATTATCGTATGTGACCCATTGACCCATTTATCGTCATCAGTCACCATCCGCTTCAGAAATGGCTTAATTTCGTTTCGTTTAGCCAAATACTCACAGATGAAAGCACGGAATATTAAGTTTATTGCATCAACTCGTGCGGCACGAAAACATTGAGATTGTTGGGCGATGCTACGATACCTCGCATGCCGCCCTACTTCGATAATTTCCAGCATTTTATCGACATTTTCGACGATAGGAATCCCAGTGCGTGGTGCATCTTTGATATCGAAATTATGGGAACGGAATCGACGAGATTAAAATTGCGCGTGATTATCTGTGACAGTATCGACAGTATTGGCAAAAGGGCGATTAGTAAATAATTTCAATGAGCTTTAATTTCGGGAAAACTTATTCAGGAGGTCCTTCGGTGTGGTTCTGGACATTATTGTTTTTTCGACTTAAGTGATTTTGATAGAAGGTCCTACGGTGGAGCCTAGGTTGTAATTAAAAATGAATCTTTAGCTCGAACGATTTGGTTAAAAATGATGGGCAGGTTTTCCAGTGTCAAGAATTGGTTCCGATAGCGTTTTATTTATAATGGTATCTTTAACGCTTTAGGACTTGGGTCTTTTTTAACGTTTTATGTGGCTTCAATGGTTTTGATAAAATTCTGATTTCTGAATTATTAATTTGAGAGTCCTCCAGATGGGCCGCCATGTTGCATGATGTTGTACCATGTTGCGTGATTATTGGAATGTTGCACCATATTGCGTAATGTTGCACCGTATTGCGTTATGTTGCATCTTGTCGAGGGATGTTGTCTGATGTTTCACTATGTTGTGCCATGTTGCAGCATGAACGGTAGTTTTGCGTTATATTGTGTGAATTTGCACCATGTTGTGATGCTACTTTTGATTTGGGTCAAACGCAATTTTTATAAAAATGGGTGAGAACGGCTTTCGATTGTCAAGTTTCGATCGTCACCAGTTCTAAATTCGAGAAATTTTATTTAGGAGATTCTCAAATAGAATTCGCGATCATATTTAAAAAAAAAATTAGCTCGAACGATTTTGATACAAAAAAGTGTTAGGAAACGGCTGCAATGGATCATGATTTTGAAAAATTTTTTGACGTGTGGATAGGATAGGATGTCAAAATGAATTCCGCATGTGATATTAAAAAAATGAGTAAATTTGATGGAACGTAGGCCTTTTTCAAACGTATAGTATGGAATTTGGTTGTTACTATGAATATTTGCAGTTTGATTGAAACAAAACAGCGGGTTCCTTTAATTAAATTTTGATTAAACTTCATACTTAGGTTTTTTTGATAAACTTGGAGGACTCAGTTAAATTTGTTGGAAATCGGCCCACCGAAAATGACAGCTTTTCTATTTGCTTTTTCGTTTTTTGAAATAACGATTTTTGATATTATGCCGTTTATTACCATAATTCGGCTACTATATAACGTCTAAGCCAAACAGGCTGAATGAAGGTCATAAAACTTCATACTTAAGGTTTTCTGATAAATTGACAGATTCCAGAGAAATTTGGTGGAAAACGGTGTATAGAAAATGGTAGTTTCCATAGGTACTTTTTCGCTTCTTGTCAATATTTTAAAAACTATAACATTTACCATAAATAATCGATTCTAAATTAAATTTGCAACAATACTGATCCGGATTATTTTGCAAAAATTTATTCCAATAATAAATTTTGATGAAATTATTTTTATACTTTTCCGTTTGTTTGGATCAGTCAAATTCGAACGAGGTAAAGCACCAACTGATTTAGTTTCACCTTTCTATGTATAATGTCTAATGTCTTGATAACAATGTATATTTAGGTTTGGTACAGCTTTACATTTTTTTAATAATTCTTATCTACCCAAATAATTTAGATTCGAACAAACATATTTTTCGTACTAATTATAAGAAATATTAAAAAAAAATTAAATTAAAGCCGAGATACAAAATTGTCGATTATTTATATAATTGAAAATTCAAAATTTGGCCATGGCCTAGTTAAATATTGTATATAATCTGTGGTCGTATATTCATCTATATTGGCGTATGAATTTGGTGTTTAACAAAAAACAATCCTTTCCGCAATACTAATGGATTGCAAATTGGTAAAAAATGTTTTAAATCGTAAACACTTGAACTTAAAGGTAAACCACTTCTAACATAAATCCAATACTTTGTATCCGTATGAACATCATCTTTAATCAGCACATGTATTTTGATCACAATACTATAAATTTTATTAATATTTTGGTCTTTTTATTTTATATTCTTTAAATAAAATAACGAAAAAAAAATGCTCATGGAATTTTATATGAGCGAGCGGTCATGTTGAAAAAGAGGAAAACAATACCAAGCGTGCGGGCAACTTGCTTTTTCCATAAATTCATCCAAGTTCATTGGGGCATAATATTTTAAAATTACTCTCTCATTTACTAACGCACACATGAACACTCGTAAATAAACCTTATGGTACATATACCGAAACTATAACAAAACTTTCGGAAACTGGAGCGCAGAGAGGCCATTAAAATCATGCGCATACTATAATAGAATTTCATGTTGGATGGACGTCACGCATTTTTCTCACACTAACAAAATTTACAAGCTTTGATGACTTACTCTCGAATTGGGGGAATTTATTTTATATTTACATAAAACACCAGTAAAATAAAATTCATATTGAAATCTAGTATACGATAAATCCGAGATGAATAAAACGAGAGTAATCATTTACAACCTCGTGGTAGTTTAATAATAAATCGATAGACTTGCATCTCTTTTATGTTGTAACTTTTAACGCGTGCGCTTATGTAATAATGTACGTCTGTGTGTGTTATGGAGACTATATGGAATGAAAAAGCTTTGTACATAAAAAAATTTAATATTGAAATTAATTAATGAATATCTACATTTTGTGTGTGTACACGACATAACATTAAATAAAATTTAGGTTGATTTTTATTTAATTAGTAATTGGATGATGATGTCGTTGACGTATATACGTAACATGTAGGATATTCAGTCAGGTTTCGTAATTTGTCCTTAATGGCGAGATGTGTAAAATTTCTCTTCATTTAAACAGTTCTATTGTGTGAGGACAGCACGGGTAGCCATCCACTATCTGCCATTAGTTGATTTGAATTTTAGAGAATTGTAATTTTTTGGTTAGTCCCATTTAAACTTAAAACTTTTCAGTCAAACCAGTTTTAGACAAAAATTCAGGTCTGGATCTTTAGATTAACTAGGAAAATTACAAAGGAATCAAGCGTTGGTTGAATTGGTAATTTTTTGGAAGTTGAACCAAATATCATTTCATTTTAATTCTGAATACAAAACTAAATATTATGTTAAATTAGCATATCGCCAAACAATTAAATACATTTTGTTTATTTTTATGCACCATCGTTTTCTATGCTGTGCTCTATGGAGTCGTTATTTATTTTCGCACTAGTAATTTGTCGGATTACAAACGTAAAATTTTAATAATTTTTTTTTGTCAAAGATCGTCAGAAATTCAAAAAAATACTTTTTATCTAAATTTAATTTAATTTACGAAGAAGTTTCATCCAAATCAGTGAATCCGTTTGTACTGTATAGAGGATACGGACTGACAGACAGATACCACCTTGACAACCACTTTTTCGAGATTCAGTAGTAGCGAATGGCAAATCTGCAAAAATCTTGAGATCGAAAATTTTCAAGATTGCTATACTTACTATTACTTTGCAAATTACGCCACCCTTAGTTAAGTAATGACTAAGTTCTATTTAATTTAAGGAAAACACGGTTTTGCTTCTATCAAATTGTGTATTTTTCTAGTATCAACCGAGTTCCATACTATTCGCTTGAGAAAGGTCTTCGTTCCATCCAAATTGCTCATTTTATAAATCACATCTAGAGTTCATTTTAGAATCCTATCCTATGTTTAACATACAAGGAGGATTGTATCCCAATTGGTTAAGAAATGACTTTCTATTTGCATTATTAATCTGAGTTCCACGCCTTTCGATTAAAAAATTACTTAGTTTTATTAAAGAACGAGGCACAACATAACGGCTAAACCGGAGCAGCTGTCAATAAATTTCTCAAAATCATGATTCATTGCTCTCGTTTCCTGACATGCGAATATACCATTTCTACATTTTTATAAATACAGACCGGGATTTTATTTGAGTACCCTACTAAAAAAATTTTCTCAAACTTAGAACTCATAACAATCGATTCTTAGCAATAGAAAACCCTTCTCACCTGTTTTTATAAAAATCGATTAATAAAAAATCACTCAACATGGTGCAATATGGTACTGATGATGCAACATGTTGCAACATCTTACATCTTCCCATAATGTTGTTTCGTGAGATATAGACAACAAATAAAATGTTTAAACATCACGCAACATGGTGCAATATGACACAATGTGGTGCAACATCGCGCGGAACATAATGCCCCATCTTGCAACATGGTGCTACATCATGCAATGCGGTGCCAAATCCTGCAAAATGGTGCAACATCATGCAACAGCGCACAATATGATACCCCTTCTGAAGGACTCCTAAATGAGCTATTCAGAAATCACAACACATAATCGATTACATTTCCTTGAATTTAAAAAAACTGTCCCGCCAAATTTTATCAAAATCTTCAGGCTAAATAAAATGCTAAAAGGCCGCAAGCCAACATGTCGCAACATAGGAACTCATACAACATCTCCCATCAAGATGGAGTATCAAGCAAAATTACGCAACATGGTGCGATATGACGCAATATGATGCGACAGCCCGCAATATAGTGCAGCACCACAAAACATAATACAACATCTCGCAACAGGGCACTCGGAAACCCCCTCACAATTATTTATGAAAATTGTTCCAACCAGCTTCTTTTACAAAAAGGTCCACGGACTGCAAGAAAGGAAACGAATTTTCTCAAAAACAGGACTTATGGTCATTAGAAACCCCGCATTACCACAATGTTTATCAAGATCAATCGAGACAAAGAAAAATTAAAGAAAAAACCCGGAGGCCAATCGTTCGACTATCTGAAAGAATGTTCTTAAAATGTGGACCAATCGCAATCGATTCATGGCAAATGAAAACCCTCATTTACCAATTTTTTTCAAAATCGAACTATATAGTAGAAAAAAATAAATAACGGGACTTGGACCCCACAATCGGTTTTTGGTAATTAAAAACCGCTCCTCCAGCAATGATTCTAAAAATCGTGCGAGCAGAAAAAAATACCGGAGCCGCATCAGAAGACACTCCGTACGATTTTTCCAGAAATAAACGAATATTACAATCAATTCCTGGCACTCAATAATCCTCCTTCACCTATTTTTATAAAAAAACGTGCGACCCGAAAGGGACCCGGAGCGCACTGTAGAATACGGACCTCGGCCGCAGCGGATAACCTCCTTAAAATTTTTTTACAAAATCATGACTCATATCGATTCCTGGAACTTCAAAAACCCTCTCCGCAATTTCAATTAAAGTTGTTTGAGCGTGAGGGTCCTTACTTTACAAAAAGCAAGGACCCTCACGTTCCTGTATACTATTTTGTTAAATTCAATTATGCAAACCACTTTTGTGTAATGTAAACCTATAGGTATGAATTTATGTAAACCTATAGGTATGAATGCTCCAAATGCGTGTTTGTTTTTGATTTGTCAGTGTACCCTGTATACTGTTCTTAATATTCTCAAGCCTGATAGTTGCGAGAACAAATTGTTCTCATATACGGTTTGTAAACATGACCCAAACAATTTTTTTTTATTAAGTTGCCACTGAGACCGACGTTCATGCAATAGTATAGTCATTTACAAGTGATGAGGATATTTTTCGGTAAGGGAGACAAGAAACTCCTATAAATATGCTAAGCAAGATAAGTGACGTATAATCTAAGATGCTGCCCCATCTAATTAAAAAACTCGTTTATTTTGATCACATTATATGGATAAGAGTGTTTAGGACATCCAAATTTGCCTTGCAGTACTATAAATCGAACGTACAATTTTCTGATTGTTTCCGAGAAACTCCTGTGCACCAGCATGCTAAATGGCGTATTTTCTGAGATGCTGCTAGGCCCCATCTTATAGAAAAACTTAATTATTTTGATCAAACTGTGGGCTTAGAGTGTATCAAATTTTCTGAAGTCTAAATCAAAAACTCTTGTGGAGAATAATAACACTTTGAAAACAGGTGACCTGGTCCTAACCTTGGTAGCACAAGTTCGTTATTTGTCAGAACAAATTGGTACAACAACAACGATTGAAAATAATAAATTTGAGATGGAACCATGACAAATTATACCATTGATTAGTGATTCAATAATTTCGAAGGCTCTTAAAACTTAACCGGTTATTTCAACTAATTTTAGTCCGAGTGATCATTTTCAACAAAGAGATATGGTTAACATTAATCAAGTAAATAATGCCATGTTTTCCACTAATATATACCACCGATTGGGGCATACCAACAATCACCGAATTTTATGAACGTTCCTTTTGCTAATCCGCCTGAATTTCAAAATCCGAATGCTTAAAAGTTCATTGGGAATCAAGTCAAATCAAACACTAGATCTTACCCCGCTCGCCAAGTGGATTTGTTCAGGTTGAAACACTCGCAAGCACGATGAATATTCGAAATTAGTTTTGTATTGGAATTACCGTCACCATAATTCAAACCTTAGCTGAAATCAACTTCGTACCACACTTTTAGAAAAATTTTGGGTTATTCTGGATTGATACCCAGATGGTATTTTTACATCAAGGTGAGGTTATCAAGACGATGGAAGTTTGGTTTCGAACTAATGAAAATATTGAATATTTGTATTAAAAAATTCGGTCGTCTCATCAGACTGCAGTGACCAAACTACAAAAATATTGAAAAAACTTTGAAGTAATCAAAGTATAATCACAATGCCTTAGCGAATTTTAATGATTCGCTGTGCAATTCCCAACCCCTTGGTAACCTCGAATTTTATTGTATTTAACGCATACATGCGATTTCTATATGAAATTTTGGGTTATTCTGGATTGATACCCAGATAGTATTTTTACATCAAGAACAATTTACTTTTAGAAAAGTTCGAAGATCGAAGGACGGATGTCGAAACTCGCAAGAAATTGAATCTACACGATAATCACCAAAGCAAAGTTTCTCACAGTTCTATCAGCATGTTTGGGGTTTGACTCTTCAATGCCATACACCATATTCGGAAGACTGTCATATTGAAGTTTTGATGCGTAACATGAATCCACAGCTTCAGTACCATGTTACTGGTCATTACTTTTTAAATGTCATACTTTTTACGCTATTTGCCGTAGGCACTTGGCGAAACACACTAATACTTAATAACACACACTAATACTTAATAAACACATTTTATTAAACACTTGTTTTGAACAAATTTTTTAACTAAAATATTCAAAAATCTAATTTTTGCGAAATAAAAAACAAGTGTTTAATAAAATGTGTTTATTAAGTATTTTTAAATGTCATTGACTTGATTAACAGTTGTGCTGCCTGTGAAAGTATTTGGTCCCGCCTAATAATGAATTCGCATTATAAATACTTCATTTTCAAGACCATACATTAAAGAATTAAATAGTTATGATTAGGATTGATACAAACGAGCCAACAACCGATTGTCCTTGTGTTTCGCGACATTTAATCACCTGCGTGTGAAATCACCTAAAGTTCCAACTCCGTGAACCTATCAGTTTCAATTGTTACGATATAGGACATACCTTCCGAGAGTACTCCTTGGGTTTATTCTATTGTCGCTGTGGTTATCGGAATATAAGTAGCAGTCAACGTCCGAAGTGATCGTTAACTTTTCGAGAAGCTAGTGGAGATTTGGGGTTCTGCGTCTCAAAATGCGCCTCATAATCAAGTAGTTTGATATCTAAAACAAATTCGTTCCTCTGTTTATCACATTCCATGACTCGTTTTTGTACATAAACAGTGCTGGTGAAGAAAAAAGAGGTTTCGATTATATTTTGGCAAACTTCACTTTTAGCAATACGTTTACATATCGCGCCCGACTTGCAATAATCTCTATTCTTATGCATTGATTTTTGGAATCGATTCAAGATCAGTCCCCCTCACATCTGAATCATTTAAAAATGACCGTCTTGTGCTCCAAGACTTCTATGCTATTTCACCCGCTAAACAAAAGTTCATGTTCACAGAATTTGACAGAATGTTGTCCCTTGGTATTATAGAAGTCAGCCTTAGTTCATGCTCCTCGCCTGTTACCCTTATCCATAAGGCGGTAAAATGCGGTTGTGCCCGGATGCCCATAAACTGAACAAGGTGACTTGTCAAGGATCCTTATCCGCTTCCCCTTGTCGAGGGATTACTGGGTCGATTATAGCAAACTGAGTTCCCACCTAACTAGTTGCGTTGAAACCCTATTTTTCCGAGAAACTCCTTTAAACCAGCATGATGCTAAGTAACGTATTTTCTGAGATGCTACTAGGCCCTATTTAGGCAACAGAATATAGGGAAAATCGTTTAGTTCAAATTAGGCATTGAGTGTTTAGGAGAACCAAATTTGCCTTATGCCCGGTTGTAGAGAAAAATGACTAACGGCCGGTTATAGTTGTGCGCCAGTTAAATGTTTTATATGAAATTTGGGGTAGGACCAAGCGAAAATTTTATCGATTAAAAAAATAAATCAAATATTTATAAAATTCCAAATTAGATTGTAGCATGCCTTGGACTTTACTGGGTGATCAAAAACCAACACTAGGTTAAATAATATTTTTAGTCGGATATGGTTCACTTTAAAACCAAAATTAGTCTAGCAGCCTTTGTCTTCTTCAGTTTCTCCTAAAACTAATTTTTTATGTTAATATTTTTAATAAAAATAAAAATAAAATATTTAAATGGCGTATAATTATTTAAATGGCCCATTTTGATTGAATAACTTTTGAACTAATCGTTAAATGTTTCCATGAAATAAAATATATTTAGTCAAGTTTGCGTTGCATTTTTTCTGACTACGAAAACAGATTTCACATAAAATATTTAACCGGTGCCCAACTAAGAGGCCGTTAGTCAATTTTTTGTGCAACCGGGCATTAGAGTACTAGTTTCAGAGCTATACTTATATAAAACAGCATGCGCTAAGTAGCGTATTCTATTGAGACTAGGGAAAGTATAGAAAACGCTACCAGTGGAAAAAAATGACGCTTACTTCAGATACACCCGAGACACTTTTTCGATTTTTAAATTGATAATTTTAATATTAATAGTAAATAAATTTATAGTTTTTATATTTTAATGCAATATACAAATAATATTAAACTTTCCAAGACCACTTTTCATATAAAATTTATAGAAAAGAATGACTAAACTCTTTTTCATGGTAATAAATTTTTCTGCGAAAGCACAGCGGTACAAGTTTGAATTAGATAGTTATAGGCCCTATCTAATATAAAATTTTGTTTATTTTGATGAAATTGGTGGTTAAAGATGTTTTAAACAATCAAATTTGCCTTGGAGTCTCCTAAAACCAGCATGCTCTATGTGACGTTTATTCTGAAATGCTGCTAGGTCCCATTTAAAAAAAATATCGTTTATTTTGATCAAATAATGAACATTTTTCTACTGCAGCCCACTAAGGATTTTAATTTGATTGGACCAGCATAATCAATCTCCGTGTGTGTAAATGGTCGAGACGAACACACTTGTTAATAATTTTTTGAATTAGTTGTTTTTCATTTATAATCCAATATTTGTTTCTGATTTGACTTGAAACTAATTGACATCCTCCATGCAACGTCTTAGCATGTGCACTTCGATTGTGTCTTCGATTATTAATTTAGTAAAGTGATGGTTTTTTGGTAGAATAATCAGATGTTTAGCCTCGAACGATGCTATCGAGTTTCTTCATAACCTTTGCATTAATATTTTTGCGGTTATAGTTATGAGGACCTTGCTAAAGTTAGCCGAAAGGTTCCAGCCGAAAAAAAATGCAGATAGTGTCTTTGCTATCCCAGCGAAAAAATATACGATATGATTTTTCGATAAAGCGGTCAATATATTCTACATAATCCGTTCCTACGTGCGGCACGCAGTGCGACATGTTTGCTGATCCTGGCTCCTACGTCCCCCAAAGTTTAAATCTAAAGCACCTCGGAGAGTAAGCGGGGAGGAGGGAGGGACGCAGTGACGTCCCTCGTGCCCGTGAGAGTTGTCGAAGCCGTTAGCCTCATACAATTATTGCATTTGTCTTGTTAGTGTTTCGGCTGGGATAGCAGAGACACTATCTGCATTATCTTTCGGCTAAGTTTAACAGTATGTTATGAGGGCAATCCATCCTAATGGATCAAAAATCCTTGCGCTGTTTGATAGGACATTTCGCTTGGTGTTAGCCTTTTGTGCCGTTAGGATTATTGGCACTTTAAAGCTAAATTTGTCTCTTTGAGTATCCCAATATATACGCAATGTTTTTACATTTTGATCTTCTGTGATTTCAACTGTCATGAATTCTTGACTTTGCTTCGAAACTGTTTGTAATACTTCCTTCAAATTGCTGCACCATTTTCGAAGGTTAAAACTGCAACATTTCAATAATTTAGTTAGCTCGTTCTGCAATATTAATATTTTGTCTAACGACTGAGCTCCAGTCAAGACATCATCTACGTAGAAATCCTTTTTTAAGATTTCTGCTGTTTTTGGATATATAGTTTCTTCGTCATGTGCCAGCTGATGTAATGTTTTTATTGCCATTTATGGTGCGGAGGCAATGCCATAAGTTACTGTTGTTAATTTGTATTCCTGTAACGGCTTATTTGGAGCATCTCGCTAGACTTTTTTGCAGATCTTGATGTTCTTCGGCGACTTTTATTTGGCGATACATTTTTTCGATGTCGGCGGTGAAGAAATATTTGTACCTACGCCTTCTCAGCACGATTGAAAACAGCTCTTGCTGAAGAGTTGGCCCTATTACTTGTGCATCATTTGGGCTGCTGCCTGAAGATTTTTTCATTGAAACATCGAAAACCACTCGAAGCTTAGTTGTAGTACTTGTTTCCTTTATAACTGCATGATGTGGTCGATAATTGTTTATTCTCGAATCGTTTGCTAGAACCATGTATCCTAGACTCAAGTATTCGGTTATAAAATTCTGATAATTTCTTTTTATGGTAGGGTTATTTTGTAGTTTTTTCTCTATTTGAAGGAATCTTTCGATTTCTCTTGTTTTTTAGAGTCACCTATCTCTATGTTTTCTCTTAATGGAAACTTTACTTCATACGAGCCATTAGAAAAACGTTTAAAGCCCTCTTGGTAAAGTCTTTCATAATTTGCATGTTCAGTCGTTAAATGTTCAGGAGATAGGATTTCTTCAATTTCTCAGAACCGTTGTAGATCATCCTCAACAGTTGAAATTATGGTTTGTATTTGATGTTCATTGAAAGCTGGTTTTATAGCTCCAAACATGATCCAACCCAATTTGGTACGTTGGCTGTTATCCCTATTTCTCCTTTTATCATTTCTGGCATAAGGATATCCAAGATGTAGTATATTCCTAGTAGTAGGTCTATAGCGCCAGGTACATTCAAATTGGGATCGACCCAAATTAGCTCATTGATATGCTTCCATTTTCCCGTATATAATTCGTTGTTTGGTAATCTTCTTCTTACCTTTGATAAAACGTAGGTATCGATTTCTAGTTCGAAATCCAACTCAAACCGTGGTTTGATGGTAAAAGTAGCTTTATTAGTTGATGTAATTGTTCTTTCTCCGATTCCCGATATTACCCAAATATGTCCTTTGTTTACGAATTTTTAAATTCTGTGCACTGGTTTCACTGATGTGAGATGCTTGAGATCCGCTATCGATACAAATTCTTTCATGTTCCTCTATATTATTTCTTATTTAAAAAATATGTTTACGATGTTTAAACAAGAGGTCTAGGGTATTTAGGACAGTCAATTTTGCATTGTACTACTATAAATGGAACGTCTAATTTCTGAGTTTTTCGGAGAAACTCCTCTGCACCAGCATGCCAAGTGGCGAATTTTTTCAAATGCTATTAGGCCATATCTTATAGAAAAACTTAATTATTTTGATCAAATTGTGGGCTTAGAGTGTTTAAGAGAATCAAATTTTCTTTAAAGTACTATAAACGAACAAGCAAATTTTTTAAATCTTTCCGAGAAACTCCTATATGAACACACTTTTAAGTGACGTATATTTTGATATGCTATAGGCCTTAATTAAAACTACCCGTATTATAGAAGTTCCTCGGAAGAAAAACTTTGCTGACCTCAATACTCGGCCTAGTATCTACTCAGAATAAACGCCACTTTATTGTTTATTGGAGTTTCTTGGAAAAATTGAGAAAGTTTTACGCTAGACTTATAGTGTTGCAAAATTTGGATGAAATGACGACACTCAAACTTTGTCTGAATTATAGTGGGGTTAAATATTTTTAAACGTTTGTGGCCGTTTCCTATTTGTTTTACATTTGTACGTAAAAATGATTTTAATCAATGGTTTAATCGGTTTATCCGAATTTAGTATATTATATTACCACATTTAAATGTTTTTAGAATTTAGAACACATTTCACTATTTTTAGATTTACCAATAGAAAAATATGTATTCATTTCTGTCTGAAGTTCATTAATAATTAGATATTTTTAAAAACTATTTATTAGACAAAATATTTACTTCGGTCATTAATTTTAATGAAAATAAGCTTGAAATTAAATTGTTTATATGCTCGAAATTTACATTAAACGCTTTCAGGTTCCCCAACTATTTTAGTAGTCATGGAGTTTTCAAACTATTCATCTAGACTAAAAAAATATTTTACTAATTAAAACATTTTCTGATTCCTCCTTCGGATAAAAACGAAAAAAATTTCGAATATGTAAATTATGAGTCTGTATTTTTATTTTAATCCGGCTGATTATAACAACAGATACTATAATAAAAGTTGTTTTATATTAAAATACAAATAAATAAACCTCTCTCTAAATAGATACAATAAAATATTCATTTTCCACCTGCGTTGTTTCTACACCTAGTACACAGTATCTCTATACACCTAAATACGAGCCATAGTTTTTCTATGAAATTGTAATTTATTAAATCCGCTTATCCAGTGGAAAAGCACAACAAATAGAAAATGTGTTACAATACTAAACCAAACAACGGATATTATTTTATTTGCATCGCACAGTGCTTATCTTATGTGCTTTGGCACTAAACTTTATCGTTTTGTTTTTTTTTGTTAATCGCTGCCTTTGGTTTTCTTATTTTACGTTTGCGGTTTGAAGAAAACTTGAAAATATTATGTTTGGAATTTGAAATTCAAAAATACTTGTTGATGTAAACAAGATCAACCTCATTTTTACATATTTTATGCAAAATACTTTGTGATTCTAAAAATTGTATGAATTTACGTTAAATAAACAGTTTAACATATACATGTTTACTGGTATCGAATGTGGTTCATTGTGCGCATTCGTTTCTAGCTAGAGAACTCAGCTTATTTAATGTATTTTTTATTTTAGCTAATATCTTAAAAATTTGTTAAAGTTTAGTTTCTTATTTTAAAGAAAACTTGTCTATATTTCCGATACTAATGAATTTCAAGGGCAATCAAGATCACCGCCAGTCGTCCCCTTTGACCATTGTAAGGTTTTACGTCCCGAAATGCTCTATTTTTGGACTCCATCCCTTCCAACTAAAACGATGGAATTTGCTAGCTTTAAAAAAGTTAACATAACCCATGTCAAAAAGTGGTTTAAAACCAATTGGAAAATTAAAGGATGATTATAAGGCTAATTAAGTGTCCTATTTAATTTTTTTTTATTGTGCTCGTTGTAGAAAAGGCATAAGGCTTTATCACTTCAAAGACATCAGAATCCAAATCAAAAATCAGACCTCAACCGAAATTATAACGGAAACCAAGTTCCATTAATATACCAATAGATTTAGGCTCCTTATGGGATACTCGAAAGATCCGTTAAAAAATGTTCAGCTCCTCTCGTTCTGGTTTGTCAATTGATCTTGTTTTGCGTTCTAAAGACGAGTGGAGCCCAAACATTTTTAATGGGGCATTTGATTAGGCCATAATGGGCCTAAAATTAATTGTATGTCGATTGATCTTGTTTTGCGTTCTCTCCTTGGCCCAAAATTTTCTAGCTGGTCATTTGAGTGGGCTGTATCTTGTTTTGCGTTCTAATTTTGATTTTGGTGCGATTTTTATTGAAGTGATAAAGCGTTATGTTTTTTCTAGAACGAGCAGAATAAATAAAATTTAAATTGGGCTAACTTTTTCTAAAGCTAGCAGAACCCATCGTTTTAGTTGGAATGGATGGATCGTAAAATTGTTTAATTGAGCTTTTAGTAATTAAAGCCTATAATTATTCATACTACCCTGTAATGTTCTGATGTATGGGTTCTGCTTGCTGTAGAGACGTAAGTATTTTTCTCTATCTAGTACGATTCCCGCTGGTCCTATTAATAATTTTGTATTGCCGCTTTTAATTGCATTATGCTTATGTCTCTTAAGATCTACCTTTTCGTCTCCTGTAATTGTACAGCCATACCAACTTACCTCGTCAACTTATCTTGCTCTCTCCCATTGCTGGACTCACCCTCATTTGGTCTCAAAAAATATCTGAATTCCGTTTTGCATGGTCAGGTCCGAGAACTTTATCAAAAATACTTGTCGAAATCTTAAACAAAACTTAAAAATTAAATTTTTATCATAATTTTTAAGAAATTTTTGTCCAGAATGCATAGGTTGGACAGGTAGGACATTTATGTCCAAAACCCAGTTTAAAATTTCTGTTTCCGCGAGTCCGCGACCTTGGAATTCATCCAATTTGATAATTTAGAGGAAACTTTAGAGATTTTATTCCGATGAGTTTTTAAAAAATATAAAATTAGGTACCAAATGAATTAAAAAGTTCTCTCTGCCTATAAAATACCAACAGTTTTTTTATGATAGTGCTGCCTCATGTTGTGAGTCGAGCAAACCGTTACTTTCTGTTGGGAAATTTCAGCTCTGTTTTGCTATATTAGGGTGAAATTCTACGTCACTTTACAAACAAATATTTTCTTTTGATTTAGGAATAGGTAAAAAGTAAATTATAGATTTTTAGTAGAAATCTTTCAAAAATTAAATCTAAATAAAATCAAGTATGGAATGGTACTTGACATGAGATACCAAACACAAACAAAAACCTAAAGAATATTGATATTGTAATATGAACGAACCATTTTGTTCTTGATAATCTTAAAATATGTGGTCAACAACAAATCATTTAGATTTTAGCTCAAAATGCTGGATATAAATCTTAACCATACGAGTATTCTCTAACATGCTATATACCCATAATTTTTTTTTTGTAGTATTTTGTACTTAAAGTTCTAACCTCAATATGTACATACTCGTATAAACAAAGATACAACACTACATCTTGGTTTCTGTTATTAAAATAAAAACCAAAAACAACAATTTGTAAGATAATAAATTGCATTTGAAATTATTTAATGGATTGTATTTTTAAGCTTTTTGCTATTATAGATAACATTTTAACATTAAGATACCTAAATAAATGTTTTGTGCTCTTATCTACTACAAAATACAAATTTTCTTTAATTATTTTTTATTTTTCATTTTTTGATAAAATCCTTTAATTATGAAATGTATAAAAATGTGAGGATTAGGTATATTCTACTAAATTGTGCTTTTTATCAATTTTTAAAGCTTTGTTTATAAACAATATATTCCTGTCACACTAATTAAATGCTAATTATTTGTACAAAATTAAAAAGGATTACACGTTATCATCAACATCATTAAAATGATATGGAAGCTTAATTTCATTCGTTTCAAAAACAGTGAAAGAATAAATTTTACATTTAACTTAAAAGCTTCTATTTCATGAATGCAACAAATACGTGTTAATACTTTTTCAGTGGGTTTGTGCATTTTATTTTAACAGATCTAACCATGAAACACCCGCATAAGCATAAAAATTTTGCATTAATTGTGATTAGCTATCGCAGCAAATTTTTATTAAATTTTCATAAAAAAAGGACAACCTGGACAAATGCAGGTTTTCGGCATTGGCTTGTATTATTTTGAGCATTGTAGAGTTTCATTTAGAAGCAGAAACCATTTAACTATTACGCTTTTCATAAAACTGCCAGGTTTTTAGTGACAGCTCCCATATTGGAACTTTCTCGTCATTCCGTCGGAAGCGACAGCTTCAACAGGATGTTTTTTTATTTATTGCATGTATTTTGAAAAGTATATCATTATCATAAAAGCGGAATTACGATTTTTGCCAAAAAGTTGTATTTTAGAAAAAATTTGGTTCATGTAAGCAGCATATGCGGATAAATCGACTATGAACTAAACGGCTCCAAATTAAATTATGATTCAGATTAATTTCCCACTGCAAAAATTTGGTACCGAGCAACACATTTGAAGTATAATTCATGATAAAGAGCTTAAACGAGCTTTAAAACAGAATTTTCTTCCAGATGATCATGACTTTTGGTTGATGAAGGAAATTGAACATCGCGTGCAGTCGAAAGATAAATCGTTTGCATTATATTCTGCGCATATGCAATTAAATTTCAAAGATTTAAATAAGTCGATTAGCGAGAGAAGACAATTAACGATAGTTATCCTAAATTTACAACCATTCTACAATATTTAGAAAAGCTGCTCATAACACAGATTAAAATGATTGTAGAACTAGGTATATACTGCATATAAACAGAAATCCTGCGGTATAACCTCAAATCCTGCGGTATAACCTCAGTCACCGAAGTTCAGCAAATCCAAACTCGGAAACCCTATCTTAAATATCCTGGTTTATAAAGCGAAGCAAACAGTATACGAAGTCGAATCCAAACTAAGTGACAAAGATCAAGATGCAGAACAACAAACACCAACAGAGAATCAAGCCAATGTTATAACCAACGTCACGCAATGTTGGAACTGTGGGACGAAGGGCCACATTTTTCATGCGTGCCCGTCTCCCCAGACAAAACTGTTTCGTTTTAAGTGCGGAAAAGAAGGAGTTATCACTCGCAAATGTTCAAAATGTGTTCCTCAAAATTCGGGAAACCGCAAATAAAGTTAAATCTAGGAATCAATTTACCTTCAAAACCTCCGAAACTCCAAAGCAAAATTCTCAAAACGACCACTTTTCATACTTTTCACATTGTCTCAACTCTCTTATAAATTTCTCAGTCGATCGTAGACCTATGATAGAAGTTAAAATTCTCGACGTTAGTGTTAAAGGATTGTTGGATTCCGGGGCGAGTTGTACCATTTTAGGCACCGGCAGTGAAAAGTTAATTAGGCAGCTAAATTTGAAAGTGCTTAATATCGATTCGGATATCTCTACTGCCGATGGCACAACATTATACCAGTAGTGAACGAGATTTCCTCAAATCCGATCGATTTTAAGGTTTCAGAATTTCAACATACTGTTTTGCAAAAGCAAACCCGTGAGATTAAATTGGCCCTCTCAGAAATATTAATATCCGATGGTAAAAAAAGTTTGGGGAAACTAATGTTCTCAGCCATTTCATGGATACTGGTGAAACTTTTCGCATTAAACAAAGAAACCATCCAGTTTCTCCATACAAGTACAATTAGACGCTGAACTGGATCGTATGCTAAGGCTAGGAGTATTAGAGAGCCTATAAGTCCATGGAGTAATCCAATTGTATGTGTTAACAAACCAAACGGAAAGATTCGTTTGTATTTAGACTCACGAAAATTAAACTCCATTACAAAGCCCGACGCGTATCCATTACCCCATATCGCCAGAATTTTAGAACGTTTTAACAGCACAAATTTTCTATAAAAACTAGATCTCTCCGACGCCTTCTGGCAGATTCCTTTGGAAGAATCTTCTAAAGAAAAAACGGCTTTCTCAATATCTTTGAGAGGGCATTTCCAATTTAGAGTGATACCTTTTGCCCTTCACAATGCAGCACAGACTATGGCTAGAGTCATGGATCGAGTGCTCGGGGTGGATTTAGAGCCAAAAGTTTTCGTCTATCTAGACGACATCATAATATCCATTGAGACTTTTGAAAAGCATGTTGACCGTTTGTTGACTAATAGTAGCAAATCGTTTGCGAAACGTCAAGTTAACTATTAATCTTCAGAAATCCAAATTCGTACAAATAAGTATGAAGTATTTGGGGTATATCATTTCGAGAGACGGTTTAACCACCGATCCGGAAAAGGTAGAAGCAGTCCTAAACTATCCAACGCCAAACTCTCCAAAGGCTATCAGAAGATTATTAGATATGGCGGGCTGGTATAGGCGGTTCATTAAGAATTTCGCATCAATTGCCACTCCAATATCAGACACACTAAAAAAGGGTAAAAATTTCGTATGGACGGAGGCCGCAAATCAGGCTTTCCTTCTGTTAAAATCATTGTTGGTATCTCCACCCATCTTGGCAAACCCAGACTTTGGCAAACAATTTATAATTCAAACGGATGCGTCAGACGTTGTTGTGGGAGCTGTATTGACCCAAGGTGAAGGAACAGAAGAAAAGGTGATTTCCTTTTTAGTCAAAAGTTAAGTACGCTGCAGCAACGAAGTACCATACGACGGAAAAAGAATGCCTTGCGGTCATACTAGCAATTGAACGTTTCCGGCCGTATATCGACGGCAGTCGTTTCTCAGTTATTACTGACCATGCCTCGCTGATCTGGCTTAACAATGTTAAGAACCCTAGTGGTAGACTGGGAAGATGGGCTCTAAAACTACAGCAACATACGTTTGACCTCTGTCACAAGAAAGAGAAATACCATGTTGCCCCAGACGCACTATCCAGAGCAGCATTTTGTGATGGTATTATTAATAAGATAACACAGGAACCGGAAAATTTTCCGGGCTATAAGATCCAAGACAGTCATCTATTTAGATATTTTGGTAAATCTCACTGGAAAAAGGTCGTCCCATTACATGAAACAAACCAAGTACTTAGACTAAGCCATGATGACCCATTATCAGCCCATCTCGGAATTGCAAAAACTATTTTTAGAGTTCGGCAAAATTATTTTTAGCCTAATCTGTCTAATTGCGACATATGCAAATCTATAAAAGACACTCCAATCCCTAGATGGTTCTTATAAAATAAAATTTTGGGAAAATCCGCCAGAAAAGTCGGAAAATTCGGAAAATCGAAAAATTTTGTGGTTGTACGGGATTTAGCGCGTATCCAATCCTGGTCTTTTAGAAGGGAAAAATTGGAAAATCTGAAACTTTTGTATTTTTTTTTTGAAATTTTTGAAAAAATTGAATAATTTTTCAATGCAATTTTGAATTTTTTGTGTGTTTTGATGGTTTTGGACGCCAGTTGAAAAGTCGATGCACACAAAGTTAACGAGATAAATAAAAAATGGCGGTGCGGTGTGATCATTAAATCCACAACCCGAACGTGTTATTTTTCTTGCTGCTATTAAATTGGAAATTTGAGTATTAGTTCACTGTTTTAGGATATTCGAATTGTGTGCATTGCATCCATAAACGGCGGTACCATTATTACAATCATATGAAGTTCGGTGTGATTTTGACCATTTCGTTAATTTTTTCCAGAAATTTATTGGTGCTTGACAAGTGCGGTTATCAATTTGGATTTCAGTTTCTAGGTATTGATTTTTGATTAAATTGTCGGCTATCAAGACGGTCAAACCTAGGACGAAGAGACCGTAATTTCCAAGGTACGTACGGTGTCCGTCAGAATAAAACGCAAGAGCAACGCGAAGAATTAAATGAACAGAGATGTGTTCATATCGGACAAGTTCGCGCTGCACGGGTACCAGTTCAGATGCAACAAAACGTAACTCGACGAAGTATTGCGGTAAGTAAAGTCAAATTGACGGTTTTGACTTCGCAACCGGAGCCATTGCGTACTTATCGCTATGAAAATACAACGCTACCGAGACATTTTCTCGCACACACGCAGTAGTACAATCAATGCTTTAACATGACGTCATTTGGAACCGATGTTGTTGTACATCAACCCAGCTATATAATCCCCGATTACTCATCATATTTAAAATTGCCTGCTATTTTAAAGATTCAAGGGCAAATTATGTTAAGGTCTTGTAATTTTCAGCGTCAAAACAAGGGATAATCGGAGAACTTTAATGTCTTTTGCATGAACACAATGCGTTGGTTATTTGTTTAAACTATTTTGGAAGCAATAACTTCCAATGATCACAATCATCAGAGCAGACAAAAGACACAGGAGATAAGAGGTTAGGCAGTTTATACATTGCTTTACAGCACCTATTTTGCAAAACCTGCAATTTGTTCAGTTTTTCTTTAACTGCTGAGCCGGGTATGAATAAATGAGAAATAATTTTTTTTTTTTGGAACAAAATCAGCCAAATTTCTAATCAAGCAAATTAGGTTATTCTGGATAATAGCCAGATAGTGTTTTTAATCAAGTTGAGGTTGCCATGATTCATATAGAAATCGCATGTATGCGTCAAACACAATAAAATTCGAGGTTACGAAGGGGTTCGGAATTGCGTAGCGAATCATTAAAATTCGTATTTTCAAAATTTTTGTAGTTTGGCCACTGCAGTCTGATGATACCACCGAATTTTTTAATACAAAAATTCAATGTTTCATTAGTTCGAAACCAAACCTCCAAAGTCTTGGTAACCTCACCTTGATTACAAATACTCGTAGAATTAATATGGTCATCCCACGTCATATGCTTGTCGAATGTTACACCAAGGTACTTGAATTTGTCTACTCGTTCTATGGTGCAATTGATACTTGAAGTGGTGGTAAATCAATGCGTCGTAGGTGTGGGGAGTGAAAAATTATATATTTCGTTTTGTTAAAATTTACTGATATTTTGTTCAGATGGAGAAAATCTACAAGTAAAATAATTTCATCCCTCATTTGTGACATTGCTACCTGAAAATCCGTGGATTCATCGAAAAAGGCCGTATTATCAGCAAACATTCTAACATCACCCGTGAGTGGTAAATTGGCCATATCATTTACGCAGATTAAGAATAACAAAGGACACTCTCTTGAGAAACATCACAATTCACACCTAAAGTGGAGCTTTTTACACCATTTCAAATCACAAACTGCTTTCGATTACAAAGGTAGCTTGCTAAAACTTTATATGTTAGGGCCATGGAAGACATACATTTATAATTTCTGGTGAAGTAAAGTATGATCTGTACAGTCAAAAGCTTTACGAAAATCAAGAAATAAGCCAGATATATAGTTTTACCTGTCAAAATTACAATAGAACCTTCTCGAAACAGACAATTTTGTCAAATACCGACAAAACTGAAATTGAACGATAATTATTAACTTTTTTGTAATTTCCAGACTTAAAGATTGGCGTCACTTTAGCAATTTTAAGACAATCGGGGTAAACACCGGTTTCCAAAACTACATTAAATAGATCAGCTAGTATTGTGAACAAATTGGCGAATAATTCTTCAGAACCACATTACGAATGTTATCGTAACCACCACCCTTTGTATTACTGAGAGTTGAAATTAAATTCGATATTTCGCTGCAGGAAGTGGGCGAAAAGAAACATGAATTAATGCTAGGCGCCATAGTGTGAAATTTATTTAAATCATCTGATTCAGGGCTAGAACTATACTTGCTGATACAGAAGAATCAACAAAGTTAACAAAACTGATTTCTGATTTCACTGCTTTTAACCACAATTCGCTCGAGATCTCAAATAGTCTTAGCTGTTGCATCATGAGGAATTACAGTCACATTGCTGGACGGCACATTCTGCATCGAAGTTGCCAATGAATATCCACACGAATGACAAGCGCGTGTCCTTAATTGCCAAGAACTCGGCGATCGCCAAGGTATTGCAAGAATGCAAAATTATCATCTGGGACACAATGCACAATGGCACTATGGGATCCTGCTGGCTGGCGATTTTCGTCAAACGTTACCGGCCATTCCAAGATCGACAGCTGCAGATGAACTCAACGCATGTCTGAAATCAGCGAGCTTGTGGCGCTTTGTGAGAAGTTGAAGTTCACCACGAACATGAAAGTCGCGTTACAGAACGACTCATCAACTGCTGTTTTTCCAAACAACTGTTGATGTTTCATACGGATTGATTTCGTTTCCCTCGAATTTTTGCATGTTCACGACTTCGAAGGAAGAGCTTATCACAAAAGTGTTTGCAGAGATCCGCCGAAATTATATGTCACGAATGGCTCAGCGAACGAGCGATTTTTGCAGCGAAGAACAAGGATATTGACAGTCTGAATTGCTTGATTTGCAACTAAATCGCTGGGGAAATGCATTGTTCCAATCCGTTGACTGTTTGACCAATCAAGACGAAGCAACCAACTATATAGTAAAAAGTGCAAATGCAAAGAAGAGGATGTTCAATTTCAAGCGCATTCAGTTCCCCGTCCGTTTGGCGCTCGTTATGACGATTAACAAATCGCAAGGTCTATCGTTGGGAGTGTGCGCGGAATAAATCTGGAATTTCCGTGTTTTTCTCATAGTCAGTCACGATTGGTTGTACGTTGCGTATTCGAGAGTTAGCAAACCATCATCAATGCTCATTTACGCACCGGAGAACAAAACGGAAAATATTGTTTACCACAATGCATTGTATTCGATTTAATCCCAACTGACTCCAATTCATTTTCACACTGAGAGAAAAAATCCAAAAAACAACTCATTTTTCGATATATGTTTGAGTTTGAATCGACATTTCAACCAGTTTTCAGTACGTTAGTGTTGAATTCGATCAAAAAGAGAATGGAATTGATTTGTTCTTTCATCAAAATCAATTTTCGTGAATGACAAAAGCATTTGCTCGGAACGAAGTAATTTGGAGCGGAACGAAGTTCGCCTTGGTCGGCTAGTAGCTTATAATTCGGATTGTTTTGCCAATATTGCGTGATGGGAGCCAGCATTCATTAGAATATTCATGAATTAAGCGAAGCTACTTGCATATAATGCATTGTCAGGATAGTAGCACGCCAAAGCAACAACAAATATTTTAATGTTGTCTATGTATGTACATAAATTTAAATGTATTTTGTAGACTACATACGATCGAAAATATACAAATATAATGTGAAATTAATGAAATTTTATTGTTCACGTACATCTCTGTACATATATAGATTGCAATTACCATTTTATCCCTTTACTGCGAAACAATACCGCATTCATTGCTGTTGAAAGGGTGTTTTTGTATGTGAGGAACTGGCAAAAATATTCTGGACGGTTTTTCATTTCATTTTTTGTTAGTTTTGTATTAAATAAATTTTATGGTTTTTTATGGTGATAAAACGATTCCTAACTGTATTATTATTATTATGATTATTACTATTATTATGCTGGTGCTGCAGCTTTTTCTGGTTACACTATATAATCAATATGTAGTTTAAATATGAAATTTTCTATTTATGTTGCGATAAAACGAAATTAAATGAATGAGACTTACAACACAAGCCTCGGTTAGAAAATTAAATTAATGCCTGTAGTAAAGCTCTAGTGAAAAGCTCGGCACCACAAAAGGCTATATAAAAAATATAAAACACCGCAAGCTCAGAATTAAACTCTCGATTTTGCATATGAATAATGCACAATTTTACAACCCGCATATAATAGTGTCGAGAGAGTTCAGTAGGTAGTTGGTACACCATACACAAGGATTATTTTTTATATATAGCAAAGTGGAAAAGCTGAATAAAAATATTTGGTTGAACAAAATTTATAATGGAAAACTTTTATGCATTGTACTTGTTGTATTATTATTTTTTGAAATGTAATTGAATTAATCCTAAAAATACAACAACACTTAAAAAAAAATCGAAAAAATATTGTTCGGTGTTTCGCCATTTTTCATAATTTGATTTATTGTTTAATATTTTGAATTATTTATGGGGATTATGGAATTTCTGGGGAAAAATATATTTTTCCGATCATAATGCATATACGTTAAATTCAGCATTGTTATTTTAAAAAATAAACATGCAATTGTTATGTGAGTAAATGGCATAAAAATTAATCACCATATCATTAATTACATAAAAAGCTTATCAATATTTATTTTTTGGAAAAAAATGCTGTACATGTAAATTATTAATACTGTGTGAGAAATTTACATTTAATGATTGTGATTAATTTACGTTCCAGATTCACATGTAAAATTGCGCACATGTGCTTAATTTACAATGAATTCCCAAATTTACATCGCTGTATCAATAAAATTTTGTCAATCCAACAGATTTTGTAATATAAATACGTGTCCTATAAACTTATTGTTCATACGCGGATCCAGATAACCGATGGGAATGATAATAAAAACTCAATTTTATCATATAATTTTCTCTTTATTTTACGTTAGCCCGTTAGAAGTCCTTGAGTGATCTCGATTAGTCAATTTGATACATTTGAAAAAGAATCGAATTTCGTACGCTATGCAGTAATTCGCTAGTAGTACAACTACATGGTATTGCTCTATATATATATAGACAATATTCCATGTAAATAATACAACGTCAGTCGTCGCGACCTGATGAGAATACTGATTTTTTCAAATCAATAATGTCATCCGTTCGAAACTGATTGTTGGGATTCTTACACATTTTCCATCTATAAAATCAAAATTCAAATTTATTCGCGATCCAGCGTTAATGGAAAGAAAAGTATGGGGTGGTTGGGAAGTTGATTGTGGATAAGTAAGTGTCGATTATCATTGTCGTTGTCATACAGATTGACGCAAATGGAAGAATTTCCTACGGTTGTGTATTTAATTCGAGAATACTGAAAATAGACCAATATACGGAACAATCACAAACAAAAAGTCACTGACTTATCAAACTATACCCCCGTATTAACAGAGTATTTGCTTTGCTCGCGATCTCTAACCAAATAAACTTACGACAGGGCACAATTTTGATATTTTATTTTTATTTTTGTACAATATTTGAATAATCTTGCCAATGGAACTTTAAATATCATGAATATCGTGTTAAAATTTGTAAACTGGATGTATGAATCTTTTCGTGTTATGCACAATTTCCACATTACTCATACCGACCAATTTGACAAACGTATAGGCACAGCAAGCAGGTTCACATCCAATATTTTACTGATGATGTTGATTTTACTTGTGTTCTCTCAATATTTTTTTTTAAGTTGACCATCTCCGTATGTTGATCAAGGAACTATTTTTTTGGGTCCATTTAGGCAGGTTTTACTGTATATTTTACAATAACATTAATTTATAATAACTAAAGTAAACTACTGACGTAAATTACGAGGCGACCACGTAAAAATTAGTAGATAACGCATAAACGACCATCTCTGTCATGCAGGCAACTAATAGTAAGTCCATTAAGAATTGGACTCGAACTCCATCTCGTGACTCAACTTGAGTTTTAATTTAAAGGGGTTGTATAAATTGTAATACTCTGAAACTCAGTGCCACATATAGGAATCCGAACATGAAACAATATGGTTTTCGAAAAAAAATTACAGAAATTCTGCTGGAATCATTAGGAAATCGGGTTGAACTATCCTTTTATAAGTCGCACTTTTGGGCGAACAAACAAAATGAACCTGTGAATATTCATAGCATCTTCAGTAACATGAAAAAATAGTGCAGAATATCAAATGATTACCAAACCAAAATAAATTCTATTATGAGCCGCCTTTATTTCGGGCTTGAAAAAATCATACTTCAGGTACACTCAAGCTGCGAAATTTAAAGAAATCGATTACTAATACAATTCCGTATTTGGGTTACAAAAAACATATAATGACTGACTCGTAGCGTAAACCAATGAACCAATGGAAAACTTTCTTAGTGAAGGAGAAACCCATACCCTTATGGATGTGGATATCTCAACGAGATCTAAAAATACTTTCAATAGAAGGACTATAAATAACTACGGAGTTACGCAAGATGCTGAGGAACTTTTGCCATCACGCCCGAACTCTGTCGTAGAAGATTAAACTTTCTGCCCTATTTAAAGTATTATAGCAAACAACTGAAATGCATAATAAAACTTTTAACCGATACTGCTAAAGCGATAATAGAAATCGATAATAAAAACATCATTAAAGCAAGAATCGTATCACGAAATTTAATAAAGGTCAATTCAACAAATACTAGTATAGGGAGAACCAATAGAAAGAAACCACAAATTTCCAAAATTTGGTGATGGATTACTGGGTTCTGATGTCTGAATCAAACACGAGAATGATTGCCAAAATCGATTATAAATCGAATTCAAATTTGTTGAACGGTCATATTACAAATACATCGGCTACATACTCTACAGATAACCTCAGCCCACGGGAATAGCTTCCAAAATAAAAATTGAAAGGTCCTTTTTACAGCCCATACGATATATTGATAGGAAGTGGCAACTGCCAAAAGAGCTTTCTAGTTTTTTGCAAATATATTATGAATGAAAAAACGATCAGGACAAACATAAAATTTGGAACAAACTTTGTTCAGATAGTTTTCAAAATGTTACAGGAAAAAATCGCAAGTTGGGCTTGAAATTTTGATTAATGCCTAAATAAAAAAGCTTAAGCCTACTGATTTGTTTTGGGGTAGAGTACTTGTAGTTATATAGACATTGCAACTCGTGGCTTGAGGTTACACCGATATCCGGTGACACACGTCCGGATGCCAGGATAGCCGTCAGTGGTCTGGGAGGTTCTAAATTTACACCGAATATCAGCCGCCACTTTACAATGATTCTCTACGTGTGCATTCCCATATAAAATTTGTTAAGGTTAACATCACGTCCGCGAACACAATCACCCGATCTAATTTTAACTGTTTTACACCGTCATTTTAAATGAATAAAAAGGAGGAATTTTTAATATGTACTATCATAAAAAAATAACATTATTAATCTAATGTCTATCCAGAATACCCCAAAACAACGGGAAACTAATATGCATTCACAACAATAAATATTGACAAATGCACATATAATAATCCATATATAAATTAATTATAAATAGCTACATATGTAAAATTAAACAAAATATAATATAAACAACGAAAAAAATTTGTGTTACTTCACCAATTAATGCGGGAACTGATGTCCCAACTATTTCTTGTAATTCTCCGATTGTAAAATTTTTCTTATTTTTCTCTTGTTTGGTATCCTCCGTAGCAGCAATCTCTCAAGGAAAAAAAAACAATTTCTTAACCCGCAGCTCACCTTATGCACCGGGTATGCGACACCACTAAACACCAGACGTTTTATTTACACCAACTCGTGGCATCCAACCCGTCATTTTTTTTTTGTTGTGCACCCGCTCGATTTTTCACCTTTTAAGTTGTAGGAATAAGACCGGGTTAACTGTGATATTGCGCTGGTGCCTTGATTAACGGAAAATTCTTATTAACAGTCATTGCGATGTATCTCCAACTCTATGTGTAACTCACATGCATAAAATGTTTTGTTCTTTTTTTTGTTTTTGGTTTTTATAAATAAATTTATTAATTTCGAATTCTTTTATTTTGTTGGTCTTTTTATCTTATTATTATTTGTACATACTTTAGAAGGTATACATTATAATACTTTGAAACAAAAAAAAAAAAACTACGACAAAAAAAAACGACAATTATTATTGTGCACTTTCACACACCAACAACAAGAAAAAACCCAATAAATGGTATACAGTTTTATAATCAAGATGAAGTTACCAAAACTTTGGGGAGGTTTGGTTTCGAACTAATGAAACATTTTTTGTATGCAATGAAACATTTTTTGTATTTAAAAAATTCGGTCGTCTCATCAGACTGCAGTGACCAAACTACAAAAATTTTGAAAATACTTTGAACTAATCAAAGTATAATCAGAACGCCTTTCACGCGCCCATCAAAGTATAATCAGAACCTCGAATTAAAAACCAAACCAAAACCAAACCCAAAGTCTCGGTAACCTCACCTTGATTAAAAACACTATCTGGCTATTATCCAGAATAACCCAAAATTTCATACAGTTTTATGATTTCTTTTTCTTTATTTTATTTATTTTTTATTTTTTCTTTTTTTTATAACACTAACAATGACTCTTTATAATTCTCAACAATTATCGTACGTTTATCACTATATTTTTTCATTTCCGTGTTATTTTTTATAGATATTTCTCGATCTATTCTCCAACAAAAATTGTCCTCGCACCACATTTTTCCTCGTTTTTTTATATCAGTTTTTTTTCTCTTCCTAATTATACCAACTGAAAAAAAAACATATACCCAACAAGCAATCATATTACAATTTGAGCAACTTGCCATATCTGTTATAAATACAGTCCACGGATATAGTACCCATTAACCCTAAGTACAGCGCGCGATCAAATCCATTTTTGGTTCAAACGAACGTTGATTTGTTACAACCTAAAAATAAAAAGTTTGACCCCAAAAATTGATTTTCGGCGCGTCTGTGTTTTAGTTCTTTCGTATTTATTTTGTTTTTTATTTCATTGCATATTCTTGGGATAAAATTTCATTGCATTTTTCTGTATAATGCGACCCCAAGAAAATTAATTTCACCGAAATTGGCCGTCTCTACAGTTCAGTCAGATTGCGGAATAAGACTTCATACTTGAACTTTCTCTATTATTTGGGAGATCCTTGCGAAATTGTGTGGACATTTGTGGACCTGAAGTGGAAACTTCTACTAAAGCTTTTCAATTTGTGCAACGATGTAGAAAAGTTTAACAGTTACAAACAACATCAAAGAATATTAAAAGATTAAATCTCCGGTCCCCGGTTTTCAAAATCCAAGTTTGTGAAAGTCCCGGTTTTTTTATAAATCGCGGTTTTCAAAATCCAGAAAATGAGTTTGCGATGGAGTTCTAGAAAATGGATAATAGGAATGGAATTTGGCGGATGGAAATGGGATTTTAAAATGATTTTTCGATCATTTCGATTCTTACCGTATAAAATATAGTTTATCAATTTTTTTTGGATAAAATCTTGATTTTAAAATTATGATTATTTTATAATGAAATAATGAATATTTAGAAATTGTGGTTTCTGGGATCAATATAAAATATTGTTGCATTAAACAAACCAAACAAACGTTAGGTCAAATCAACATCGTCACCTACAGCATTCACCTACAGCATTCAACAAAACCATAAGGAATTTTATTATCATCTGGTTTTGAAAATTAAATAAATTAATTGTTTTTATTACGTGAATTATAAATTTATTACATTTACGAGTTTTTTTATAAATTAGAATTTAGTGAAAATTGTTAGTTTCCTAATCTGGTGTCAGGTAAATTTATTTAAGTCGGGTAGGGATTTAGGATTAGCTAGTCAGGTTTAAATTTCAATTTTTGTTACTCAATATTCTTGGATATCTTGTGTTTAGTTTAAATAAAAAAAATGTCATTTTTTGGTTTCAAAAATTAAAAATTTTATGCCTTCTCATTTCGAAATTTGAAATGAGATAAATTTGTGAAAGAAACGAGGTTGAATTAGGGTGAGTGCCCAGAATGTAGGTAATTTAATAATTTAATTAAACCTGGTTAAACCTGGCCTACTGACACTCTTAGCCCCACCCTACCCCCACTTGAGTCCATGAATAGGTCAAATCTATAGCCAGCATATTGTGGACGGTATTTTTTCTTTTCAATTTTTTGAATTACTAGAATTTTCATTTTAGTTTCACTTTTTTTTTTTGTTTCAATTAAAAATTATTTTTTATTTGGATACGATACCCTTCACATCATGCTAAATGCTACAGCACGCACTCCGACATGTTTGTTGATCCTGATTCCTACGTCCCCCGAAGTTAAAATTTAAAGCCCCTCGGAGGACTAAGCAGGGAGGAGCGGAGCGACCTTATAGCCAAATTTGAAATTAATTTTCTAATCCCGCTATATCAGAATGAGTACGCAGAGGCATTGACGCTGTGATTGGTAGCCGGCTAGGCTCAGGGATCGGCGTGGGGATTGTCGAGGCTTGCATACTCCTTGCATAGACCGCAAAAATTTAATAAAAAAAATTATAATATGCAACGAATCATTTATTTTAACGCTCCTCCATTGTAAGCCAAAGCTAAAAATAAAATTCGAAAAAAACAGATACCAAAATCGAACTTCGGTAGAGGCTAATAATAACCAAAAAAAAAAACACTTGAGGGGAAGAATAATAATACCCAAGCTCAAAAGAAATTAAAATAAAAAAAAATGGACATCAAAATGTTTAACTTATTTGAAAACTGAACTAACCATCGTGATAGCCCAATTAATAAAAAATAAATCCATGAGACAATATCGTTACATAAGAGATTAACACTTACAAAAAAATTAAAAAAGCTGGTCTTTTATTTTGTTTTTAGAACATCAATGAAACTAAAGACCACTTGGGAAAAAACCAAAAAAAATTAGGAAAAAAAACAGTAACGACTAATAATATTATAGTGATAACGATTAATAATAAAAAAAAAACAAAATCGACCTTAAGTTCTTCTAGCGTGATGTAAGCATCCCTCGTTATAGCGGCATCTTGGAGGACCTCATCCCCCCACAGTGACTTTAACTGGCTAGTTGAACTATCATCCCGAAAACCACCATACATATATAACGACTGCTTTATACAGCCTGGCCGCGGATCGTTCAAGCCTCGCGAATCAACGAAGGGCAAACAAAAAAAATTGTTGGTAGTTACTATTTTCAAATTTCTTCGGGGTATAGGAAAAACAGGGCTCCCCAGGGGCGGCTCCCGATCACGTTCGTATCTGCTCAGCTGTATCTGATTACTGGGTATATTTTTTCACATTTTATTTTTGTAACACAGAAAACACTACCGCTTTGTGGTTACAACAAACCCGAAGTACCGTATTCAAATAAACCAAATCAAAGTTTTTTTCGTTACAGGCGTATACTGTACGCCCTTGAATTTATTTTACAAAAAAATATATTCTTATACAGGTTCATTATACAGGTCCCAGAGATTTTTCTTTATTTGTTTCACTAACTAATTTTACAATTATTATCCAGCACATTAGATGTTACACTTTCATGATCGCGTATCTTATCTCGTAATGAACTATTTTCATATAAACAAAATCCCACACACCAAAAAAAATTTTTTTTCGTTGTTCCCTCCACGTCCGATTTTGTTTTTTATTTTTTTCGTTTTCTGTCTCTTTTTTCTTCATCACTTTCGCCTCTTATCTCTCGGTGTGCAAACTACTCGACGACAACAACCAAAAAATATTGATCGCTCGGTAAGGTTGTACAAGACCTCGCACACCCAAAAGTATATCCCTTTCGTGTTTTACTAACACAATTGTGCGAGTAAGGCAAAAGTACCATGTCAAAAATTTATTTTTTTAGTGTTTTGAACCAACTTACAGATTTGTGTTTTCCTTTCAAACTAATTTCGCCCGAAAAATAACACTATAACTATATACACACAATTGTGTTGGTTGTACGTCAAAACAAGTGAAATTTTTTATCAAAAACGCCATTACATACTAGGATTTTTACTCACACAATTGTGTGGTTTAGAGTTCAATTGAGCAATTTTTTTTTTTGGTTGAAAAAGGGATATATATCCAAATAAACGGAAATTGCTGACGTATTATTACCATTATTATCCAAGGTGACGCTGCGACGTCAAAGGACGGTGTTACAAACTCCCGCGTGCCCGTGAGAAGAAAAGAAAACCGGGATATGAAAACCGGAATTTTTAAACCGGGATTTTGACAAACCGGGATTTTGAAAACCGGGATTTTGAAACCGGGATTTTGAAAACCGAGATTTCGTAGTAGATTAAAATATATCAAATTTAAATTTTTAACTTTTTAAGGGTTGACCTTGTTGGTTTTCTAAAATTTAAGCAGGAACAATCGTTGAATCGCAGTACCATACTGAATCCTTTATTCTGGTGCCGTTGGTTGGGCAACATTTTAGGCATTACGTTATACGCAGTCAGCTACTGACGTGGCCGTACCGCCTTCAACTCTCTTCATACCATCTTGGGCAGTGGATGATTGTGTGTCCGCTGTGACGCACTACTGTGATAGTAGTACTTGGGCGCTTCTCTTATGTTTATTCGAGGAATAAGCTACCTGTTCTCCTATTACAGCACGACATGAGAAATAGCGTAAAAAAGAAGTTGATAACGCAATGATTTCTCTCTAGTCCTTCAGTATTTCGAGAAGTCAGGCTCCTGCCATTGCTCCAGCATCTTATTGTGGGTTGCCTCCTTTGGTAACCGATTTGCTATTTTTGCTCTCTGTCTAGCCATCAGGGTTAAAGCAGCCTTTTTCTAGACCATCCTACTGGTACGACATAATAGCAGAGCTATCGTTAGTTGCATCCAAACAGGCTTATCAAGGATACAACAGATCTCAGCAATCTTATTTCACTCGAACTAGGTCCGCTCTTGTTGAATATCAGCCTGCAAAGACTAGTAGCTGTTTTTGTGGTCTTCGCTACAGTCTTTCTGACTTTGGTCTCGAGGCTAAATTTAGAAGAATTCTAGATTCGTGAGAATTTATCGTCTCGCCTCTATTACCGCTTCAGTCTTCTCATGACCAGCTCCAGTCTATTTCTGCGGTGTCATACGAGGCGAATTTACCGCTGTATTGATATGCTCTTGCAGTTCTTCACACACCATCAAGTAGCACGTTCCCTAATGTTGAGCCTTGTGGAGCCAATTCTGTGATAATATGCCGATCCGCAAGATAACTTTGGATCATTCGGCAACCAGATCGGCTGTTTTGCAGTTTCGGAATCCGTCTACTATATATAGTTCCTTTTACCGTTAAATTGACGACCCTCATGACTTTTGTCGGTCGTGGATCGCGCGAGCGCTACAAACTCTTTTTCTCTAAGAAAGGGGTGGGAGTACTCAAATGCTGAAACCCCTATTAGTCGCGTCCAGAATTCTTTGTTGGATGTACTTCTGCTGCAATCCTCGATTTAATCTTTTTCCACGCCGGGAACTCGAACATCAGGTAAAATAGGGATATATTGTACTTCGTACACGCCTAGTCTATGTAGTCGCTTTCTGTTTCGGAACCACCCGTCCAAATTGATTCGTAACCATTTTGTATTCATCTTCCCACAGATTCTCGTCAATCAAGCAACGGAGGTGCTACAAGCCAATAGCTTTAGAACACAGAATCGCTTTTCTTAGGGTTAGCTTAGCCAGTGCAATGTATTGAGCGAAAGATCGCTCTGCTTTCAAGGCGACTACTGCTACTACTGCGAGCTCTATATAGAGTTCTGCAATCTCTTTGTCTCACCAATATACGGCTCTTCTTCTTCCGTTACTCAAGATTTGCAGTACTTTATTGTATGCACTCTTCACTTCTCACTCCAACCATTATCTGTCTCCGGGGCTGATTTTGCTCCCTTGTGTCGACTGTATCCATTTCGAGCGTGATGTAATAACGATGTTCACTGAGAGCTTAGTTTCGCTAACCTGATATTCGTTCTTTTAGAATGCGCATGGCCGGTTTATCTGATGGAGTATAACTTTTGTAACTTTCGGTTTCGTCTGCCTCTCTGTTGCGACAGCCTATATTAGTTGAAATTTTGTCTTTTAGCCAACTGATTTCTGCCAGAGCAGCCACTTCTTGCGCTGTCATCCCGGACAGATTTTGCTCAAAATTCCCTTGGCTAGGTGCTCGCTGTTAGCTCCTGCCATCCCCGTCATTTGTCCACTTCTCTTGACGAGAGTCGTGCTAGCGTACGTGACACAATTTCTTTTATTCGTGTAGGTCAGAGCACTTGGCACAACCTTATTTTTCTTTACTTTATACTATCGACCTTCTCTGACATGTTTTAAAATGCATGATTGCTGTTGGATAGTCTATACATAGCCGTTCGAGATTCGTAGGATTTTCCTTCTCCAATTTGCTAAGTGCGTAGCAGCCTCGTTTTCCACTTGCTGACGATCATTCAAGATTAGCACCACCTCGCCCTAAATTGAGGAATTTTCAGTACTGCCGGTATTCGTTCGTCGCTTCATACCGCTTCCGTTACATATATTGGCAAGCAAGCTATACTGGCCAATTTGTGTACCATTTACAATAAAATGCGCGAAAAATAAGATTATGATACTCGCCACAAGTGGCAGCACTACCACAAAAGAGAATTTCTAACGTTATGCATATTTTGTATCTCTTTTTTACCAAATGAAACATTCCAGCGGAAAAAAAATATTAAAAGTAGTCCCTCAAATGGGGGGGTCTTTGATATACAGGAACTCGGTATTTGAAATTTTGAAATTTCCGTTTTTCCCTCATTTCTTAACGAATTATGGTGACATTTGTATAGTGGTATTGGCTAAGGATTTTAAACTGAGTTTTGGACAAAACTCTAGGACCTGTTCAGGCTGGATTAAACTTGGCCATTTGAGCCGGAGTGAACTTTCTTTTTTAATAATTTTAAAATTTGCATTGCATACATGGATAATTCGAACAAAATTCTACGATTAGAATTTTCGCTATAATTTTTTGATATTCGGCCGCCATATAAGTTCTTCTCCGTTTCTGGCCAATATTTTAAAAAATCCACTTGTAACCAATCCTTTTGGTTATTTTTCTAATAGGCTGATCATACTAAGACTACATTCAAATTTTTGGAAAATTTATCTGTTGAAATTCTATCCATAAAGTTTTCGTTAAATTATTTGAAAGTATTGGTTACTAGTGAGAGTTTTTGAGATATTGGCCAGAAACTGAAAATAGCCTATATGGCCGCAGAAAATCGAAAAATTACAGTGAAAATTCTAATCCATAATTTTTTCATGTAGTATCAGTATTACCTAAGTTAATATGCTATTAGAAAAACAACCGAAGGTATTGGTTACTATTGAAAGATTTTAATATATTGGTCAGAAACTGAGAAGATCTTATATGGCCGCAAAAAATCAAAAAAATATGGTGAAAATCTTAATCGATAAATTTTGTCCGAATTATCCATGTATGAAACGCAAATTTTACAACTATTAAATAAGAAATAAGAAAGTTCATTCCTGCTCAAATCGCCAAGTTTAGTCTGGCATAAACAGATCCTAGAATTTTGTCAAATACTTACTTTAAAATTCCTAACCAATACTTCTATTCAAATTTCATCACGAGAAAGGGATACAAAATGAATAGAAAATTTCTGCTGGTGATAAAATAACATAAGAAATTCTCTTTTGTGATAGTACTTGCACTTGTGGCGAGTAGCGTAATCTCTTATTTTCCGCTGGTAATTTTTTTGACTTAGAATTCAAGAGTGGTGTTTTCGAGATCTACATTTTTTCTATTGGCATAATGAAGAAGGAGATATTGCCATGAAGTTTTACTGATTGCTGTTTTGTGAAATGTATAAACTAAAATTTACTGCATAATTATAAATTTTAACGTACGCCAACCGTATGATGTATAGCGGTTTTATTTTTATGTTAAATTTCTAGTTTAATTTTTAATTTAATTATATATGTAAATGTATAACGTAAAATGAACATAATATTTATGTGCTGTAGTTACACATTATATGCTCTTCGTATTATATGAAAATATGAACGTGATCATTGTAGATGTGCGCTCATAATAAAAAAAAAATTGCTAAACTTTATCGAAAATACGAAAAACTAAAAAAAGCTTAAAAGTTAAGCTAACAAAAAAATCTGAAAAAGTTTTTAAAAAAATTACAATATTTGTATTAAATTTAGATTAGCAAATTATAGTTTGGATTAAATTTTATATGCTCGTGTATATGGTAAAGAGACATTTTAAAGTTATTATATGTACATGAAAAAGCTTAACCTATAAATTTGTAGGTCTTATCCTAAATATATGTATACTCGTATGTGGTTTATATGGATACAGTATCATAGTAAATTAAAAACTACGAAGTAAATGTCGTTGGATCTTACATCCAAAAATTTTCCACATATAGTGTTTGTTGGCTTTTCATTTTGCCCCAACACATCCCAAAACCACAACATTTTAAATAATTTCAATGGAATAAAAATGTCTGCGGGTATAAAACATAAAAACCACAAGTATAATGTAAATATATATCTTTTAAATAGTTGGAAAATGTGGATATAAGAAAATTGTATTTAACATTCAATGATTGTCTCTGTAATAAATTACTTTTGTTATACTCTAAAAAAAAAACACAACAGAAACACAAAAGTAGCTTAATGATGATTACAATGATGAATGAATGGAACTTTTTATTTAAAAAAAAAACTTATTAAATTGTACGTGATTCTTTTATGTATTTCGAAATCAAATCTACGTTTGTCTTCAACAAAAATATAAATTTTGCGACTTTAGGTTACCTACGTTCATTAATTCTAAGTTCACATTTTAATTTTATTTAAATCGATCAAATACTATGGTAATGGCTGATTTTGTGGAAAAAGGAATATTAATTTTGTGTAATCATAAGAGGTCGTATTGTATTAAACTTTTAATGAGACAATGGCAAAGTTTATTACCTAATAAAATTTTAATTATAAATCACAAATTATCGGAGACTGAATTTGGACGAACTCTTATTACATTCCAATAAAATTGTTCTGTGCCTTACAATCAAGGCTGGTGTTTATTTTAAGTGTTAATACGAAGGTTATTATTTCGAATAAAACTATAATCTATTTTTATAATTATTTATACTCTCGTATACTTAAAACTATAGGAACAAATATGGGGGGGACTTATATCGGTTTCCTACTGATTCCTCTTGGACGCTCTAAAACAAACGTTAGCTTAATTGCAACTGTTTAGTGGATAACATATACGAAAGAAATGTGTGCGATTTATAAAAAACGATTTGAAGCGGTGTTTTTAAGTGCACATCCGAAAGAACCAAAAATGACGGTGCAGCAAAATATATAACAAAAACTCGAAAACATTTGTACCGAAGAGGATTACACATTATTCAATGTATAAAAATGTTGGCGAATTGCCAGATAGAGGCAAAATCTGAACCACTACAAAAAAGGAGGCTGAGGGCATCATACAGTTGTTTGATGAAAATTCTTCGTTTGTGCTGGATGCAGCTGTGGCAAAATTGGCGAAAAAGAATACGATGGTGAGTATACACAATATATAAATTGGGAGCTGGTGAGATTTTGGGGTTATATGTTCTGATATGTGAAAAATCTTAAAAAATATAAAAATAAAATTTTGTAAAAAAACAAAATAACATTTTTCTAGAACCCGATCGCAGTGCATCCCAAAGGGTTCAATAGTAAATCTTAATCATCCAGCAACCCATTCAAACCAACACGAAATTTTATTAAAATCAGTCCAGTCGTTTAGGAGGAGTTCAATTAGATAAACACGTACAGAAGAATTATATATATAAAGATTGGAGGTAGTGGGAGTGTAGTGAAATTTTGGGGTTATATGTTCGAATATGAGAGAAGTCTAAACAAAATAAAAAAAAAAAAGAAATTTGTCAAATCCAATTTTCCTCGAAACCAAATGCAGTGCCACCTACCGAGTCCAATTGTAAATCTAAACCATCCAGGGACGCACTCAAATAAATAGACAAAGTTTCATTAAAATCGGTCCAGCCGTTTAGGAGGAGTTCAGTCACATACACACGTACAGCAAATTTTGGGGTGGTGGGGGTGGTGAAGTTTTGGGGTTATATGTTCTGATATGTAAAAAATACAAAAAAAAATTTAAAAAATATTTCCTAGAACCCGACTGCAGTGCCACCTACCGGGTCCAATTGTGAATGTAAACCATCCAGGGACCCACTCAAACACACACCCAAAATTTCATTAAAATCGGTTTAGCCGTTTAGGGGGAGCTAAATTACAAACACACGTACAGAAGAATTATATTTATAAAGAAGATGACATAGGGCCAACGAGTCTAGGGACATTTTTTGGATTGATTTGGAGGACGTTGTAGTTATTTTTAGAGTTTCTCTAGTAGGTCTGCTATGTTTATTATTTGGCAAAGCTTGCAATTTACTATAAATTGTTTAATTTTCGAGTGCATATTTGGGAAATTATAATATTGCCGCATTTAAATAAAAGTGCGATACACACCTTGTTGTCCACCAAGAGGTGATGTATGTAATTCGTTAATCAGTTGATTAGCTTTAGATTCGTTTGTTACATATATATTTAATTTTAGTATTTTCCAGCTGATGTATTAACCCATATTAGCTCAGCGATCTATTTGTACGAGTAGATCTCTTAAAAAAAACAAAAGATCTTTTAAAAAGAGAATTTTAGAAATTATAACGGAATATTTTTACTGTAATGTTGTTTTTAAATAAAAATCATTTCGAAAAAATATTTAGTGAGGTTTTGCAATCGCAGCAGTGCACAGGTGAATTATTCAAATTATCATAATTTTAAAGAACACATTTACAATTATATTTTGTTAGATAATTTCAGGACTTTGAAGGTTAAGTTGGCATTTCTTGTATTTTGCGTACCAGATACATAACGGTTGTTTTCTTATTTTTTCAACAATTTTTGTTTTCCAAATTCATCATTCGAAATATTTACTAAGCAGTTTATATTCTATAGAAAGAAAATTAATTTGGGCTAATATGTAATTTCCTCATAGGTATTTTCACTTTCAAATTCACGGTGATCATTTGAATCTTGGTTGCCCGAATGTTAGTTTAACTTATCGATATTGTCATTATCAAAATTAGGTTTAGATGACATCGTTCGGATAATTATATTACAATAAGTAACGGATGAAGTTGGCTCAGTTGAAGAATATGGGGGGTAGTAAGCGATTTATTAAGCGATTCAAAAGACTCTTGACACTCTGAAGACCATGTGAAAATAGCATTTTTCTTTAAGAGATTTGTCATAGGTTTTGCTAGTCCTGAAAATTGGGGGATAAATTTCTGCCGTTGGGTTATGAGGTACAAGAAAATTTTTAACGGCTGACATTTTTCGTCAGGTTTAATACCGTTTAGTGTTATAATCTGTCTAAGGTACCTAATTTCTTGTTTTAAAAATAATTGGGGCTTAATTTTAAATTGAAACGATGAAGACCAAGCATATTAATTTGATTTATTTTCCGATAATCCAGAATAACTCTCCATTTTCTTTCTGATGTTGCGGGTTCTTTGAAAGGGGAGAACTCCAGGTACTCATACTACCTTGGACTATTCCCTGAGAGATCATGTCGTTAGCTTGCCTTTGAATCTTCTCTTTAGTTGAATGAGGTTGTTTAAAAGGACGAACATGAATGGGCAATGGTCGTACTAGTAAGTATGAATTTAAATAATTCTAATCGATAACAGACTGAAGTATATTCATTCGATTTTTAAAAGTAAAAAATTCATAATTATTGATAGTTTCTATTTTAAATTTAAGTCGTTCAGTTCTAAAAATTTCATCTGATAAGTTCAAATCAAGTAGGTGTTATAATTATTATGAACTTTGTTAATTGAGTTTGCTATAAATATACACGAAGCTGGCTCTTGCGCAGAACAAACAAATTCAAATTCATTAGGGAGCTTCCCAAGGAAATGTGTTATTCACACCGAGGACAAATTTCTATAAATTGTAAATCCTCAACTTCCGTTTCAGAAGATAAAGATTAAGGTACTATGCCACGATTAAAAGGAATTTCGACACTTAGATTTTAAAAAATTTATGTTGTATTTGAAATGATTTAGGAAGTTTTGTATACCATACCCCAAGCGCTAATTAGAAACGTATCAGCAATGGTTTCATGCGTTTCGTTTGATATACCCTTCAATTTGCGTTAGATTCCTTATATAAACTGTTGTATCTTCGTACGGTACTGACTTCTTTATTAGACATATTTCAGCGCCAGTATCTACCATAAAAGGAACATTTTTGAACATACAAATATTGAGATTAAATTAATATCTTTATTGAAAGTGTTAGAAAGACTGGTGATTTTGTTCAATTCTAAGTTTATTTTCCAACGAGGTTAATGAAGGATTTGCGTTTTGGATTTCATTTATTGCGGATTGATATTTGATCTGGAGGCACTTGTTAGATCTCGGACTTCGAAGGAGTGCCTCTTTCTAATCTCGAAAATCCTACAGTTAGTTTCCCGATTTAATTGGGTTTGATGATGATAGAGAATTTGAACGATCTTTGAAAAATACGACGACAGTATTTTTGCAATAAGCACGAGGAATAGAAGAAAGCGAATTGATAGATCTAACGTTTAAGTTTGATTTTGATGTATTTTTATGATTTGGACTGATAGCAACATTTTTAAAACATTTTTCTATTGAGTGGCCAGATCTGCAAATTTTACAGAATTCAACTTTTTTGTGGTTATCAATTTTATCAGTAGAAAATGTTAATGTTTGTTTGAGAGTAGCCTCTTCTTCCACTGCTGTATTGATCGCGTCAGAAATTTTGTGAAACGGCATGCTTTAACTATTAACGTGATAGGACCATCAAGGACTTCTTGAAATGATTTCAAAGCTATGTTATGGCATTAAGTTTTTTTAGGGGTTCGGCTTCATTGGTCTCTACAGAAGCAATACAAGCTTGAATCAGGCCATGAAGTAGGGATTCGACACGATTCGCATAGGTTTTGATTGACATATTAATTTCTAAATTGTCGATTATGCACACAGTCTACAGGATTTTTGATAAGTACGAGCATAATATATAATCATATACGAGTATGTACGAAATATGAAAAGGTACGTAATTTAATAAATTTAATTTAAATATTTTTACCAATTTTCTAATTTTAGGTTTCAATTATTTTATGGCTTACTTTTTTTAAGAAACACTTTTAAAATGAATTATTTTAAATAATATTTTTTTTCTGTTAGAACTATAAATATTTCGAAATTTTATGAACATTAATTTACCAGCTTAAACCATGATTAACGTTCAATTTCGTCCTTGTAGTTTAGTTCGTGTAATCCGTCATCCATGCATTGTATAAATTAATCCGTTTAATTGTTGCGACCTTGACGTTATCGTTTTCTGCACATTTGGTCGTAATTTCTTAACCATCACAATTTTTTCATCAGTAACGTAAAATTTTACTTTAAAGTTTTAACAGACGATTTATTAGCTCAGACTTTGTTTTAAATTCGTTACTATTCATTCAGCACAAATTTTTTATTTATTTTGAAGAACATTTTTTTTCTATATTATGCTTTAAAGATTTTAACTGATTTTTAGCACAGTTCGAACCTCAACTTTACGTATATGTCCATATGAGTAATATTGAACAATATTATATTGATCATAATCAATATAATGTTAGTTGAATATTAATTGTAATTTTTATTTTGTTTTAATGCAGTTCATAATCTCAGAATTTTATTGTTAGATTTTATGATTTTAACGCATTATGAAGATTACTAACTAAGAAGATCTAACTACGGCTTAATTTATCACGGAACTTTTTGTTAAATTTAATGTGCACGGTACTTTATATTCAAAGTTCAGTTTTGTTTACACGTGTTGAGCAAAAAAAAAACAAATGCACACACTATATTTTAATATCTCATGATTTTCATGGCCACAATTATCACTTTCTTGACTTCATGATTGAGAGTATAATATATTCTAATTACCTTTATTTGGTTTCGTTCAATTCCTACAAATTTATCTCCCTCTCTTTCTCTGACTCTATTATCTAATCCGATGAAGGGGCCTCTATGCATATCGGTCAATCGATTGTTTTTCCCAGTTAAAAAGTTGTATTCATTATTCGTCTCGTAAAAAGATGCTTTCCGGAATATCAGAGAGTATGCGCCTAGCATAAGCATAGTGCATTAGAATCGGGTAACAATCACCACACGGTTGAATATTTATAATTTATTTGAAAATTCGGTTTCACGATAATTCATCGAAAAAAATCAAAGGATAAACAATTCATCAAAAACCACAATTTTGAAATCCGGTGATAATTTGTAATCGAGCTTGGACAATAAATTTTATCCGTTCAACATCAGTAACGCCATCAGGGATTTTTGCAAAAAAATTGAAAGTATTAATATTAAAATGTTTTCATGTTATCTGAAAAAATCATGTTGAATTAGATAGTTGTATTTGACAGCGGAAAATAAGAGATCACGCTACTCGCCGCAAGTGGCAGCAGTATCACTAAAGATAATTTTTTTGTTATGTATTACCAGCGGAAATTTTTTATTCATTATGTATAAATTTTTTCACTAAATAAATCATTAAAGCGGAATAAAATATTAAAAGTGATCCTTAAAATGGCAAAATGAATGATCTCCGAAGTAAAGGAATTCGGTATATAAGATCTTGAAAATTAACAATATTCCGTCTTTCCGCCATTTTTTAACGAATTACGATGAAATTTGGATAGTAGTATTGATAAGGGATTTTAAAGTAAGTTTTGGAAAAAATTCTAGGATCTGTTCGATGCTGGCTTAAACTAGGCCATTTCATATCCAATCAGCATGAAAATTTATTTATATAAATTATTTTCAGTTTTTTGGCCAATATCTCAAAAACTTCCGCTAGTAACCAATACTTTCGAATGTTTTTCTAATGTACCTTAGGTTATACAATTCCTTTTTCATAAGGACTGGTTATGAAATGGCCAGTTTAATCCAGCACGAACACAACCTAGGCTTTTGTTTAAAACTTACTTTAAAATCCCTGACAATACTACTATCCTAATTTCATCGTAATTTGTTAAGAAATGGCGGAAAGACGGAATATTCTTAAATTTCAAGATTTTATATACCGAATTCCTTTACTTCGGAGATCAAACAATTTGCCATTTTAAGGATCATTTTTAATATTTTATTCCGCTTTTATGTTTAATTTAGTGAAAAAGTGATATCATTTTGTATAAAAAAATTCCGCTGGTAATTACATAACAAAATAAATCCTTGTAGGTTACCTACCTTATTTTGAACGGATACAATTTATTGTCACATATTCTGTATGTTGGGGTAATTTTGAGTTACTGTTCTAATTTGAGCAGAGCTTCGTTTAAATTGTTGCAATATGTTGTCTGATTCGCCCTTAATCGTGGACTTTTTCAATATGTTGTCAAAAAAATTAATGAAAACCTACAAACATTTATATGCTACATTTTTCTTAAAACACTTTGTGTGAGTTTGTATGTAGTTGGGTCGTTTGCTTTAACCGTAAAATATGATTGGTGATAACTCTCCAATTCGTATCTTAAAACAACAACCCAAAGAAGGAGACCTTCTTAGATATGTTTTCTGTACAGCTTGTCGGTTGATTAAAAGAGAAAAAATTGAGCTGTGGTTGAATCATGTTGAATCATTTACGAACTTTGATAAAATTTAAATTAGGATGTTAGCATATTCGGTTTCAACGGTTATTTTAACGTAGTTGATTGATGCCGATTTTCTAATACTTTTAATAAGTTGAACTATAAGAAACATCTCCAACAGTTGTAGGAGTACCTTGCTTTTAGATCTGCACATAATTATAATTTTTAAAACTTGTTTAAATTATCTTTGAATAATGGAGGTATTCTGTTTCATCAGCTTTAATTAAAACACCATTCTAAATTCAACTCTGCATACAGATTTTCAGTATATAGACGTTTTAACGCAAATTTGTGGAATAAATTGAAGTGGTGCATACTCGCATAAAGCATCCAATGATCACAAAAAAAAATCATAAATAACCGACATAAATCTATTTCAAATATCTGTATACATAGAAAATATAGAAAAAGTAAACCAGAATTCTATTTTTCAATCCTGTCATTTCCAGACATTCCAATCGAAATCAAAGAATTGTAATAAATAACAGAAACACAGTTTTTGTTGTTGTGCTTGTGCTTTTTTCCTTCTATAAGCATAAGGATATGGTGTAATGTATTTGCATTGGAAAAAACTTGCTTTGAAATGCCAAATAAAGATTTGGATTAGGAAAGACCCAAAATCGGATATGAATGACAAACAAGAAAATATTTTTGTTTCGTGAAGTTGATTGGTAAACTTTTTGACACGTTAGTGATTAAATAGGAAATTTTTTATATTTTGGTAAAATGAATAGGGGGGAGCGAGGGGGAGCGAAAGAAAGACAGTCCTCGGTACCGACTAGTTATTAATGGGGCACTTTTCTTATGATTCATTGTAATGGGGATCTTTCAACATGTTTTGTGAACAACCTGAATTTCACAAAAAAAATTGACGTGGCTATAATTTTCTATGATTTTCTTAAATTTAGCTTGGTTTCACCAACTGACTGATCATTTGAGCCTGGTTATGTTGTAACTTGTTCAAAGAAGAACAGGACTTTTATCCCGTTTGGGTGGGTTTCTAATTTTGAAAATTACATCCTTCAAATAATCACCATTTTGCTCTTCACACTGCGCTGTGATGGTTGTTTCTATTCCTTCAATTTATTCACAGATATTGGCTGTCAATTTATGAATGGTCAGAGGATTGTTACAGTATTAAGTTAGGTAGATGCAGCAGTTAAGTTAGGTGAGCGTGACGACCAAGTAGTTCCAGAATTTCGAGAAATTATCCTTCTCCTAAAAATTTGCCTTAAGGGTTCAGTTGTCAGGCGAGCTGTATGAGCAGTATTATTATCTTGCTGCCGCCATAGCTCTGATACGTCTTAGACTGCAAGACGCACAAAATTCTCCAGCATTTCTCGATACCTTTCGCCAGTGATGATTAGTGGGTTTTCTGCCTCATCTTCATAGAAGTAAGGTCCAAGAACCCTTCTTGCAGTTATACCATGAGAGGTTCGGAAAATCTCCAACTGCTTGGACCGTCTTCGAGTAGACATTATTTTAACACGTAGAAAGTTATTTGAATTTGAAATGGTGTTGTGACTTTTGGGCCACTCTGTGTAGGCTCCATATATTTTAGATAGTAGTCGAATAACGAACAATCAAATTGCTATAAAATACACTTTCTTAAAAGCTTTTATTAACCGGAAATGTAATTTTTGCGTATGGCCACGCGGACATCATGGTTACGTCGTAAATTCCAGTAAATGGAGACAGGCATGAAGGAATTTCTATGAGTAATTTAAAAAAAAGTAGACATTTTGGAAAAAAAATGTATGGGAGGATCTAGAACCAGGGAGTCGGCCCCTTCAAAAATATTACGAAAACATTATGGTCTAAAATTGCTATGCAAGGTTTGGATCCAATTGGATGAATGATGTGTAAACTTATAAAATGAGACAAGTTGATCCAGAGGACGGACCCTTCGGATTCGACAATGCCAATGATTTTATATAAATAAATCCTTTCCGAAACTCATTCCATTAAATAAATTTAAGGAAATGAAATTTTACAAAAAAAAAATTGTTGTATGACCTCTAGACCTCGAGGTCTAGTCCCTAGAAAAATATCTTAAGGTTGGTTATGGACAAGCAACCTGCACATGGTGAAAGCAGCTGAAAGCCCACTAGGAACAACCAGACGTTTTTTTGAAAAATTATATGAGAGCACCTAGACTCCGAGGGCCGACCCCTTCAAAAACTATGACCAAAAATTGCTCAATTTGATATAAAATTTCTATGCATTCGAGAATTTGATAGCTTTTGAGTTCTCTACTTCAACAGGGTTGGAAACCGGTCATAGGAAATCAATCAAAACACCATACAAAACCACGATACTGTTTTACATTTTTATCATGTTTGAGTAGTACAGCGTAGCCCATCTAACGATTGGAATTTAATTTGGCTCTAATTCAAACACAAATGGATATTTTTTAAAGCAATTTGTTTTATTAGAAAAATACATTGCCATTAAGTATGGAACACAATTAACCAAATTTTTCAGAACATTTTCGATTGTATGGGCTCTTATCTCATCAATGGCAACTTCGATTTGATCTTTCAAGTCTAGGATAGTCTCTCAAAGGTTAGCGTAACACTTATCCTTTAAAGCTCCAAACCAAAAAAAATATGAATTTTTGACTTATCGATGGCTAATGTGTAAGAATCACAACAATCAGTTTCGAACAAATGAGACTATTGATTTGAAAAAATCAGTCTTCTCATCAGGTCGCGACGACTGACGTTGTATTATTTACATTGGAATATTGTCTCTATATATAGAACATACCATGTAGTTGTACTACTAGCGAATTACTGCATAGCGTACGAAATTTGATTCTTTAACATTTCCATCTATATTCTATTTTTAACAACTAACTTTTCGCATTCACGAATTTTATTATATATTTTACTTTGGTTTTTGCAAAAAAAATAGTTCAACCAAGTTAAATTGCAGCTGTAAGACAGTGTGCAAAAAACCGATTGTAGCATTTGCTGTGTAGCAAGTTGTGCCTCTCTGTCTCTCTCTCTCTCTCTCTCTCTCTCTCTCTCTCTCTCTCAAAAAGACCCATTTTATAAATGTCAAACATTATACTAATTTTCGTGTCGTAACACGAATGACGTAAGTTTTTCACACACGAAATAACCAGTAGTTGAAATTGTCAACGCTAGATGGGCCACCCGTTAAATTATTGAAAGGTTTTGAACGAATAAGAATTGTGGATACCACTTTAGTTCATAAATCCACCATTTTTTGCTAGAAGCGATTTTTTCGTTTATTATGGCATTTGAAAACATTTTGAAGAATAGCGTAAATTTTGCTGAAGCACCTTAGTACTCTTAATAGATGTAGCAAAGCCAGAGTATAAACATAAATAGTAATTTAACTAATTTAACACCAAAAATACGGGGGCCAAACGCCTATAGCATGGAACTACACTCACGCATAGACAAACAATTCGCATTCGCAAATACACTCCGAAGAGAAATCAAAATCATCCAATTAATCAACTATTAACCAGAACAAATGCGGCTTAATCAACCAGGCAACTAAATATTATGATCTGTCGCGTTTCCAGTCGAAAGCATAATCTTACCCAGTTTACCATCCCTCCTTAAGCAAATCACTACTTCTATCATAATTATCGAACCATGAAATCGCAAAAGCTTCACATTCATAGAAATTTATTTCTTAAAAAATGTTAAAACTGGTCTGATTTTCACAATGACGATGGGTGGCGGTCACTTTATCGTAAACGATTTGGGTGTGGTGTGTTGGATGGAAATGGGATTCCTAAATAATTTTTCGAAGTTGGGAATAAACTCGGCTATAAACCAAATTTAATGACTGGCCGTATTTATTCATGAAGCAATTCTTTTTCCATCTTCATCCAAAATATCATCCAATTTAGACAAATAATAAAAAATTAGGCGGAACGAATGCTAGGGCAGCTAGCATTCGAATCTTAATGTTAAAATCTACGTCGTTACCATATCTAGCACCCAATTTTTCCTTCTGAACTTTTCGCCAAATAATTTGGGTAAAATGAAATAAACAACCATTAAAAATTACATCAGGCAGGAAATTTCTCAGTGCAGAAACCGAAGCTAGTTCGAAATCTGAAATATTTCTTGTAGGATTTAAGTTAATAGAGTGGGAACAAGCTATTTGGAATAGCTCATAAAAAAACTCATAATCTGAGTTTTCTTTTTTTTTGTCATTGCACAAAAAATTAGTGGAAATGTTTCGTTATTTATTCTTCCATGAATAGAAAAAAGTTGATGGAAAAGTGAAGGCACAACTTTAAAAGTCCCGTCCATCAACCAACAATCACATTCACTTAATATTTTTAAATGGGATATTGTTCCTAATATAATGTTCTTTTCCTTACCAAAGTTTTTTTCAGATAAAACAAATAGTTCCCCTTCTAAAAATTTTAAATTATTTGGAATACATATTTCCTCAATTGACGTTGGTTCTTTTAATGAATATTTTTTCCGTATTTTTGCATTTTTCTTTTTCTGCGCTTGGTTACTCGGTAGCTGTATCCTCAAATTCAAATCACACTTAACGTTTTTCTCGTTTTTCTTATAATTCGCGATGGTGGTGCGTCCGTTGATTTCGCCTTTCCTTTTAAGTATGAATTTGCCAGAATTATATGCCTCGAATGTGCTGATGGATCATGGCAATGTTCTGTTGGACCCTGTATTACTTGGTGCTGATCGTCTTCATTCAGCTTAGAGTTGACACGACTTTTACAAAAATTAACTTTATTTTTTTCACAAACCCATATAAACTTCTTTGTGTTTTCTTTCTAAATGAAATAGGTATCCGTCGATAACTAATTTATCTTTACCCTTGTTGGATCTAATAATAGAAATATTCATAATAATTTTGGTCTATGCAACTCAGAAATATCAATTAAACTGATTAATATCTGATTGTTAATCTTTTTATTATTTTTCAAAATAAAAGAAGTACGAGGAAAAGTGCAAATATATTTTATCCATATTGTAAAAAAGACAAGCAATACGAGCCCAAAATTTTTTTTTTTTTTTTTTTTTTCAAAATATTACTAAGATTATTAAAATATAATTTTTGTTTTTCTTTCAAAATGTTAAGAAGATTATAAACATTATTAACATAAATAAACAATATTTTGAAAACAAGATTTTGGGAAACAAGATTTTGTCCAACAAGATTTTTGGTGACAAGATTTTGTCCAACAAGATTTTGGACACAAGATTTTGAAAACGGTCTTTTGTAAACAGTCTTTTGAAAACAATGAAACGTGACCAACCCCAAATTTATACAAGATTATGTAAGCTAGACAATAAAATATTATTCAAATAGCATATTTAGCGTTTTTTTTTAGTTGGCCACCCGGGTGGCCTGGTATAGACTACAAGGGTTAAGCAACATATCAAACTGATCAACTTATATGCAATACTCTTTCCTTTAATAATATTTGGCACATTTTATTTAAAATAGCTGTCATTGTTTGGCGGGATTTTGATTTTATTTTGTTTGCTGTTTTGCAACAGATTAATATAAAATTTACCATTCAAAGTTAACTTAGACGGAACGTTCGGAAATCTTAAAAATTGACGCGGTGGGAATATAAACCAGTCACATAAAATTATAGGTCGTGTTTGTGAAAATGTGACAGAAGATTTAGAAACTTAAATTTTGTAACACGATTTACATCTTTTCCCGTACAAGATTCAATTACCGCAAGAACTTCTGCGCAAAGATTAGCGTTTAAAATATTTTAATGCGCAGTTGGATTGAGTTGAAAGAGTTGACGATTTCCATGAAAAAATAATTATGACTGATCTAGTTTTAAGGCTACTGCATTGTGTGGAATTTAGGCCAAAGGAGTGTTTTATATCTTTTGAACGCGGAAATGGTAGCACCCTAAACTTTACTGGTGAACGGTATTGAGAAATATATAATTAACAACTTTTTAGTACCTAAAATTAAAGAACTTCGGTTAATTAGCATGTGGTTTCAACTGAACGGTGTCACATCTCACGCAGCCAAACAGACAATGGGAATGGTGAAACAATTATTTAGTTGTAGTTTGATTTCACGTTTAGGCGAAAAACGCTGGCCACCAAAATCACCCAGCTTAGCGGATTCAGATTTCTTTCTATGAGGCTATTTGAAAGGCAAAGTCAATAAACTATGGACTCAAAATATTTATCCACAAACTCTTGATTATGTACCACCATAAATACTTATAAAACTTGTTTATGACTAATTTGCATGTTTCCGTTTGTGGTTCAAACATTTTTTTAAAATCGTGTGGGCATCATTAATCTTATAACTTTTAGGGGATTTTATCAATTCAGCTTACAAGACATATAATTTGATATTGATTCATTCGTCATTCTGTTCTTTGTTTGCCGAGGCAAATAACATATAAAAGGCAAAACCATTGCAATTTTTAAGTTATAACTAAATCAATTGTCTATCATGTTGGCGTTACAAATTCTTTTAATTTGTTGTGTAAGCTGCCTTGGAATTTTGGGAGGTGATTTTTATGTACGCAATGGTGCTAAATATTATGTCAGCTATCCGTTAAAGGTAAATAAATTTTTCGTACTTATACAAATCTAATAACGATAATGTTTTTTTTTATAGAAAAATTATCATGAAGCTTTCCGGTTCTGCACCTACAATGGAATGTACTTAGTCGATATTCACACATACGAAGAAGATCAAATAATACGTGGCATAGCGATTGAAAGCAACAAAAAATATAATTCAACACAAACCCATTATTGGACGAGTGGAACAGATCTTGGCCATCCCGTAAACAGCTTTTATTGGGCAACAACGGGACACGAATTTATTTACACAAATTGGCTGCCGGGCCAACCAAATAATGTGTTCCATGGTGGATATAATTCGAGTGAAGATTGTATCGGAATTGATTATAATTATGATTATCAGTGGAATGATACGCCATGTGGAAATATGTTATATGTAATGTGTCGTGATCGTCTGATTGTACCAGATACCGTTAAAAAGCAACAATGTGCATTCTAAATTTTTATGTGATTATCTTGAATTATATTTTTCGATAAAATACGAAGGCCGCAGTTTTATTTCTTATCAGAACATGCATACATACATTTCTAATTTCGTCTGATATAATTATATACAATACAAATTATCTGAAGGTTTTAAGAATCTTAAAGTAATTTTTACGAAATTGTAATCAAAAATGTTTACTAAAATACATTTTGTGTATTGAAATCTACGAGTCTTGAAGAAAAATCGGCTGCTTGTCGTCGGGATGGAATATAAAAACAAACCAACGAAAAAAAAAATATTATTGTTCCAGAAATGGGAAAATATAAAGCTTTTGCCAGAAACAAAAAAACGAGAAAATCTATTATCAGATTTTCATTTAAGAATCGTGAGAATTTTAACATATTCTATCAGTTTATTGTTTCTATATACTGCCAAATATTTTGTCTGTTGTTCTGTTCACAATACACCGACGTAATTTATGCAAAATGTACATTTTTATGTCATTAATAATAATTAGCATAGAATTATTCAATAAATTTGTACATAAATGCAGTGACGTTTAAAAATATCAAAAGGTTTTTTTTGTCGGGTAGGACGACCAAAATAATAACATCTAAAGAATTTTATGAGTCCAGGCAGTTTTGTCTTATGAGGAGCCCCACATGTCAAAAGTTTTATATAACATTTTCATTTCGCCTTCCATATTTTGAAATCGTATCGAGTTGTTTATTCTCTTCAGCGATGGAGTAAAGAAACTATAATGTGTAAGCGTAGATATCTTTCGGTTAGTCGATTACAAAAATGAATGTGTCATCTGTTGCGTCTTTGTGTGAATGCTTCGAAATCTCATAATATCAACCCACAGTAGTCGGCCCTTCAAAAACAAGTTTTTCCAGAAATACTGCGAAAATTGTTTTCCCAAAAATCGTCATATCCGATTAAATTTAAAATGAAAGAAATGGATCAATTTAATTTAGAATATGTTTGATTTTACAGTTTTCCCGTAAGCCCTGAAATTTTGAAAATATTAGCAAAAATCCAAAAAAAATCTTTCAAAAATGTTGCTGTACTATGTTCTCAAAATATTTACGTAAAACAATTTAGCTCCTTTAAAAAGGTTTATATCAAAATTCATCATGTCCGCTCAAAATTTGGAAACATTATTCGAATAAGTTTGTCACCCTTTTTAAAATATTTACAAAAAACTTGAAAATCGAGAAAGCTCTTAAGGCTACCACACCCAATAAGCCAATTTAATAAATATCTCACTTTCATTTTGTTTGCGTTATTTTGCAAATAAAGGTGGGATATAGAGAAGGTGTAAGGGGCATCGGTCTAGAATATACAAGCCTAAATGTTAACCTCTCGTGATGTTTCATGCTAATCAACCAACGGGTCCCTAGAGATCGGAAAACGGCGGAAAACCGAACACCGAGAACCAATTTCACTACTTAGGTTGATGGCTGTTTAGCTAACTAGTCCTTAAAGTGCCAGGAGTATGTCTTAACTTTGTGCTAGATGACGTCATTATATTTAGGACAATTTTAGGACAAACTTCATTCGCCTATATAAGGTAATGAAGTTTTTCCTAATACTGTACTACCTTTATAATTATTATAAATGTGTTGGTAAAAATAAATCTTGACTAAGCAAACATTTAGGCGATATTATTAAAATTATTGTTTAATAACAAAACGTGATAATGCACCGATAAAATAAACGAGAACAATTCGGTGGGTTTGGGATTTCTTGGCCTTGCCATTGCCATTTGTGGCTCTCCTCCTCCTATAATGATTAAATGCGAATAATTTAGAAGTTCAGAGATTTACTACGAAAAATCTACCCCGGGATCCCTCTTCTGATATTGAGATCAAGTGTGAGATCCCAAAGGTTGTCATGTGGAACGTGTCATTCATAATACCATGGACAGTTCGCAAGTATTGGAAGGAAATCGGCCCAGGAACGCTAACCAACAACAAACGCAAAAAAAAACCTTTCTCCTTATTTGGATAGACTGTGTTTAATCGGCTTTATATATATATATATATTTTCCAACATGCATATGCCGTCGTATCCTTGAACTGGGGCGCTTCGCTGTCGTGGAGTTAGCCCACATTTAAGACTGTTTGTTCTACATAAAAAAACCGTGGTACATCAGTATTCATTAATGCCTTTGCGAATTGACAGAAAATACCTGATCGGTTGCATAGTTCAAAAACTTCAGAATGGTTTTTCGGGATTAATTCTTTTTGTAGAGAAGTCTCTTTAGTGAAATAAACACGGTGTCCATTTTGCCATGTAAATGGCCAAATGTATAACAGCAAGGTCTCTGTCTTTTATGGGAAAACTCAAAATGCGCCAAACTACTTCATTGCTCCTAATGAATCGGCCCATTTATCATTAAATTTTGAAGAGCAAATACAGCTATATCGCTGCTCTTATGAACGAATTCAAATGTATTTCATAGACTTCGCCGAACTGTGGAGCTCAACGTCGAACTGTGGAACTAAGCGAGAACGGAATCACCCACCGGTTGTCAATGTTAATTATTCCATCATTTGACATATGCAACTGATATGATTGGCAGAACCTCGCTAAGCTACGACGCAAATGACTTGCGTACGTCAAATACCAAAGAACTTGACATCAGCGCCACCTGAATAACTAAATGAATTATTCCCAGAAGTACAATTATTTATGAACTTCTCAAAAGGTTTTAACGATCAATTATTCTTGGACGTATGATTTTTTTTCACTTTGGTATCTGGCGGTGGTGAGAGGGGGAGAGAAATTTTAGGGTTTTATGTTCTGATATGCGAAAAATATTTAGAAAAAAAAATAAATAAAAAAAAAAACAAATTTTGTCAAAAAATTAAAAAAAGTCATAGAACCTGATCGCAGTGCCACCTGCCTGGTGAAATGGTGAATCTAAACCATCCAGAAACAACATCAAACACACGCACAAAATTTCATTCAAATTGGTGAAGCCGATTAGGAGGGGTTCATTTACACGTACAGAAGAATTATATATATTGGAGGTTATTGCATTTTGCCATATCAGGATATCACGGATCCTAGATAAAAGGAAGAAACTAGGGCAATAAAGGTAAAACTCGATAGCTAAAAATAAAATCAATATCAGAAGAGGGATCACGATTAGTAGATTTTTCATAGTAAATCTCTGAACTTAAAAATAATTCGCATATTAATCAGTTCATTGGTGTTGTTTTTTGCATTTTGCTATATTTCAATATTATGGTAGCATCTGCATAGGTAAACTAATTTTTACTTTTATTTATTTGTCTCATATTTATAGAAAATATTGACTACACTAATTTAAATATTGTTAGTTATAATATTTTAATTTGTGCACCTGACCTGAATGTTTACCTAATCATTTATTTTACTAATACATTTATAACACAAGAAAATCTAGTACAATTTAGGACACACTTCAAAGTCGTGTCCTTAAAGCAAGAGTTCACAACAAATAAAAAGGAATGGGCTGACGATGAGAATCTTGCAAGAGAATTTAATTGGATGCATAAACAAGGGAATAGACTTAGAAAAAAACGAAGAGCAGAATTCTCAGTGATTAGAAACCGAAAATAAAAAAAAATTGAATGTTCGTCGGACCAGACGGTGGATGTGAAACTTCTTTAGTCATTCGCTCACATACAGGCATACAGACAGACAGATAGGTTACATGCTTAAATGAAGTATAACACATTTTTCCCTATGTTATTCAATATATTTCTCTTCAATATATTGTGAAATGACTTCAGTATTATCTTATTTTATTTACGTAAAATCTAAAATCCACTCGTAGGACTTCATAGATTACATAACTTCTGCGAAGAAATCAATAAACTTTCTCGAATCGCCAGAATTAATAGGTGTATTAAAGGGTGTTTTGTTACCTCTCTTGTGGTTATTAGTTATTGATGAATTTGCTATTGAACTGCAACTCTGGCTTTACTGCTCAGTACTATGCTGATGTTAGCTTTGGTTGCCAAGTAAATATATTAATGTACTTTCTGAATTATTGTCAGATACAGGCTTGTACGTTAATGCATCTAAAACTAGTATGTTAGTTCTTACTAGACGTAAAAATATTGGCAAAATGTCTGCGCCTTCTCTTTTTGCGGAAACCATTGCCAGATCCGACATCGTGATGATTGGGTATGATTTGATATGATTTGATACGATTTGATATGATTTGATATGATTTGATATGATTTGATATGATTTGATATGATTTGATATGATTTGATATGATTTGATATGATTTGATATGATTTGATATGATTTGATATGATTTGATATGATTTGATATGATTTGATATGATTTGATATGATTTGATATGATTTGATATGATTTGATATGATTTGATATGATTTGATATGATTTGATATGATTTGATTTGATTTGATATGATTTGATATGATTTGATACGATTTGATATGATTTGATATGATTTGATATGATTTGATATGATTTGATTTGATTTGATATGATTTGATATGATTTGATACGATTTGATATGATTTGATATGATTTGATATGATTTGATATGATTTGATATGATTTGATATGATTTGATATGATTTGATATGATTTGATAAGATTTGATATGATTTGATATGATTTTTGATATTATTTGATATGATTTGATATGATTTTTGATATTATTTGATATGATTTTATACGGTTTGATATGATTTGATATGATTTGATATGATTTGATATAATTTGATATGATGTGATATTACTTGATATGATTTGATATGATTTGATATGATTTGATATGATTTGATATGATTTGATATGATTTGATATGATTTGATATGAAATGATATGATTTGATATGATTTGATATGATTTGATATGATTTGATATGATTTGATATGATTTGATATGATTTGATATGATTTGATATGATTTGATATGATTTGATGAGACTTGATATGATTTTATATGATTTGACATGATTTGATATGATTTGATATTACTTGATATGATTTTTGATATGATTTGATATAATTTGTTGATATGAACGGAAGATCATTCGAGTGACCCTTCTGCAAATACTTTCCACACGTTAACTTATCATGAGATCACCCAAGTTAAACTTAAAAGTAACAAATTGTTTTCACGACTACCGCATTTTTCCCAACCGTCCTTATTTACCCACAATAACAAGAATATAAAATACAATTTTACTACTTATTTTACTACTTATCTTATTATACATCATTTCATAACAAATTATGTAAAATTTCATTAATATTTAAGATTTAGGTTTTCTCATATTAATTTAATGTTTTCTTGCAAGACCGTTGATCATATCCGTGTACATAAAAAATATGCTGGTAGTAAGTTAGGTGCGCTGTTTTTATTGCACTATATACAAAATGAAAGCTGATTCTCAGTTAAACCACATAATGCCTATATTTTCACACCTCAGTTAATTAGCCTTTTTCTTCTTCCTGGTCGTTTTTACCACGTATATGTATTTTCCAAAAAAAACCGTATGTGTGTGTAGAAAAAAAATATTAAATGACAAATACAAACATAAATAAAACAAGCCTACTGCTATCCCGAAACGAAAGTGTCTACTGCACAAAAACGTATAATCCCCGATTGTTCTCGTGTGACGCGGTTTCTCGACCAAAACCCCATTCCAATGTGTACAACGCGCGCAAAGAAGTTTCACTTCAATAACGCAACATTAAGTTTTTGGCCAAAGGACTTCACCCTACCTGAAAGAAGGAAGATATAATAAACCTCAAAATGAATAGAATGAAAATTAAAACCGCAATTGACACTAACTAACCAAAAACGTTAAAAGAGGGTTCACACTCACCATGGTCACGTTCAACAAAAGCGAAAAAAGTAGGGTTAAAATAGAACTACTGAAAAAGACCACGTATTATTACCTCAATGCAAAACATGCCAAGACTTTATCCACGCAAGATATTAGGTACGTAAAATGTGTCGATAGACCCAACGCAAAAGACTGCCCAGTTAGTTGAAACGGGCCTGCAAGGTATATGTACTGTAAAGAGCAATCATCAACCAAATAAAGAGGATGTGACGTAGCTATATAACTGCAAATATTGAATAATTAAACGCGTCAATCTACTCAAAACTCCAACGGTCCAAGACAGAGGATTTCAAATACAACTAGAGTGCCGCCACAGCCACAGTCCATAGGAGGAAAGAAGAGGTCTTATTCGCAAATAACACTGCAGTTAACTAAAGTTTAGAAAGAAAATCTTCAAAAGCTTCTAAAAAAATACACTTCATTTCAGAAGGTCAAGTAAACATCATTCATTGGTAATGCCGTAAAGGTTTCGTTCAGTCACTCGACGGCGATCAGTATAGTTAAATTCTTGTTTAGTAACATAATATAATCTATCTGTTAAAGCAAAATACAAGAAACTCTCCAATAACACGGTATTTGAAGAACACGGTTACGAAGAACACGGATACCCCTTACCTCGAATTATCCGCTTTCAAATAACAAGATTTTCGTTATTCTCTTTTATTTTGTTTTTTTTGAATACCATAATAAAAAAAAACGTAACGGTTTTTTTTCTTTTTTTTGTAGTCTCGGACAACACGATTTCAAGGAACACGGAACGAATTAATCGTATTCTTTTAAGGTTTCCTGTATTAATGAAAAGTTAACTTAAATAAAAATAAATAAAAAAAAGAGTCTTCTTTGCTACCATTCGAGTTCAACATAAGGAAATTATACTTCTTATTAATAATGAAAATTGTAAGTATATTTAATTTCAACGTTCAAACAACCGGGCATGTAATAAATGTAATAAATGTAATAAATGTAATAAATGTAATAAATGTAATAAATGTAATAAATGTAATAAATGTAATAAATGTAATAAATGTAATAAATGTAATAAATGTAATAAATGTAATAAATGTAATAAATGTAATAAATGTAATAAATGTAATAAATGTAATAAATGTAATAAATGTAATAAATGTAATAAATGTAATAAATGTAATAAATGTAATAAATGTAATAAATGTAATAAATGTAATAAATGTAATAAATGTAATAAATGTAATAAATGTAATAAATGTAATAAATGTAATAAATGTAATAAATGTAATAAATGTAATAAATGTAATAAATGTAATAAATGTAATAAATGTAATAAATGTAATAAATGTAATAAATGTAATAAATGTAATAAATGTAATAAATGTAATAAATGTAATAAATGTAATAAATGTAATAAATGTAATAAATGTAATAAATGTAATAAATGTAATAAATGTAATAAATGTAATAAATGTAATAAATGTAATAAATGTAATAAATGTAATAAATGTAATAAATGTAATAAATGTAATAAATGTAATAAATGTAATAAATGCAATAAATGTGATAAATACACATAGTCATAGTTGATTTTATTAATGCATCTACCATAAATCTATTTGTTAGTTTAATAATCCTCTTTATCTCGCCTGTAATGATCTTCGAGTACATTTTAGTCATGGAATTAAAGATTGTTGGTAGGTCAATCATTTCTCAAAAACAAGACATGAAAATATTTTATGGGAAATAATTTATCAAGAAGGAAATATTACGTTATTTTTATGCTTGAAATATTATGAAGTAGATTTCTAAGGAGTGCAAATTATTAATAATATTTTGAAGAATTAAAACCAAAATTTAATTCGGATTAATTTATACTACATACTTGGAAATAATATTAGTTTTCGGATACTATGCTTAATAATGTTACTGGAATTGGATCATGAAAAAATAACACTTGTATTTCTAGAAAAATAAAGGATAAAATATTTTTTTGCATCTAATCTTCTTTGTTCTAGGAAGAATATATTAGCAGAAACGAATATTATTATATTTATATTTTCTGTGAAATTCAGTACTATATTTTTCAAATTCTCTGGACAAGTAACCACATTCTGCCACTGGTGGGCCAAAAGTCCTTATGAGGTTTAAAAATTTAATAACTTTTTTGTTTTTATATTTTTTTTCAGATTATATAAATAACACCTGTGGCCCTATTCTGGTTTTCCCCGAGAATAGGGAATTCGGAATTAGTGACGTTTTTCCAGCAGTTGGGAATTTTTTATTCCCCATAGTGTATTCTGGCGTTGGGGAATTTTGTATTGGGAAAAAATAATTCCATTTTATAGCAGTTTTGACGTTAACTTTTCCTCATTATTTTTTTGTGGAGTTGTAATTCGTACCTTTTTGAATTTTGAAACATTATTTTTGCTAATAAATATATATTTAAAAATAAATTAAACTTGTAATAAGGTCGCAATACGTGTTTCAGTTTACAAATATTTTCATAAAAAGAAAATCCCAAAAAATTATTCCCTGTTTGCCAGAATACAAATTTGGAAACGGGAAATATATATTTGGGAATTAGAGCAATTTGTAATCACAGCAAAAAAATTTCCGAATTCCCAATTCCCCGGGAAGACCAGAATAGGGCCACTGGAGAATAAATAATGGAAAGATTTAAAACAAAGAACCAGAATAATAGAATTTTGTTATTTAAATCAGCGAACAACAATTTTAACGCAAAGAGCATGTCCTCGCCATTTTAATGTCAGAATTTCGCCCTCTGTAGCAATTATTCGTTACTTAGTTGATCGTCACTACCAACATGCCATCGTAAGTGATTTGCCTTGAACCGGTAGACCACGTTTAATTCGCACTGTGGAAAATATTAAACGTGTAGGGCAAAGTGTTAACGAAACACCAGAAACATCTACCAGAAGGCGTTCTGCTCAGCTAGGAATGTCTCATACGTCACTACGTCGCATTTTAAAAATGATTTACTGTTATTCCCAATTAAGGCGCAATTGGTGCAAGAATTAAAACCTATACATAATCGGCAACGTTTAAATTTTACAGTTAAATTTCAACAGTTGGTCAGAAATGAAATCAAATTTATTGAAAATCTGCACCCCATTAGGTATGGTGTGGCATAACATCTAAAAATATCAAAAGTGCTGTGCCCGTAAATGGAGAGGGGTATAGGTTTATGATAGAACAGTTTTTATGACCTGCTCTTGAAAACAGACCTGTCTCAGCAAGATGGTGTCACTACCCACACTGCTCGATGGCAGACAAAATGGAACTTTTAACGCAAATTAAAAGGAGAGCGAATAATTTTCAGAAATTCGGAAATTAATTTACCAGTGCATTCGCCAGATTTGTCAGCACCCGACTATTTTCTTAAGGGTTATTTGAAAGAGTGAGTATATGTGAACAAGCCCGAGACAATTCTTGAACTAAAGGCCAACATTGTTGCAGAAATTCGAACGGTACAGCCACAAATTTTGAAAGATGTTATGGAAAATGCTCTAAAACGAGCCCGTCATTTCTGAGCTGAAAACGGGGATCATTTAAGTGACATTATTTTATAATTTAAAAAAAAATATATGTATAAACGAAAAAGTTATTAAATTTTTAAACCCCATGGTGACTTTCGGCCATTCTGTCTTAAAGAAAATATTTTAGCAATTTTGTTGCGCACAAAAAAGTACCTTGAGTTCAGCACCGTGGTAGCCGTCACCAAGAACTCACAGTTATATTTCCAAAATATAGAATATAAATCTGATAAAAGTAAATTGGATGTGGTAGTAGGGCCGGGAGAGATGGTTGTTGTCCGTTTTCTCTTTCATGTCGATCATTTGGAACCGTATAAAGATTATCAAATTGAGAAATACTTTGTAACAATACTGTGCATTTTGTTGACAAAAGAACTCCAACATATTAACCTAATTATGATTTATCGGCCGAAATAATAAAAATTGTAAGATCCTTGAAATATCGTGTTTTATTTTTATTTATAAAACTTAAGTTTTATTTTAATCACATACCCTTAAACAGCAAAATTTTGGGGAATTTCAATCCTTTTTCATATTAGTAACCACATTTTCATTAAACTAAATGATGTCCTTAAATCAACAATAATTAAATTCTATCTACTACATAAAAAACGTAAACGAAAGACTTTTAGCATAATGCTGAAAAGAAAATGTAACCAATACATGTACACATTTCCAATATTATTTAGAGCAGAAGCTTTGTTTTACAACGATTTTAATATAGAGACAGACTAAATTTCAAAATAAACTTGTACTTCTTATTCATATATCCTTAAATCTGTTATATTTTAAACATTACAATAACCATAAAAAAAACTTTAACTTTTTAATTAAAACAATCAATTTCGAAGCTTTTAAACAACAAAACTAAAAATCACAAAAAATATAATTTTATATAAGTTTACTGTTAAACAAATAAAACAATAAATATTACACAATGTGCTTGTACATGTTCTAAATAAAAAAATATAAAAATTTTCAAAAACACAGAAACCAAAAATTGTGGCTATTGCCATAAAAAGTTTACTCAACTAAATAGAAAAATCGATTTGGATTTATTGATGTTTGGTATCAAAATAACATAAATTTTCACTCTATGATTAATGTGAGTGCATCAAGTTTTCCATTACGGTCGATATTAATTAGAATACAACAACAATATATAACATATGTTGTTGTTCTTTTTGTACTTATTTTTGTAGCGATCGGGACCCTTTCAGTGCAAAATTTTAGTTAGCCATTGGAAATATTTTCTCATGTCAGATTTATACAAATATTTGATGCATTACAATATTGCGCCCGAGCGCTAATAAATTTGGCTTTTAAATATGTCCACAAACGAGTACAAATGCCGTCAAAGGTCATGTAAATGTTCAAATTATTCTTACTATGATGTGTTGAAAATTGCAGACCTCTCTTTTTCCCAATTCGATTGATGGAAATCAAAATCTTGGTAATTTCAATTTATGAGGGCCATCACTTGCTTTAAATTCCGTTTTGTATTCGATCCACGAAAAAGGAAGTGAGAAACCATTATTCCAGGAAGAGATCGAGGAAGTGAGAAACCATTATTAGCGTCCATTTTTTTCTTGTTATGAAAAATCTATAATACGCTATTAATTTGTCCAAAAGGCCCATTCGCCCCATTCCAAAATAACATTCGGCTACTATGAGTGGCGAGTGGCTGTTTCACCATGTGGTTGTTAAATTGTTGTTCCATCGGCCTACGGATTTCTCAACTCCGACACTCATGCGGTTTAGATGTCAAACAAATTGGCTTATTGCCTTGCAACATCACAAAACAAATGCTATACTGTTATCTAAGCTGGTCACTTGATCATAAGAACCTTGCCATTTTAATCTTTAACTGCCTATTATTTACACGTGAGGGATGGGCAAACCGATTAACTCTTATCCCACGAGTTGCATTAATTTTTAATTATTAAAATTGTTAAATTGTTACTGAAGTAGTTATCAAAGAAAAGTGAATGGCCGGTTTTGTGGTATCGGTTTACCTAGTAGTTCTAGCACAGCTGCTAGACCAAATCCAAATGTAATTTTATTTGCTACCGAAATTTTTGTATTTGAACCTTGGTAGAAAATGTATATGGTAAACCACTTTTCACACCGAGCGCGAATACCTTTATACCTTGCCGCTGGATGCTTCCAACATCTTATTAAAATAGAGTCGATTAGTGGTCGGACTAATGGGGAAATCTCGGATTATACCTGAGATTTCCCGGATTTTTATAGGTGATCCCCATGATTTCCCGGAATATGCCGACGATTTCCGGAAATCCTGGGTATCCCTCGTGGAAATCTAGTTAATCCTCTTGGAAATCCCAGGAATATGCGGCAGATTCAGGGACTCCCGGGATTTAATGGATTTCCCGGGGCTAGGATTTCCCCTAATTTCCCCCAGAGTTTTAGGGTTGCCCCCGAAGTTCCACTCGGATTTCAGGCGACAATCCTGGGGATCCCTAAGGAACATCTGGGAAAACCTCGGCATATTCCAGCGATCTCGCGGATTTCTCCAGTATTTCTTCTCCAGCGATTTCCCTGAAGTTCTGAGGAAATCCTCTGGGAAATATTGGGGATCCAAGGTTTCCGAAAATTCAGAGAAAATCCTCTCATTCCCTGGAAAAATCTGAGAAATCCCCTTTATGTTCCGGAATTTCCCCGGATCTTCTCCAGGATATCGCCATGATTTCCGAGAAATCCTCGGAATAATCCGGGAAATCCTGGGGATTCCCTGTGGATATCTGGGAAATCCCCGGAATTTTCGCGGGATCCCCAGGATTTCAGATGGATTTCGGGGAAATCCCCGGCCTAATCCAAAATTTCCGACATATCAAATGAATTTAATATATTATGTATAATTTTACCTTTTTAAAGCATGTTCCAAAGTTTAGATTAAAACTATGGAAAGATCTACGGAAAACCTTTTTTGTTATCGTTGCACCAATCATTTTTAACAGTTTACCGGACATTCATCGCAACTAGTCTAGTTTCTCAAGAAATCTTAAAGAATGCATTCATCAAACTAAAAATATCGACCATCTTTTCAAACTTTTAGTTTGTAATAATTTTATTTGATTCACATAATGATAACAACGGAACATTATTGTTAATCTTTTAAACATTAACTTAAATTTTTTTTATCTAATTTCAATTACTAATTTAATTGATTCATGTGTATAGTAAATTAAGAATAGGGGACCAGTCAAATGATCTATTTAATCCAACATACTAACCCCTCCATCTTTTATATCAATATGCATGAAATAAATAAACTCGTCTTTAAAAAATATGTCGATGGTAGATGCCACAAGACCTGTAAAAATTCTAATGGTCTTTAATACTTGATTCATTTATTTTAAAAACTTGGCCACGTTTTTTTATGACGTACACTTGTAAATGTTTTCCACCGCTTACACGTCAGTACACTTAATTCCCTACAGTGTGCAGCAAGAAATTATCGAACTATAACTCGCATCATTAACCATAAAAACAATTTAGAGATATCAGCATTGATCTAAATTCAAAAGTTTAAAACAATACTCAATATACAGCACACATACACTCGTAGTACAAATGAATATTAAGTTTTTCGCTTCATTCTTAAACTTTTAACGAAAAACAAAAATAAAACACACCAAAACTTATCATTAACGAAATAAAAATTTATAACACAACACATAACTTTACTTCAAGACGTAATGTGCATAAAAATATAAAGCTAAAAAAAACGAAAGCTTTCCTATTAAGACACACATAAAAATTATAAGATGTAGTAAAAAAAAATAAAAAAGTAGGAATAATAACAGCAGCAGCAATAACAACAACAATTTAATATAAGAAAGCAAGAAAAAGTTTAAAAAACAAAACTTTTTAACAAAACAAGAGAAAAAAAAATAACGAAGAAAGTTAACATTGAGTCCATTATTATTATACCCAAGTGGTTACAAAGCTTTTTTCCATTCATAGGATTTTTTTTTTTTATATTTTAACATTTTCAGTTATTTTTTTTTATTCTGCCCAACTTTTGATATTAGATTTTTTCTTTATTTTTGGATTTTATTTATTTTAGAAAAAGGGTTTTCAGTTTTTTTTTTAACATTTATAAATTTTCGTTATATACAGCTTTTTTGTATTTGCTTTAGTCTCCATTGTTTGAATATTATTAGAGAAAAGTAAAAGTTTTCCTTTAAAATTGCTAAATCGAATAGAAAAATTCAACTTTATATTTTAGATTTTCTTTTATACATACGAACGAGTATAGAGAAAAAAATTAAATATGGAATGATTTTTTCCAAATCAATTTTGCGGTTATGTTTACCCTGTTGTTGTTGTTAGTGAATATAATATTGGAATATGTGTACACCCCAAGTATGTAACTAGTTCTACGTGGTCACCATATTATTAGGGATTTTGATGTTTATCTAATAAGTCCTTTCTCGTGTTATGGTTATGTATTTAGAAATGATTTGATTTAGTTTGAAGCTCTTCCAATATAAGTAGTATACAAAATCTGCTCAAAATTTAGGGCTGATTACAATAAAAATAATAAAAATATTGGAATTCAGGTCAAACCATTTCGAGTGCCCATTTTATACTATGTAAAAAAATTGTTTTTCAAGAATGTAATATTTATGGTAAGCCTGTACTATTTTAAAAAGCTGCACACGATTTAGATATAAGTTTTCGCCTAACCTATTGTACAGCACCGAAATAGAGATTAATGATAAACATACCACTTCAACGCGTCCTTTAAATTTGGTTGTAAGAACAGACCTAAATATTTCGTTTAAATACAGGGTGTCCCATAGTTGGACGATGAAACGAAATAGATTGATAGGGTAGCTCATTTGTAACAAAAACAGCTAAGTAAAGTTTTTTCGAATTGTTGATGGTGTAAAAGTTATTCCACGTTTAGTGTTTTTTAGAGAAATCGCATGCGCACAAAAAAATTAAATATAAAAACGTGTGTCACGCCAGCCGGAACCATATCAGCCGGAACCATATCAGCCGGAACCAAACAACGATGGCACAAGTAGCACAATGCATTGTGCATCATTCTGCACTAAATTCTTTTTCAGCCTGAACCTTATAATTCCAACCAGAACCATACAACAGCTAATTAACTATAGCAATAGTAGCACGATGCATTGTGCATCATTGTTCACTATATAATTTTTCAGCCGAAACCTTACAAATCCAGAAATTTCACGATTTTTTGGAAAAGAACCTTACAAATTCAGCTGGAACCATACAGTATACAGCCAAACTAAGTATGACACAAGTAACACTATACATTGTACATCATTGTTCACTATGTAAATTTTCATCCGGAACCTTATAAATCCAGCAATATATGATTTTTTGGTGGATTCTTACAATTCCAGCCGAAAACGATGGAATGGTAATATACAGTCAAACTAACTACATCACAAGTAGCACAATGGATTGTGTATCATTGTGCACTAAATGCTTTTCCAGCCGGAACCTTATAATTACAGCCGGAACCTAATAAAGCCAGTCAGAACCATACTATAGACAAACTATTTATGGTTAAAATAGCACGATGCATTGTGCATCATTGTGTACTATATTATTGTTCAGCCGGAACCTTATAAATGCAGATATATACGATTTTTTGGGATAAACCTTACAAATTCAGCCGGAACCATACCCTCTACAGCCAAACTAACTATGGCATAAGTAGCAACATGTATTGTGCTTCATTGCTTTAATACATTACATAAAAGCTTTTTTAGCGGAACCTTATAGTTCCAGCCGCAACCTGATAAAGCCAGCCAGAACCCTACAACAGCCAATTAACTATAGCACTAGTAGCACGATGCATTGCGCATCATTGTACACTATATAATTTTTCAGCCGGAACCTTACAAATCCAGAATTTTAACGATTTTTCGGGAAAAAAACCATACAAATTCAGCCGGAACCATACAATATAGAGCCAAACTAAGTATAACACAAGTAGCACGATGCACTGTGCATCATTGTACATTATATAATTTTTCAGTCGGAAGCTTATGAATCCAGCAATATATGATTTTTTGGTGGAGCCTTATAATTTCAGCCGGAAACGATGGTATGGTAATATACAGTCAAACTAGCTACATCGCAAGTAGCACAATGGAATGTGTATCATTGTGCACTAGATTATTTTTCAGCCGGAACCTTATAATTCCCCAAGAATCTGATTATATATCAGCCATACCAACTAGAGCTCAAGTAGTACGATGCATTGTGCATCACTGTGCACTATACTATTTTTCAGCCGGAACCTCACAAATCCAGAAATATACGTTTTTTCGTGAAAAAACCTTACAAATTCAGCCGGAACCGTACCCTCTACAGCCAAACTAACTATGGGTCAAATAGCACGATGCATTGTGCAATATTGTGCACTATATAATTTTTCAGCCGGAACCTAATAATTCCCCCAGAACCTGATAAAACCAGTCGGTACCATATATCAGCAAAACCAGTTTTGCGCATGTAGCACAATGCATATTGAATCATTAAGCACTATATATTTTATTAGTCAGAAACTTATAAATCCAGAAATGTACAATGTTACGGGGAAAACCTATTATTTTCAGCCAAAACCTACAGCCAAAATAAGTATGGCACAAGTAGCACTATATATTTTTTCAGCCGAAACCTTATAATTTTGATTAGAACCTAATAAAGTCAGCCAGAACCGTACTACAGCCAATCAAACTATAGCACAAGCAGCACGATGCATTGTGTATCATTGTGCACTATACTATTTTTCAGTCGGAACCTCATAAATTCAGAAATATACGATTTTTCGGGAAAAAAACTTTACAAATTCAGCTGGAGCCATACCCTCTACAGCCTAGCTAACTACGGCAGAAGTAGCACGATGCATTGTGATCATTGTGCACTATATATTTTTTCAGCCAGCACATTATAATTCCGACTAGAACCTGAGAGAGCCAGCTAGTACCATAAATCAGCCAAACCAACTATAGCACAAGTAGCATGGTTCATTCTGCATCATTGTGCGCTATACTGTTTCTCAGCCGGAACCTCATAAAACCAGAAATATACGTTTTTTCGTGAAAAACCTTACAAATTTAGCCGGAACCATAGCCTTTCCGAAAAATCGTATATTTCTGGATTTGTGAGGTTCCGGCTGACAAATAGAATAGTGCACAATGATGCGCAATGCAACGTGCTACTTGTGCTATAGTTTGTTTGGCTGTAGTATGGTTCTGGCTGGCTTTATCAGGTTCCGGCTGGAATTATAAGGTTCCGCTGAAAAGCATTTAGTGCACGCGACATCTAGCAAAATGATGCACAATGCATAGTGCCATATTTAGTTTGGCTGTATAGGGTATGGTTCCGGCTGAATCTGTAAGGTTATTTTCCAAAAATCGTATATTTCTGGATTTGTAAGGTTCTGACTGAAAAAGTATATAGTGCACAATGATGCACAATGCATCGTGCTACTAGTACCATACTAGGTTTGGCTGTTGTAGGGTTCTGGCTGGCTGAAAAAGCATTTAGTGCACAATGATGCACAATGCATCTTGCTACTTGTGCCATCGTTGTTTGGTTCCGGGTGATATGGTTCCGGCTGGCGTGACGGACACAAAAACAATGTACTGCAGAAAGTTGGGCTATTATCAAATATGCGACACTAATGCAGATTTTCAAATCGTACCACACACCGGCCTGGTCACAACAGAATGTGATTTATCAATTTTTTCACAAAGTAAGTCATGTTTATTAAAAAATGCACATCATTTTGTTGTATAAAAATATATTTTGTATAAAATAATTTTTTTTATTAATTCTGATGTACTGTCAGTTTATCGTGAACAATTTATCGTGAGCAATTTATCGTGGAATCAATTTATTGTGGAACAAATTTATCGTAGAACAGTTTATCGTGGGCAATTTATCGTATAACAGTTTATCGTGGATAATTTATCGTATAACAGTTTATCGCGGACAATTTATCGTAGAACAGTTTATCGTGGGACAATTTATCGTAGAACAGAATATCGTGGATAATTGATCGTAGAACAGTTTTATGCGTGGTATTTCAAAATTTAGTGGGAGTCTTTAAAGATTTATGGCAGAAGTTCTGGAATATGGCTATGTGGGACGGAACTCGGTAGTTTCTTAACCGATTATGATGGAATTGGGTATGTTGGATGGAAATGGGATTATTGAATAATTTTTGGAAGAAGTTCTGGAATATGGCCATGTGGGACGGAACTCGGTAGTTTCTCAGCCGATTATGATAGGATTGGGTATGTTGGATGGAAATGGGATTATTGAATGATTTTTGGAAGAAGTTCTGGAATATGGCCATGTGGGACGGAACTCGGTAGTTTCTCAGCCGATTATGATAGGATTGGGTATGTTGGATGGAAATGGGATTATTGAATGATTTTTGGACGAAATTCTGGAATATGGCAATGTGGGACGGAACTCGGTAGTTTCTCAGCCGATTATGATAGGATTGGGTATGTTGGATGGAAATGGGATTATTGAATGATTTTTGGACGAAATTCTGGAATATGGCAATGTGGGACGGAACTCGGTAGTTTCTTAACCGATTATGATGGGATTGGGTATGTTGGATGGAAATGGGATTATTGGATAATTTTTTGAAGAAGTTCTGGAATATTGCCATGTGGGACGGAACTTGGTAGTTCCTTAACCGATTATGATGGGATTGGGTATGTTACATAGAAATGGGATTATTGAATGATTTTTGGAAGAAGTTCTGGAATATGGCCATGTGGGACGGAACTCGGTAGTTTCTCAGCCGATTATGATAGGATTGGGCATGTTGGATGGAAATGGGATTATTGAATGATTTTTAGAAGAAGTTCTGGAATATGACCATGTGGGACGGAACTCGGTAGTTTCTTAACCGATTATGATGGGATTGGGTATGTTGGGTGGAAATGGGATTATTGAATGCTTTTTGGAAGAAGTTCTGGAATATGGCCATGTGGGACGGAACTCGGTAGTTTCTCAGCCGATTATGATAGGATTGGGCATGTTGGATGGAAATGGGATTATTGAATGATTTTTAGAAGAAGTTCTGGAATATGACCATGTGGGACGGAACTCGTTAGTTTCTTAACCGATTATGATGGGATTGGGTATGTTGGGTGGAAATGGGATTATTGAATGATTTTTGGAAGAAGTTCTGGAATATGGCAATGTGGGACGGAACTCGGTAGTTTCTCAGCCGATTATGATAGGATTGGGCATGTTGGATGGAAATGGGATTATTGAATGATTTTTAGAAGAAGTTCTGGAATATGACCATGTGGGACGGAACTCGGTAGTTTCTTAACCGATTATGATGGGATTGGGTATGTTGGATGGAAATGGGATTATTGAATGATTTTTGGAAGAAGTTCTGGAATATGGCCATGTGGGACGGAACTCGGTAGTTTCTCAGCCCATTATGATAGGATTGAGTATGTTGGATGTAAATGGGTTATTGAATGATTTTTGGAAGAAGTTCTGGAATATTGCCATGTGGGACGGAACTCGTTAGTTTCTTAACCGATTATGATGGGATTGGGTATGTTAAATGGAAATGGGATTATTGAATGATTTTTGGAAGAAGTTCTGGAATATGGCTATGTGGGATGGAACTGGGTAGTTTCTTAACCGATTATGATGGGATTGTGTATGTTCGATGGAAATGGGATTATTGAATGATTTTTGGAAGAAGTTTTGGAATATGGCCATGTGGGACGGAACTCGTTAGTTTCTTAACCGATGATGATGGGACTGGGTATGTTAGATGGAAATGAGGTTATTGAATGATTTTTGGAAGCTAGCCTTATCTTCGAGTGGAGATTATCAAAATTTTCTGCGTATGAATCATGCAAATTTCAGAGCTTTTACCCCGATAGTAGTAAAGAAAGATACAGATTTAAGAGCTGCGATATCACCAGCTAAAAAGTTATCCAAAACATTCCGTTTTTTTGCATCAGAACAGAGCTATGAACACCTCCAATTCAATACCTCTGTAAAATGATCATAGAGACATGTGATGCTTAGATATCTATGTACAAAATTATGATGATCAAATTATAATATAAAATTTTTATTTTAGTCCATTAACTATTAAAAATTTTAATTCTTTAATTTTAATTTTATAGGTTGTTGTCATTTTGGACATTGGAAAAAGTTCAGCATTGACAATTGAAATGGTGGCATTGACGTATAAGTAACAAATGAATTTGGGATTGAAGTTGACCTCGGAGATGATAAATTGGGTTCACATTATTTTACACTATTTGTGTTTAAAATGTCTAAGCCAACTGCGATTTTTTTTCCAGTTTCTATTTGTGGAATATCATAATGGTTTACGCTACGCCTTTTAGCAGCTGCAAACTTTACCATACAGTTTTTTAAATTAGATTTTTAATTTAAAATACCGGAAGCAGGTGATTCTGGTGGTTTTTTTATCGCCATAGTATCTATGATTTTTGCTGGTGGTAGATTGGGTAGAATTGGCATCATCAGTGGCCCATTTGCCAGTAATGCATGCAAAATGGGGCGCTAGTGCTTGATAAAGAAAAAACTTACTGCGTTGAAAATCAAAAAGTGGAAAATGTTATCAGCTATTAGTAGCGTAAAAATGGAATTATAACTTTACTCAATATTAGAAAATATCAATTTAAATTGGAAACCTGTGAGATAACAAATTTCAACTGAAAAATAATGAGGAAAATAACAATAAAAATCAATAATCTACATTGTCTACGAATATTCTACATACTCTACGAGTTCTCGACATTGTCTATGTCAAAATGAATTGTCTACGCTATTTTTGACACCAACATGCCGAGAATTCTAAAATACGCGTAGACGCACTACACTGATCGCCGTATACATTTTTGCTTAATCCGTCGAAACACACGTTCACTACTTCAAATAATATTCGACGCTTCGACTTGTTGCCGCATCTCCTGATTGGTCTGGTTTACTCTTTCAAAAACCAGCTCTTTATAGTAACCCCACAGAAAAAAGTCTAAAGGATTTAGATCAGAAGACCGCTGTGGCCATTCAATGAACCCTCCCCTTCCAATCTACCGGCTTAGATAATTTACGTTCAGGTGTTATCTCACTACTTGCGCATAGTGAGGAGGAGTGAGGAGGAGTCATTTGTTTGTAGAGACACTTCATCAAGTAATCTATCCAAGTCATTTTGCATAAAACTTAGATAGACTTCCTCGTTGATCCAACGTGGGAGTTCAAATGTGCCAATCAATTTTCCTTCGATTATTCCCGCCAATATGTTCACTCCAAATTGGTGTTGAAACCGACTACGCCACACAATATTGAATATCCCCTCCCTTTAAAAACATGTTCCGTCACTCCATAAAATGTTGTTAAAAACTGCGATTTTTTTTTTGCTTGCACTTAGAAATCGAAATTACTTTAGTGCATTTTTTAATAAACACGACTAACTTTGTGAAAAATGTTGATAAAAAACATTTTGTAGTGAATAGCCCGTTGTGTGATACCATTTTAAAATCTGTACTAGTGTCGCACTAGATATTTTTGAAAAGGAAAGTTAAGCAAAAGATCTGTGCATGCGATTTCACTAAACAATACTAAAAAAGGAAAACCATTTGCAAAATTTCGAGAAAACTTTACTTTGCTGTTTTTTGTTGGAAATGAGGTCCCCTATCCCTTTGCTTCGTTTGATCGTCCAATTCTGGGACACCCTGTATATTTGAAAAAAAAAAATACTTTAAAGGAAATATTTAATGCAAGTGCTACATAATTTTTATTTTTGTGTTGCTCATTCACAAATCCTACAACCTAAATTATACGAACTCATATACAACGTAAATATATACGGTAGAAACGGATTTATTTACAAAAAGAAAACAGGAAAATATTAAGAAAAATTTTTCCATGACATTACAAAATTTTTTATTTTTATTCTTTTGTCATATTTATTGTTGTTTTCCTTTTTTATTATTATGCTACATAGTATTTATGTCGTTTAGATATTTTGTATTCTTAACACTTTTTCATTTCGTGTGTACCTTTGTACATATAATAAGTATACGGAAGCAAAGAAAAAAAAAATAGTCAGGATCAGGATGGAAAACAACGGAAAATTCAAATTGAATTATTATTTACATCTCGTGCGGTTCTATTTATGTCAACAGCAAGAATATAAAGACACCGCTTATTTTAAAATTGAAAAACATAAAAATATGCATTTTATTCCAAGGTATGATGTTTTTTAAATTAATGTTTATAGGTGAAGGCCTAAAATTATATTCAGATATGAAATATATTTCACGAAATTTAAAGGGATTGACGATCAAGGAAATAGAGAAACGTCTTGTTATGCAATTAAACCGAATTTCATTTTCTCTAATAGTTAGAAAGGAATTTGTCATTTAAATTAGTAAAAGAGATTTTTGGGGCAAAATGTACTTTAAACGTTTCACAGAGAATACGTAAGGGCGAATATTTTGATAATGGTACGTGGTTATTCCATTTTAGTTTATTGTCTAGCACCTAAGTATTTAAAAATATATCGCCATTTTCATAAGTTTTCAAAATTTTTGTGGTTTTCCGTTAAAAGCGGTTGCTAAGAACAAAGTTTCCGATACCAGTAATAAGATCATTTAAACTTTGATATCTGTCTATGCTTTCCCATAACGAGCTTTTCTTAGCTAAATCATAATTAAATTTTTTTAAATCGTATACATCTCGGGATCTTTTTCCAAACGAAATCTTAGAAGGTGTCAGTCAATACGTGATCAATTAGAAATTCGAGTTCCGTATTCTGAATTCCTTTTACTTAAAAGCATGAAACCATTTGAGGAAATTATATCTAGCTATTCCCCGACTTTGGGATTTCAAGAATCAGAAACATTTAAGTTGAAATCCCTATCAATTACCGCATTAGGAAACGTCTCTAAAATTATCAATTTGGGATCCTGGACAATTTAGATATTCTTTGGCCAATTTTAATACTGTTGCAACTTACCGTAAGATTGAAGCATCCTTGGGCATTAGTGGGCTCAGCATACATTCAATATTCCATGAACATTAGAAAGATTTGTTCAATCAAAAAGATTTGTTCGCATCGGATCCCACATAATTTGACAAACGTTCAAAACGAAACTCGTGTCAATTGGTCGAAAGAAATGCTCCAAAAATAGGCCACGGTGGTTCAAAATATATTTTGATTGATTGATTTTGAATGCACGACCAAGTTCTTAGACAAGATCTCCCGGTTGACGCCGGGCCCACCGCACACTCTTATTACACATAACAAAACCGAGGGATTAGATAGGTTAATTGGATGGGAGTGAATCAGCCCGGTTACAGACACCTAGAAATAGCCGATAGGTTGGGATCGTACAGCACAGGACAATACAAAGAATAAAAGTTTTAATGGTCATCAACAATTTCTTCTGGGAATCAGCACCTAACTAAAATAAACCTACACTAATAATTATATTATTATTCTGTCTCTAAATCTGAGATATCAATTCATCATTAATTAAAGTAGGATTAATAAATTTTGATTTGATTTCAATGCACGACCAAGTTTAAAGCAGGAACTCCCAGTCACTACCGCGCAAATCATACACCTGCTTTATATACAACAAAAGGCTGGGAAAGGTACGTTAGATGTGACAGACCTGGCCCGATTACAAACACCTAGAAATATCCGATAGTTAATAAGTTTAACATCACAAGACAACACAGTTCTAAAACTGCTTTCAAATTGTGTCAGCTTCCCTTTGGAACACATTAGAAATTAATTATTATTTTGAAATATTTTAGTTAAGTATAGCCATCAAAACTGCTTCCAGAATGCTTATCTCCTAGAGTCAATAAATTGTTAGAATTTATTATTAGAAAGAACTATTGATTCCGGAATTCTTTCCTTAACAATCCATATTTAATTTAGTTTTATTATTGTTATAAACCAGTTTTAAACACTAACACCCAGAGTATCCGTAACTTACCAGCACCACTCTTAAAATAGATTAGCTGCTTTACCAAGAATAAGTAAACTGTCTAATTTATAATAACTTATTATAACTAAATACTAAATTTAAATAGTTATTAACCGGGTCGCCTTCCGAAATTTTCCTGTAAATTAACTTAAGATTAATAACTACCATTTCACTTTACAATATTCGAAAGTGTAGCCAACAAAATTGCTTCCAAAACACCAATGTCCTAGAATTTAAATTTGTTAGTAAATTGAGATGCATAGATATTATTAATTCCGGAATCCTTTCCTAAAACTGAATTAAATTTATATAATTATTCCAATCCATTTTTAAAACATTTTCACATCCGAATATTTGTCATTAATCAGCACCCATCATAAATTAGCTTAATTATTTTACCATGTATAAGTATACTTTCTATCATACAATAACATATTATAAACTTAATTCTAAATTTAATTTAATTTAAAAACTAGCATTAATATAATAGTGGTTGTTTGCTACAACCCAATACATCAACCTGGGGGAGATTTGTAGATATAGTACACAACCTGGAATACTAATAATATAATTATTCAACATTCATATTATATAATAAAGATTAAGAATAAGATTAAATTAGCTGACTTCTTTTTTATTTGTATTATAATGTTTATTATAAATATTGTATATGAACTGTAATGTGATTAATCTAAATCTAAACTATAATTATTTTAAAATTTCATTAGTATTAACAATGATTAAATATTATTCTAAACCAAGGTAAATATAGCCTTATTTGTTCACCTTGTCTGCTCTTTTGACTTTTAAATTTAATTAGAATTTTAATACTCAAACGCTGAATAAAACCGGATGAAGGAGCATTAGTAAAATTAGTCTATCTCAAAATCAAATTTTATTAATCATAGCTAAATGTACCAAGAAATATATGTAACGTTTACAAAGAAGTGTTCGATACCCGCTTTGCTAAAATGAAAACCAAACACACTGCAACCCATAAAGTCATTTCCGAATCAAAATACACGGCAACCATGCGATCCTCCGCTAACATCACCAATCAACAACATCTATGCCTCACAAAGCCGTGATGAATCCATGACACATTATAAACGTATCGTGGTAATCCTATACAGCTCAAACTTTCATCGTATGACTGATCATCCTAAAATTTCAAAAATGATTCCACTCCAGCGAAATTGACGGCAAACCTCAACAAAAACACATATAATATTTAGCAGAGACTAATTTCGACATACCATACAAATCTAAACCTCAGACAAGGGTTCTATGTAAAACTGCAAATTTGCCTTCTTATATAGTAATAATTGATAACTGCATCAACTCCTAACCAAACAAAACAATTTGAGATAGCCAAAAATAGCTTATAAATATAGGTAACGCAAGAGCATATTATATGAATACAACCTTCCGTAAGTTTTCGAAACCAATTCAAAATACTCTACCATAAATATCAGAGAAAATTTATTGCAATACCGGTCCACCACATCCTCCGCCGCCCATGTGTAAATTGACCACACAAAATAAAACAATTAAAAAGCCAAAAATGCGTATTATTTAGAATAAAATAGCGCATTCGGTTGAAAAACAACCACAAAAATCCATGTTCAATCGTTTTTTCATATATTAAAACATTTACACTCCCAAGCACAAAAAGAAAACATAATATAACACCTATGTAATGATATAAATAAAACAAAATGAAAACAAAAACTCCCCTGATCTTGTATTTTGTTCGTATGTAATCAATACATACATACCCAATCTTAGTAGCCAGCAAAAACCGAATAACAAGCTACATATGTATATACATCACAAAACCACATTTTCGGTGATTATCGAAATGTATATCCCGCTATACATCTCCAATACTAATCTCTATGCAAAATATAATGTACAAAATGTACAAGTAAATATGTGTATAAAAGAAAACAAAAGGTTACCATATTCAGAAAAAACGAAAAAATAATCATCGATCATCAAACATGCTTACTCGCAAAAACAACAACAAAAATTGAGTGTAGCAAAACAGAATTGAAAAAACCCTTTCTCGCCCAAACAATACTCGCAATAACCCACTACATGAAAATACTAGTATTTTACACCTTTATGTGTTATAAAATACAGTTACCTAGCGCTTATATACTTAAATTTTTTAGAATAAAAATTATATTTTAATATGATTGTAATAACAAAATATGTATTACAACAATGAAAAATGAAAAATGAAAAAAACTTATCTTGAGCATCCTTTAGAATAAAAAGTTCTATACATATTGGAAAATTACACACAATGCGTATGATGCGCCATTCAAACAACGGTATCAAAATACATATAAACGAAATTGTTATATACACATTCTGTGCCATTGTAAGCGCATCACACACAAATTATTACAACTATTCAATATGTATAACTTTTCACTTTACTTAAAACACACAAATTATTATTAATATAATTATTATTTATTTATTTAATTATGTGCACATAATTAGTAATTAATTAATTATTGAATTTAAACAGATTTTAAATTTTTTACTTATTTATATAGAGGAGAGACAAAAACACGTCTTTCCTCTACGACGTTCAATCGCCGACCCCGCCACGGTGGTTCAAAATATATGTCTATATAACACATGTCTATAACCAATAGGTGGCGAATCTTGTATTTATGCGAGAGAGAGAGAGAGAGAGAGAGAGAGAGAGAGAGAGAGAGAGAGAGAGAGAGAGAGAGAGCATAGTTGTGAATTTTGATCACTCGCAATAAAGAAAGAATACTTTTTACGCTATTTGCCGTAGGCACTTGGCGAAACACACTTATACTTAATAAACACATTTTATTAAACACTTGTATTTTTGCGAAATTTTTGCGAAATAAACAACAAGTGTTTAATAAAATGTGTTTATTAAGTATTAAGAACAAAATTAACAAAATTTAAGGTATGATGTTATCTCAATCCCTTCATCCCAGGTTTTTTTTTAAATTACACGTAACCATAGTTTATTCCATCCCGGTTTTTTACAAGCATACCTCTATAAGAAGATTTATATAATAAACACAACAACAAAATATCAAATCTCAGTCATTTTCGTTTATGTGTTGTTTACGTTAATCCCCAGTGGCAGCCATATGTTAGGGGATATGCACAATTTTCCAGGTTCGATATGGCTCGAAATAAATTTAAAGGAAGAGTGTTCATTACTTTAAAGATCCTCCTGGGGCGGAAAATGAAATTGTACGTTATAGGCATTTAGACCAAATGCCCAGCACTTCAGGTGCCCAGCACTTTGAGAGTAAATGGCCAACATCCAAAATCTCAGGTTAAGGTAAATACAAAATTTAATTCTCAAGAAGCTCCTAGGTCAGGATTGGTTCTTTGTGTTTTGAGTTGGTAATGAATGATAAGGGCAAATTAACATATAGCGCCAGTTACTCAGCCGTATTTCGGATTAGTACAATCCTCCAGTTTCGATATGGCTCCATATTAGAAAATAGTCTATAACTTCCAAGACCCTCCCTGGAGGTCGATTCTGGAGAAATCATGTTTGACCTAATTTTTATAAATTAGGAAATATTTTTTCCGTGTCGAAACTGGATAGGAAAAATAATCTCAATTTAATTTTGTTTTTGAAAAAATTTAGACCAACTGTTTACCATTGTATGCCACAAAAAAATATTGGGATAAAAATACTAAATGAAAATATTTTTCATAATTCGTTTTTCCTATATGAAAGCAAGAATCGACCTGCTGGCCGGAAATTGTGATTTATGTTTTAAGACGGTACATTAGGGTGAATGCTGGCGAAGTGGCCAGCACCAACCGTAAGTTTAAATTTAAGTAAATGGCCAACATCCATAATCTCAGGTAAAAATTAAAGAAAAAAATTTTTATATTTGGAGTTGGTAGTGATAAGGGCAAGTACATTGTGCGCTCTTCAGCGCCATCCATATATTAAGAGTGACACAATCTTCCAGCTTTGATAAGGCCCGTTTAATAAGGCGTCATATGAAAATCATCTATAATTTCCATGAACTTCCTGGGCCGGAAATAGTGATTGCTGTTTTGAGATGGTAAATGATAGAGTAAATGCTGACCAAGTAACTAGCACCAGCCCTGTTTAGAAATTTGAGTAAATTAACAACTTCTAAAATCTCATAACAATATCAAAAAAAATAGGTTGGCAATAATAAGGCAAAATTATGGTGAGCTCCAAAGCGCGCTAACCTCTTGTTAGGAATGGCACAATTAACTAAATTTGCTAAATATTGGGTGTGAGAATTAATTTTTAGACTTTTTTATAAAAAAAAAACTCTATGAAAAGATAACGATTCAGTATATTTTATCCAATATATTCACCATCGTTAGCTATGACTTCCTGCCATCTCCTGGGAAGTTTATGGATTCCTCGTTTGAAGAAGCCTTCAACTTTCCCAGCTATCCAGCCATCGATCCAATTTCGCACTTCTGCGGCGTTTCGGAAGCATATGTCAATGCAACCGTTTCATTTGGATTTAACAGCTCATAATACACCACTCCTTTCTGGTCCCACCAAATACTCAGCATAACCTTATCGCAATGAATATCTCGTTTTGGCTGCGATGGTCCTGCTTGGCCTGGATCAACGTAAGCTGCTTTACGTTTGGGGTTATCGTGATAGACCCACTTTTCATCGCGAGTAACAATTTGATGTTTGATGTGCAAACTATGTTTTTTGTACTCAGCAAGATTTTTTTGCATGCTTCAATTCGTGCTTTCAATTGATTTTCGGACAGTTGATGTGGGACCCATCTTCCTAGCATTCGAATCCTTCCCATTGCATGCAAACGATGAAAAATGGTTGATCGGTCAATGTTTAACTGCATTGCAAGTTCTTTTTGCGTTTGACATGCATTTTCATCCAATAATGTTTGTAATTCGGCATCTTCAAACTTTTTTGGCTGACCTGCCATTTCCTTGTCTGTCAAGTCAAAATCACCACTTTGGAATCGAAAAAACAACTTATCACGATCCATTTTAAATCGATTACAAAAAATGACGTAATATGAAAAATAACACTTTCTGCTCTGAATTGGATTGACAATTGTGACAGCTACAAAATGCAATTGGGATTGCTTGTCAAACTATACGCAATCTCACGTAGCGACATCTAAATGTCGACTCTAAGAATTAATTCACACACACAATATCAATAACTGGTATGAACTAACCATCAATTCAGCTATAGTTAGCAAAATTAGAAAAAATTGGTGTCAGGCACACAGTGTAAGTCATAAGCTAACGTTTAATGCCGTTTGCCTCACGCCGTCATAATTAAATAAATTTCCGGCTAACTAAGTTGATGGCTTTTCTACCAATTAATGATAGATGCTCCTGAAATTTGAAAAGTTTCTATTTATTTTTTTATGAACTAACCATCAAATTAGTTAGTAAAATAATCAGCGTCAGACACTCGGTATAAAAATTATAATGCTGTATGATTGATAAGAATTTTTGCTATACTGAATTACTGACCAAACTAATTTAAACTTAGTTTCATTTTAATTCACAAATTTAATTTGACGTTTATCAATTTTGTCTATTGGAAGCAAAACATACTCTTCCACCAAAAATTTGGTGGAAGAGTATGTTCCATCGAAAAAAAGTTACAACCCTTTATGTTGTTTTCTCTTACATTTTTGTTTATGAAGCACAAATTACGTTATCAAATTGTATCCCGATGCAAAAAAAAAATTCTTCCTTTTCTATAATTTATGCAGTTATAATCAGTATTAATCCAGGTGTTGTAAAATGTAGTTGCATTTATCGTAAAATTAATATGTCCGTTGTCCTTTATAACGCCACACAAAACACTGTAGAAAATTCGAGCACAACTTGTGGAAAGTTTTTTTTTCGAAAGTCCCGTTAGACCTGTTTACTATATAAAGATTCATTCGTTGCAATTTGTTTTAATATTGAAATGTTTGTGTACTAAATTTGAAGCAAAAAATTTAATTCGTTAACATCTGGGTTAAGATGAGTGATAATAGTTTTGCAAAATCTATTACAAACGGTGGAAAAAAGGGAAAGTAACAGTCAACAAATCCAACTGGAAGAGGGAACAGCAAAAGACAAATAGTTCCAAACAGTTAGTAGTTCTCAACATTCTTAAAATCTAAATTAAATCAAATTTATTTGAGGTACTTTCAAAAATCACTGCAGAAAATGCCAAAATATTCTCATAGAGAACTATCTATTAATAGACTTACCGAATATTTGCGCACGATTTTCCAGATCTAGAAGTAAAAAAAAAGTTATTTAAATACATATTTAACCGAAATTTTAATATCAATTTTAATATTTAATATGCACAAAGGAATAAATAAAAGCTGAAACGGATCCGCAGAAAAAAAATCCTAATGGCGACTTTAAGAGAACATAAAATACGAGCAACAGCATTTTATGGATTGGCGAAAGAGAAAAAGGAAACATATGGAAACATTTTCTTTTAATTACCAAAAAAATATGTTATTGCCGAAAGTGGCTGACCAAGCACTTGTAGTACTTGTACAATCTCGGAGTTGTTCAAAGAACTTCGATAAATCACTTTAAAATAGAAAATTCATTTCTCTATCTTTGGACTGAAAACAAGCGGCCTAAAGAGTCTAACGAAATTGAATATCATAGATTCTAAAATTCAACTTTTAGCAGCAATTGGTTGTGGGACGCAAAATAAAAATAATGCTATGATGGTCAGGTGTTCTTATTGGCTAAGCTTAGAGGTTCCCCGTCACTTAAAGGAAATCGAGATTATTTCTCCTATCCCTGGACACTCGTTCATCCCCCGGATAGAGTATTCACTTAATTGGGGAAAAAGTTAAAGCGAAGAAGAATATAGTTAAACCGGAGGAATATTTCAAACTGTAAAACGAAAATTGGATGATTATTAGATTGGGAGGTCCTGATTGTAAAATTAGGGATTGTTAAAATACAGCAGCTAGAACACTAAAACCACCTGGTCAATGGCATTTTAAAATTAAAAAAAAAATAATTGCGCAGCTGAACAATGAAGTTGCCGTGCTAAAAAAGAAAACCTTATGCTAAAAGAAATAGTAAATAAAAATAACAACACAGGAAATTCACAGATCAAGTCGAATATCACACTGATGAAGATGAGCTTGAAAGAGAAACCAATTGGATACTACAGAAATCCAAGAGAGCAAATAAGAAACCAAGAAAAGAAACCAACCTAAGCCAGAGGAAAGCTAAATCATCACCAGAAGTTGAGCCAATTCAAACTAACACTAAAACTGTCAATGCAAAATGCATTAAAAGTGCACGAGCCAGAAAAGAAGAAATATGGTCCACCCCTGATCAATATTCTAGGAATTACAAATCACGGTAGTATTCAGAAACAGATGAAAAAAGTAGTACGAAATGACTAAAAGATAATATCGCTCAGTAGTAATATTTGGAAAATAAACACAACAGAGCCTGAAAATTATAAAGCTCTACCTAACAAATTAAATTCTGATGGTCAACAGTGGTATGCCTACGAGAATAAAAATGATCGACTAATTAAAGTAAGTGCAGGAGGTCTTCATCCAACTTGTTCAAAAGATGAAATTATTGAGGACCTGCAAAACGAAGGTCTGAAAATAATCGATGCAGTCAACATCTTCAGAAAAGACGACTGCACAGTTCCCCAAATTACAACACCGAAGTGTATCAACTGTAATGGCCAGCATCCAGCCAACTACAGAGGATGTGAAGTAGCAGTAGAACTTCAAAAAATGAGAGATAAATCACGCAAGCCAGATACACCAAGAAATGTACCTATTAAAAAAACCACGGAGCTTAAATCGTCAACTGCAAATTTTAACATACAAAGAGAGCGAGTAAATGAAAACGTTACTTATGCACAAATAGTTCAGCAATCAGAGCAAAAACAGTTAAAAGTGGATCTCGTTTTACAGGACATACTGAGAAATCTAGAGAACCTCAACAAAACATTTATTTCACAGGAAATGAGTCTGCATTACACACTAGCAGAAATGAAATCACAAAACTTGTAGTATCTACGCAATGTACTGCCCTCCAAGATACAATCTCAAACAAGTAGATTATACTAATCTTCTCAAAACACTAAGAAGTGTCTTTTTAATTGGAGGGGACTATAATGCAAAAAACACCTATTGGGGATCACGGTTAACGACTGCTAAAGGAAAAGAACTGTTCGCAGCAGAAAAACAACTAAAATGCGAGTTTCACTCAGGCGGTACACCAACCTATTGGCCTACGGATATCAGTAAGACTCCAGATCTTATAGATTTCTTTATTACAAGAAGGATTTCAGATAATTACATATATTCATAATATAGAGAACAGTGAAAGTCTATCATCAGATCATTCACCAGTTATTATGATACTTAGGAAAACGATTATTATGAAAGATAGCAACCCGAAATTAACGACGCTTCAAAACCAATGGGGATCTCTTCCAAACACAGTTAACAGAAAGAATTAGTCTGCAGAATCCAATACAGGGACCAGCCCAAATAGAAGATGAACTAGATAAACTCATTCATAATATCCAAAGTGCTGCGTGGGAAAGCACTCCTAATAATAGTAAGGAAATAAAGCGCAAGACTAGCTATCACTAGGAAGTGAGAGAACTTCTTAAAAATAAAAGAAAAGCACGGAAGAATTGGCAAAAATATCGTAACTCGGAAAATAAGAAGGTATTTATCCATTTGTGTAACCAATTAAAATACCTCATAAAAGACATTAAAAATCAGTCAATTAATAAATAACTCAGCACTCTAACTAGGCAAAAAGATACAGATTATTCATTATGGGAAGCAACTAAGAATCTTAAAAGATCCAAACTTCAGGTTCCTCCAATTAAAAATAAAGAAAATCGGGCCCGAAATGCTAAACAGAAAGCAGATTTGTTTGCAAATCACCTTAAAGATACATTCCAACCTTACCCCAAACAAACGGAAGAGGAAAATATCAACCTGATAAATAAACAGGATAAACTAAAAATTACACCTGTAACGTTGAAAGAACTAAAATGGGAAATCAAGAATAATCTGAATGCATATAAGGCTCCAGAATATGATTTTATAACGGGTCAGATATTAAAAGTGTTACCGGAGAAAGCGTTGAGGAAACTAGTGCATATAATTAATGCAGCATTTCGACTAAGGTATGTACCAAGACAATGGAAAATTGCAGAAGTAATTATGGTACTTAAACCGAACAAACCTTCGAATGATAAAGCTTCATATAGGACAATTTCTCTGCTACCAACATTATCGAAACTATTTGAAAAGGTTCTTCTTAAAAGACTAAAACCAAATATCGAAGAAAGGAATCTTAACCCCTCACATCAGTTTGGATTTAGGGAAACACATTCTACGATAGAAAAAGTACATCGAATTACTGATGTAATCGAGAAATCACTAGAAAACAAACAAAGCTCAACTATATTCGGCAAAGTATGGCACCATGGGCTACACTTCAAACTTCATCGAGATCTTCCGGAGCAATTTTTTCGAATTGTAAAATCATACATAATCAGAGAAGCATTTCCGAGTAAAGTATGAGAATGAATACTCCCAACTTAAAAACAAACAGCAGGAGTGACACAAGGGAGTGTTCTTGGGCCAATCCTCTATCTCCTATATACTATAGATATACCAACTACAGAAGCAAGAATGGCGACTTTTGCCGATGACACCGCAATACTTGCAACAGCAAAGAACATCCATGACTCCACTAGTAAATTACAGAAAGCTACTAGCCAAATATGTAATTGGACAAAGAAATGGCGAATCAAATTAAATGAAGCAAAATCAATCCAAGTCAACTTTACAAATCTTAAAGTTAATCATATACCAATAATGATAAACTCGATAGTAGTACAGCATGCAATCATTGCTAAATATCTTGGCATGCCTTTAGATGCTAAACTTAGATGGAAGGAACACATAAAAAAGAAAAGAGAAGAACTAAACATAAAATTTAGAAAAATGCATTGGCTCTTAGGGAGACAATCTGAACTAGCGATCCATAACAAACTGCTGACAAGACAAACAAATCCTGAAACCTGTATGGACATATGGTAGCCAACTCTGGGGTTGTGCCAAGAAGAGTTACACGAAACTGGGAATAATCACTTGATTACGCTGACTAATCAAAATACTTTATTATGGATGTAAATTACTGTGCAAGAATCAGTCGTAATATAAATAAATAAATAAAATTATATAAAAAAAAAAAAAAAAAAAAAATTATTTAAAGAATATTCGAATCAAAACAAACCTTATCAATGTCGGTTTGTTGCAAAACCTAACTTATCCGATGGTAAATAGCAAAAGCATCCTTATCCATTTTAATTAGCTTTTTTCTCGGAATTCATTAATTTAAAATATCTGAGACATAATTATTAAACTTTAATTTGCTCTTCTTAATTATTAAAATTAATAAGACCTATAGTTTTTCTTATAATTTAAAAATGGGAAGATATTGCTATTTATCTCAAAATGACTTAAGATGGATAAGGGCATGTTTTATGTATATTGTGACAACCATCAAATCAGTAGTATAAACCAACGTCAATTTAGTGTACTCAGTAATTTAGTTAATCGGCAAGAAACACTCAATATAAGTTACTTGGAAATATATTTTATAGTAGTAATAACTTCCATTAACTAAAAGCTTCGGAAACAAAAGTTCAAAGCATCTAGATCATGCAATCACTATTGAGTTAGATTATAAAAAGTTATCGACGTTATCTACGAGTAGTGACAGAGCCTCCTAAATATAAGAGCTGTAAAATTCCGCCATTTTTTTCCATGAGCTTTTTGTACTTTTTCATATCAACCAGTGTATTTTAATAGTTTTTTAGAACCTTTTTTGTATATAAAAACAACAATGCTTCGTTTGAGTTTTCAATGAGAATGGTTAATTCAATATTCAGGAAAAGCATATTTTAAAATTGAATCATATTTTGTAGAAACAAGAATTTGTTTATATGTGGTACGGAAAATAAGAAATTAGTATAGAGTGTTCCATCAAAAATTTAAGCATTATTTTTCGCAAAACAAACGTTCGTTAAAAAATGGTTTTTTAGTAACAATGTAATATGAGAGTTATTGTGTTTGCATTGTTGATCAACAAACTTCGAAAACTGTTTTTTCGTTACTTGTTAAAAATTTGATTTTTCATCGCAACAAATTCGAAGCCTATATTGTTTTATCCTGTTAGTATAACCAAAACTAAGCTTCACAAGATAAAAACATTGAAATTTGATAAAGCTTTTCGCAATTACTAAACCAATCAAAAGATGTCGCTAGTATAAATTAAAGCTAAGCACTAAAAATGTTTGTTTAGTAAATTTAACAATTTATTATGAATACTGTCTGGTTCAATAGATTATGGAGATCTTCTGGAACTGAAAATAACCCAACACGGGCGAATTGGATTGAAATAAAAAAGAAAAAATCTTGATAAATTCTGACATTTTTCTATTATTGTTTTACAGCGCACAGCAACTATGATGGTGAATATTTTACGACAAAAAGTTTTACTTACGCCAACCGTATTTTAAATAAAAATTATAATTGTTTTGAGTTTTATTAATTATGTTAAATTATTATATTAAAAATTTCGCGCTTAACTTAATAATCGTTTATTTCGTAAATACTTGTATAATTATTTTGTTCTTTTCTGTAGTTTCAAGTAAATTTATTATAGAGACATCTGTAAACGGATTTAGGAATTACAGAAAGCTCGGTTTTGCAATCGCATAAATTTGACGTTTTCTAGGTTTTCTTGTTTTTTGTAATAATATTTAATTAAGAAAATCAACAATGTCAACGATATTGTATTGTATACATTTCCAATAAATAAATTTTGATGAAAAAATTTTATTATATGAATAATAATTATTAGTTCTACATGGTGATTCATAAAATCTCGTTTCAGCTCACGTTTTCTCTCTTTAATTTTGTTATAAATGTGATCGTATTGCTAATAAATCCATCGTTAATTTCGAAAATTCTGATGTGCATATGGGACCAGAATTTACTAAATACGTTAAATTTTTATAAAACTAAATTTTAAATTGGTTGTAATAGGAATCCGCGGCAGCATCCTGTTATTATCTTACTTTACTAACCTACACAACTAAACGGAAAGCTCATTTTTATAGAAAATTATTAAATTTATGCTCCGCTTTAGTTTAAATTTAATAATTAAATACTACATTATGATGGCTGATTTTCAAATATGTGTTTTTTGAATATTTTATTAAAAATATAAAATTAAAATTTAGATGATTTTTTTAATTTTTTATTCATAAATTTATGTTCAAAAATGTTCCAATTACCACGGGTTCTTATAGTAACTCAATAAAAGCTTCCCCTCTATTTAAAGCTCTCTTTTTAATATTACGGCTCTTTAAAATCATAGATGGCTCTGGTAGTGAACGTTGTTGACGAGTTGTCGATACGATCACATACAAATTAGTAGATGACGGGTTAATCGCTCAACTCTGCTTTAAACACCATCATCGTCTACTAATAGCTGTTCCCCGGTTTTCGGGCCAAAGATGATTCTCATACTCGCCTGACAGGTTTGGCAAAAAATCCATACAATGTTCCAATATAGCACACGTCATTATTTTAGAATTATGTCGAATTGTAAAAATAAACTAAATATGCCAAATTGTTATACATATAAGCATTACCACGAAATGAACATACCAATTTAATACTCTGTGTAACTTACAACCAACTAAACAAATAATAAAATTCGAATGCTTTGGATATTCTTTCAACCGTAATATGAAAAGTTAATATACATACAATTTTTATAGTATTTTTGAAATTTATTTTTCCACTTCAATTGATAATTTAATCATGCGTATCGTTACACATATGACGCCTTACATTGGATATTTTTTTCCTAATACATTCGTTAACTTCCATATTATATCCGCAAGTGAAATAAGGGATCAAATAATTTAAATTTTGGTTTTGAATCACAAAACTTTTCGATTCTTATATTTAAATGAAACACAGATTATATGTTAAAATATAATGTAGGTTTATTATTACCAACAACAGCCCCCGAAGTACGTATGGTTAGGTGTTACACGTGCAATTATTTTTTAATGGGATAACAATACCCGTTTTTTAAAGAAACATCTACCTACATATATAATTTACGAGATTCGGGTAAATCCCAAACAATTATCAATTAATTGGAAGTTGGTACCGGTTTCTTATTCCCTGTGGTTCTAAACATACACCTTTATAAATCCATTGACAGGACTAATATAAAAACAAGGCTATACATATCATACATGGTTATGTCCTCATTAAAACATTTTCCAAAATCTTCTTAAGCATATAAACATTATAAAAAATTTGATATCCTATACTCCTTTTTAAAATGAAAACAAAACAACATCACTAACAAAAAAAAAAGGATAACCAAAATTTTTTGTTTATTTTTCGATTTGTAATTTTATTTTGTAGACAACAAAACTTTAAAAACTGTTACATAACCAGAACAAAGCTACAAGGATATCTAATCAACTTATCTAAAGCATTTTAGTTTTATTTTGTTTTTGTGTTGAATTGTGTTCAGTTTGTTTAATTATACTACACACATCAGTATCCCTTTTTTGTATAGGTTAGGGATGTACTGTGTGTACCATGTACTGTGTAAGGGTGTTGTTACTGTTGTAATCACAAAATTAAAGTTAACTTTTTTGTTGTTGTTGTTGAATTTAACAAAAATATAAAAAGAAGAAACTATTTTATCATTTTCACAAAAGAAGGATAATGAAATAGGGCATGCAAATACATTGGAAAAAGGCAACCTCCCAAAAACAAAAAATAAAGATTTTGAATTTTATTTTCCATATATAATTAAGTAATTAGAATAAATTTGTTTTGATTAAAAATATAAATAAGTATAAAAATATCCCCTTTTCAGGCTTTATATATTATATCCTTTAATATACGATATTATTGTTAATTTTTATAACCGAAAGAATTAACTAATGAGATTTTGGTATTTGAGTCTGAAGATTTAGTACAATGATTTTTAATGAGATAAGCAGCGAGAGACTAAATATTTATATCCTTATCACTTTTAAATTATATAAATAGATTTTAGTATACTATGTCCTGATATCTCATTATTATGATTTTATTTTGGTTTGTATTAAAAAGGCATAATATTACAATGCGGCTTATTTAAATTTTGTTAAAGGAATCCCCTTACAATGACTTAACTAAAAATTTTAACAAGTCAAATTCAGTAATATTTTCAAGATTAAAATTCTCACGCTATTTTGTCCTTGACAAAAGAATCTTGTTATCATGTGGTTTTTAAAAATAATACTTCTCAGTACGTTGTAGTGAGTCTAGTTTTTCAATTTTGATGTTAGTGTACCAACGGGCTTTGATTTTAAACGCACTAGTAGGGTTTAAGTGTATACTTCTGTTCATATGAAAAACAATATAACGAAGATATCAGATTATTAAGAACTAACAGAACCCGGCCCGCATTGCTGTAATGCTTTCTGATAAACAATATTTTTTGTTTTGGCGTCTTCTGCGAACATGAATATTGATATTGGCTTTTCACCACGCCAGCATCTGACGAACAGCTGTCCGTGTGCAAAATATTGGCATTTTAATTATTGGCGCAAATATAATATATTATACCAAATAAAATACAATAAGTGGGAATTCTTGGTCTCTGCTCCGTCCATCAAGATATTTCATCCGTTTTAAATCGTTCGACTCCCTTAAGTGTGTGAGTTCCTTTTTTTTAAATCAATCATTTGGTTTTGTTGCTGCAACTTTGTTAAATGGTCTTCCCTTCCAGTGAAGCTCGACAACAAATTTTCGTTAACACTTAACAATTTTTGCAATAACATAACTTTATTTACTGGTTCGTTTCGTTCAGAAATGTTATGGTTATTAGTTAGCAAATCGTCACTCACACATGCTGCCTCCTCTAAGGAAAGCTGCTCGTCCAATTTATTAACACCTTCACACGACGTTGGTACGATGATATCATCGTCTGTAATTGATTTTATATTGGCCCTAAATCTGTTAGAATTTAGGCCACTTATAGTGGGCTCTAAACCAGCCGCTCATGATATAAGGTCATCCTCGTACGAAATATTTCTAAGTTGACATGGTCTCCTCCAGTTTTTTTCAACTCGCTTTTGTTGGGTTGTAGTTTCCTTTTGACGGACCATTTATGGTCTTGCCATACTTAAATAGAATCAAAATATATCAAATAATTTTAAATTAACATACGAGTACATATAATATTAAAAAGCTAATTATTTGTACACCTGCCTTTTTCCATTCGGTTTCCGATTTTGACGGGGGACCATTAGCATTTAACGTACTTTTTAGCCGAGATCATAATTGATTTTTTCGGTATCGTCCTTGCTTTGTATTTAATAACTCCTTGGCTAGGTCATTCATAAAATCGACCAAAAATTTTTTTAACGGATTATTTAAACTTAAATTTGTGCATAAAAATAATTTATATTATTATATTACTTATTGAATAAATAAATGGCTGTACGTTTAATTACTTTTACTTACTCATTTAAATTGCTTCCCTCCATTATCAAATTCTTTTTTGTAAATTAAAAACAATATTTGCTGAAAGACCATAAGAGTATTATACCACAAAAATGTCTTTGAAAATGTAATATCCGTCAGCTACACGAATGTGAAGAAAATGCTAAACTTTTGCTAGTTTCATTAATTGTGTTTGTGTTAGTGATATTACCTGGGTAAGACGGAGAGTTTTCTTGGATGTAATTATTAAATCCTATTAAAATAACCTGAATAATATAAAATTACTTTACAACGACTTGTTACAAGAATGTTTAATTTGACTCAAAACTGTATTTTCAAAATTTTCAAAAAACAAGCATTACACAACTAATCATCAAACTTATTATACAATTTTGCCTTATTTCAAGGAATTCAAAGCAAATAATTAATAAAGTATGTTATTATGATAAATGATAAGGAAAATTTACCCGTATTCAGACAACATAATTTACTCATATTCATTATGCTAAAAAATTAAATATACAGTAAAGTAGATACAATTATTTATTAAAAACTCTTAAACATAAAGTATCCCTAGAGATCTAAACACAACCTCAGGTATATGGGGTGTTAGTTAGGGACTATTTCAGTTAGAAAATATATTCAGTTGCTTCCCATACAGGGGAAGGTCTGTTAATAAAATTTTGTATTATGACCAAATATTTATAATAAAATTTCTCAGGCTAACTGAGATATCCCTAGAGATCTAAACAAAACCTCAGGTATATGGGGTGGAAGTTGGGGACCATTTAAGTTAGAAAATATATTCATTTGCTCCCCATCCAGGGGAGGGGTTGGTAATAAAATTTTGTATTATGACAGAATATAATAAAAAATATTATTGTAGGCCAACTGAATAAAATTGCTTGGGCTAACTGAGATATCCCTAGAGATCTAAACACAACCTCAGGTATATGGGGTGTTAGTTGGTAGCCGTTTCAGTTCTCATCTAGTAGTTCATCTTTCTTAAATTAAGTTCTTGGATTAAAATAAGTAACCTATTGGTTACTCATTTTATAATACTTTTTTATTCTAAAACAAACTGCCCAGCTCCAGCGGTTTCTGCCTTTAGAGTCTCCTCACTCCTTTAGTGGTGTCCAACATACGACGGATATCTGCATTTTCGTATAGAGATAAGCACTGTACGTGTTTCCATGCTTGGTTCTTTATTTTCTCGGTGACGTATTCATATTCAAGTCTCTATGGAGGTTGTCATTCCTAATGTACCATGGGGAATTCACAATCCCTCGTAGCACTTTATTTTGAAAGCATTGTATCATTTGCACATTGGTCTTCTTGGCACAACCCCAAAGTTGGATACCATAGGTCCATACTGGTTTTAGCATTTGCCTGTATAGAAGCAAATTGTTGTGTATAGAGAGCTCAGAATTTCTACCCATGAGCCAGTACATTTTTCTATATTCGATGTTTAATTTTTCTTTCTTCTTCTTGATGTGTTCTTTACATCTTAGCTTAGCATCGAGGGTCATGCCAAGGTATTTAGCTGTATTTGCATATGGAATTTGGTTTGCGTTGAGAACCACGGGAATACAGTTTATTTTTGATTTGTATAGTTGACGTGTACTGATTTGGCTTCATTTAATGAGATTCGCCATTTTTTAGTCCAGTTGCTCACCGTGTTAACTGCACTTTGAAGTTTGCTTGCTGCTTCCGAAATATCTTTTCCAAATGGTAGAATAGCTGTATTGTCTGCAAATGTTGCTACTGTAGTAGCTTCAATATTCGGTAAGTCTCTCGTATAAAGAATAAACAGAATTCCTTGTGGTATACCTGCTGATGTTTTTTTTATTTCAGAGTATTCATTTTCAAATTTGACTCTAAAGTGTCGATCAGCTATGTACGATTTAAGAATTTGATAAAATTGCTTACGCAGGTCTCCATGCAGTTTAAATTCAAGCCCTTGGTGCCAAACTATGTCAAAAGCTTAAGCTACATTTAAGAAAATACTGGAGCATAGTTTCTTGTTCTCGAATGCATCCTCAATAACATCCGTTATTCTGTGAACTTGTTCAACTGTAGAGTGATTTTATCTAAACTCAAATTGGTGAGGTGGAATTTAACATCTCGCTTCTATTAAAGGTCTCTGCAGTAACACTTTTTTTTAGTTTACCTGGTTAAGGAATCATTATTACTTCGGCCACCTTCCATTGTCGTGGAACATATTTCAGTCTGAAGGCTGCATTAATTATTTGATTTAATTTTTCAGACCCATTTTTGGTCATAATACTAAATTTTATTAACAGTCCCCTCCCCTGGATGGTGAGCAACTGAATATATTTTCTAACTGAAAATGTCCCCAACTAACATACCATATACCTGAGGTTATGTTTAGATCTCTAGGGATATCTCAGTTGGCCTGAAAATTTTTAATATATTTGGTTATAATATAAAATATTATTAACTGCTGGATGGGGAGCAACTGAATATATTTTCTAACAGAAATGGTCCCCAACTAACACCCCATATACCTGAGGTTGCCTTTAGATCTCTAGGGATATCTCAGTTAACCCAAGCAATTTTAATCAATTGGCCTAAGATTTTTTATTATATTTCGTCATAATACAAAATTTTATTAACAGTCCCCTCCCCTGGTTGTTGAGCAAATGAATATATTTACTAACTAAAATGGTACCCAACTATCACCCCATATACCTGAGGTTGTGTTTAGTTCTCTAGGGATATCTCAGTTAGCCTGAGATTTTTTATTATATTCTGTCATACTTCAAAATTTTATTAACTGCCCCTTCCCTGAATGGGGAGCAACTGAATATACTTTCTAACAGAAATGGTCCCCAACTAACACCTCATATACCTGAGGTTGTGTTTAGATTTCTAGGGAGATCTCAGTTAGCCTGAGAATTTTTATTATATTTGGTATTAATACAAAATTTTATTAAGCACCCCTCCTCTGAATATATTTTCTAACTGAAATAGTCTCCAACTAGCACCTCAATCTCCAGAGGTTTTTATTAGATCTCTATGGATATCTCAGTCAGGCTGAGAGTTTTTATTATATTTGGTCATAATACAAAATTTGCCCTTCTCCTGGATTGAAAGCAACTGAATATTATTTCTAACGAGTCATAATGGACCATGCTTGAGACATTCTTATTCGATTCTACTCATGTAGCTGGCTTGCGTTGGGTTACCGATATTTTGACCCCAGCAGAAGTATCAAACTGAACGACGACGCCATTTTTTATTATACGAAAATAGTATTAAAATTTTCGATTTTACCGGTAAATTTTCCCAAAATATTCTTTCATGCAAACTTTGTCCTGACAAATTAGCCAAATAGATCAAACCATTCTCAGGTGATTACACAAGACAGACTAAAAATAATGTATTACCCAACTAAATAAAGTTGATTTTTCCTTCACTATGCTTACGAAGTAACATTTGACTCAATATCTGGTGGCGATCTGGTTGTAATAAATTTTTAAATGTGGCAAAACCAACATTTGTGTTGCAATTGGGATCCTATATCTTCTGATGCCATTCCGTCTAATACAACAAAAAAATATTTTATTACACACCTGGATAAGGTTGCCTTACTCTCGACGAGACTTCTAGTGCAATTTTTTCCAAAATCTGGTGGCAGTCTTGTGTAATAAATAATTTAAGTTGGTAAAATTGACTTTCTTGTTATAATTAATGTTTGGGGTGAAATTTACCCTTTCGCTAGTTTTGGGTGGTTTTGAAATAACTAATTGAATGTAAATAATTTCTAATAAATTTCGGTCCAAGAACCGATTATATGATGCCGATATTATAGTTATATTAACAGTTACAATTTTGGTGGTGCAGGTTTAATTGTAAGCTGAACCGGACCACTCGTTCCTCAATAACAGTAACTGTAATGAAATCGGAACTTGTTGTAATAAATGTGTAATAACTTATGGTATGGGTTTTATTGAGGTGGGCTAATTTGTTTGGTGCAAGTTTAAAGCACTGAATTTTTACTATATTTGGTTATAATAGAAAATTCTATAAATAGTGGCAACTGCTGGAGGTTGAGCTCCTGATTATTTTTTCTCTAATTCACCTTGGTATTCAACTGAGTTTGTGCTTAGATTTCTAGGCATATCTCAGTTGATCTAACAATTCTTAATATATTTTTGGTTATAATACAAAATTCTATAAACTGTTCTCATCTCTAGATAAGGATGTCCTCACTATTTTTCTTACTAACGTGAACCCCAACTAATAATTCATATTGCTCAGGTTATATTTAAATCTCTATAAATATCTATTGTAGTCCTAAGAACTATCATTATATTTGTTACCATTTCGGTTAAAAATAGAAGTTCCCTGCCTTTGGAGCTTGGTACTATTTTTTTAATTTTTCTATAATCTCCACCCATGTTACCCGAGTGTGGATTATAATTTCTCCGGTTATCTTATTTGATTTCAATAATTCTTCCTTATGTAGTTCGGATACCGATTTTCTAGTTATTTTTTTTAAACTTTTATTAACCGCAATATTCTTATTAGTGAATGGTTGGTTTATGAAATGATAAATATATTATAATTAAAAGTTACGTTATTCCGCTTAATACAGGTATCATTTTGATATGCACCAACACATATAAACGTTTAGCATAGATTTAGTAAAAACTTCACTCTGCTATATAAACATGTGAAATTTTTCCTAATTTTTTACTAGTAAAACTTTAGCAGTAACTTCACATGCATGTCAACTACCTACCTGTCGGATAATTTTTGACGGTAAATTATCGGTTAAACGGAATTCATGATACCAAGTTGAGCAAAACCAGAAAAAATCCGTCAACATTTTAGCGGTACCGGATTTAATGAAAAATGAAAATGTAATCTTCATTGCAAAAATTGAAAAACTCCCACGCAAGCAGCCATTTTTGGTACGCAGATTTTGGTCGCCTTTCCCATACCTCTCCCAATTTACGGAAATTTGTTGCAGAAAAATGAAGTTTTATTCCCAATAGTCAATCTGCCTGGTCTGTAGACATGTTAATTTTGGTGAAATAATTCTTTTATCAAACCTCATAATTTCCGTTTAAATTTAAAACACGACTTGAACTAATTTTGTTTGAAATTCAATTTACAATTTTTTAACATATCGTTTTTTCGTAAATGCTATAAACTTTTCAAAATATCTGCAAAAAACGAAGGTGCCACTTCCAGTAACAAAAATTATTAGCTTCATCCTATTGCCTTTAAACCGAATTTAGTCTAGTTCTTCGTTTGGCAATATATTTAAAAGTATTAAAGCAAAGAAGTTCAACCCATCCACTATTTTTAGGCCGGCTCTTTTTTTGAAAATTAATTTATGATTTTGATAAAAGATGATGATCTAATGTCTGCAAAAAATCTCATTTGTAGATAGATATATCAACATTTTCAGAAGAAATATTTTAAACGTCAAAAATAGTTACCTTTCGGTACGCAACATTTATTTATGATAATCGTTTATGAATATACTGGTGTGGAGCCCGGCTTTCCCAACCATAAGATTTTTGGAAGCTAATATAGCTAATAGCTCATATACACGTAGCTGGTATACGAGTATGCCAAAGTTGCCAAATGAAAACTTTTTTAATTTTAAATTGAATTAAATTAAAATTATGAGCTAAAATTATATTATTAAATTAACATAATACAATTTTTTTTAAATAGGTTTATTTACACGAACATCAATTAATTATATTTTTTGTTGTATGTTTGGTACATTTTATAAAAAAGTTATAATTTGTGGTTAAATTAAAATTTTTGGACAATTGTAATTGAAATTTCCTGTAATAATTTTGAATTAAATATTTTCATTTTTATTTTTGTGTGGTGGTTATGCCTTATATTTATTTAAATTAAACAAATAATTCAAATGCAATAAATTATAATTATTGTTGTTTAATATTTTATTTCATTATAATTTGTGGTTTACTTATATATTCGATTTAATGGCGCGTAAGAATATAATTATTACTGTAAAGTATAATTGATTTTTTATAAAAATCAACTGTTGTTTGTGGTATCTGGGCTCGAATTGGAACGTTTACAGGAAAAGCACTATCTAGAACGCCTAGGTTGTTATCTGCCTGGGTGGGGTATCAACTCATAACAATGTATATGTAGAAATGATGTAGGAGTATCTTGAATCTTGTGGGAATGAGGATTTCTTTAATGGATTCCTTCACACCTACAGATCGAAGGTAGTGAAAGCATCGATATAAAAAGTCGAGAAAATTGGTGTTGAAATTTGTGGAAAAATATCCGTGAAAGGCAAACAGTAAGGTTAGTTTGTAAAGGAAAACCATTCTTTAACCGTTTGAATCCCATGAGGTAATGCAAAACGCCCTAAAAACAACGTAAAACAATTTGAGGTGCAAACGCAAACAATAAAAATAAACTCCAACGCAGATAACAATCGCTTCTTGTATTTGTTAGGTATAACGCGATTCTCGTCTTTTTCTCATCGCTTCTCGTCACATTTTTTTTTCTCGACATAAAATCTCAACAGCGCAATCGCGCTGCTTGGGTCTCAAACGATTAAGTTACACGTAAGATACACTATAACGATACGAACGATGTAACATGTAAGTGTGAGATTGAACCATTGAAATGGGAAAGACTGCTGAGAAAAAATTACTGATAGTGAATAATGGGAAATATGTTTAGTTGGGGAGGACCTTAATCGGTTAATTCTGAAATTTTTTGTATTTAATGAGAGCAAAGAAATGTTCGATGATCCCTTAAGTGCAACAATTAGGAGAGTTATTACGAATGAGAAAGAACATATATACGAATTGTTTGAATTTATTAGAATGAATCAGATAGAAGTGTGAAAGATGAAGAGCTGGGAAAAAATTGTAAAATGTTTGTTAAAATTATAAATATGAAACTTGACCAGTTGGTCCCAAATTTTTGGGCTACCAAAAAAATAAGAAATAAAGTAAAATTTAAAAAGTGTTAGTCTTTTGTGTCCAATATGTTTTGTCATATGTATACGAAGAATTTCGTTGAACGGTATGGCATGTAAAAATCTCTGATCACTCAATTTACATATTACATCATTAATTTTAAGATTATAAGTTTGGCAGCACAGGTAAAATCAATGCCCTCTATGATTTAAAGTGCCAAAATTAATTTCCTGTAAATTTGTATAAATCCAATTAAAAGATCAGTACCGATGAGAAGTTTGTACTAAGTTTTTCTTAAACCTGCGTTTAACAGAACCCTGTGTATAACGGAACCTTTTGTTTAACGAAACATCGTGAATAGTGGAAAAGGTTATTTAACGGAGACCTGTGCAAAAAATAGGATCCCTCAATTTATTGCAACAGCTTACATAGGCTGCGGAAACGTATGTTTAACGAAACCCTGTATTTAAAGGATATTTGTGTCTAACGGAAACTTGTATTTTCCTTGTTTATTCGCTTGTTTTTGCTCATTTCACTTTAAATCTTTTTTAATGTGTTTGATAAAACAATATTTAACCGTTATATTTCTTTGACTTGGTTAATCTATCATTTTGTTTCAAAAGTTATAGTACAACAAACGAGCCTATTAAAGTTAGCCGAAAGTTGCCAGCCGAAAGATAATGCAGATAGTGTCTTGACTATTTTTAAATCTTTATACTCTCGCTCCTATCGATTTTTAAATTCCTATAAACTGAAATAATTTCTCCTTCACCCGAATGATGTAGCCCGATCCTAAATTCTCATAAATTCGAGTTCATGACTGATTTTTGCTGTATTCAAGACACTATCTGCATTATCTTTCGGCTGGAAACTTTCGGCTAACTTTAACAGTATCAACAAACGCGTTGTCGCAAGTTTTTAATGAGGGTTCAATTGTGTTTTATAATAGTTCTAAATTTATTTGTGCAAATCCGATATTATAATACTGCAATATGGTAAGTATACATTTTATATTGCTAATCTTGGTGTACTTGATGAAATAGCAACTATTGCTAAAACTGGGTTACTTTGCTAAAATTGGAACACTTGTGTCCTCTGAATTTTCTCGAGTTCTAGAAGCAAAAGTAATGACTGGCCAGAAAATTCATTTTTTGTGTCTTATTAAAACTATTAAAATAACCATAACTGTTATTTTGTGCCTGGACAAGTTTTACGCGTGAAAGGGTTAACGGAAACCTATATGTAGCGAAACCCTGTGTATAACGAACCATGTGTTTAGCGGGCACCTTTTACGTGTCTGGGTATGTTTTGTGCGTGATAGGATTATAGGAAACCTACGTTTAATGGACAGCTTCGTATAACGGATCACGTGTATTTACCGGTAACCTGCGTGTAACGGAAGAGAAGAGCTCCAAAGTTAAAAAATTAGAAAATTATTTATTTCTTGCAGATAGTTTTTCAAATTTGATTAAGGCTACATATATCCTTAATATCATCATTTGAAAGATTTTTTTTCATATTTATCGGTTAATTTTTTGTAGCACAACTCTTTTAAATTGAAAAGATGAATTACGAAAAAGAAAATTTTATTTATTCAGTGCAACTAGAAGTACTGTATTTGATATTTGAGACTTGTTTAAAAAACCAAATGACTTTTGAAACATAAAACTGAACATTTTGTTTTGCGTTGGTACTCTTTAGTGGCAGAACTTGAAGCTAAAATCTTTTGGTATGACATAAGTAAACAATTAAAATGAACCATTACAATGTACATAAATCATGCATTTTCTTTCAGTTATATATAATTTTATTTGGTAACTGGAAAAAATTCGATTACTCAACTCTTCTATTTTTGTGGTTAAATACTTGTCTTTCAAAATAATCATACAATGAAATTAAAAAAAAATATTTTTAAAATTGTAAGTGATGGTCATTTCGGGATGATCAAAATTACAAAAAATTCAAAGTTAACCTTATCGAAAGTAGTGAAAAAACAAATGAGTTTTACTTGAGTTCTCATATATTACCGTAGGCTAAGTAGTTTTGGGACTTGGATAGGATGAAATCCGGGCGTGTTCGTGTATAATTGCTTACGCAGAAACTTTTTAATAATTAGAGACTTTTTAATAAAACATCTCATCTTATATGAGAACTTCAACATAATGACCAAACTTGTTTACCATAAAATTGATTATTACATATTTAATTTTAAATTGTAATATATAATTGCACTAATTATATTGTGTTTAATTTTAATTTTTAATTTGAAATAAATATTTTTAACTTTATCTGTAATTTTTGGACGTAAATTTACAATTCCAAAATTAAAAATATTAATATGTATAATACAAATAATATAAATAGTTATGTATGAATATTTTTTAATTATTTGCAAAATTATGTGTGCTTTACATATATGTACATAAATGCTCGAACAAAAGTCGTCAGCCTTGATTAAATGAATGCATGCATAATTATTATTTATGCTACAAAATTACACGAACAATCATAATGATTAAGTAAATAAAATTAACATTTTAATTAAAAATTTGTATTACTCGTTTATATTTTAAATTAAGCCTTTTGGGTCTATCTTTTATGATTATTGTATCGAGCTTGCAGTAATCAGCACAGCAAACAATCTTGAGGCGATTTTTTATCACCACCACATAATAATTCGATTTGAGCATTTGCAATGAAATTCGACTTATTGAATTTTTATAAGGATTACCATTGTAATCCTTATAAATTACTTATAGTACTTATTTGTAAGAGAAAAAAGAAAAGAAGAAAGTGCACAAATACATCAGGGGTGAACATGTTGTGGGCAACACCCGATTTTCTTTTTCCACGAATAACATATAGGTATATATCACACACATAACATCATATACATGACACTTCATTTCACCCTTGTTGAAAATTTAATTGCTTTTTGTAAATCCTAAACTTTTCAATATCACTGTAAAAATAATCGGTGTGTAGTTTATGCCAAAATAACAAAATATACACTGTGTCCTATAAGTACTTAGAATAAAAAAAACACTCAAATATTGAACTTTCATAAAAATATCTGAAATTTTTTAATAAACACAAATATTTTTACACTATACGTAGCGCACATTTAAATTTTGTGGAAAGTTTTGAGTGAATTTTAAAAAATGAAATTTTTTACAACAAACACACTATGAGTTGCACAGAGATGATCGAAGTTGCTCTGAACTAGCAATTGATGTAAGAAACCAATCTTATTTATCCATATGCTCGGAAATCTCTGAGATTTTTGTTATTCGAGAACGAACGTCATTGAGTGTAATACGAAAATTCTTAAACATTTGAAATTATTTATTTCGGGCCCTACAGATTGCCCAGATACGTTCAAAGTGATTCTGAACTAGCAATTGATGTAAGAAACTAATCTTATTTATCCACTCTCTACTCTCTGAGATTTTTGTTATTCAAATGTTTAAGAATTTTGGTATAACACTCATTGACGTTCGTTCTCGAATAACAAAAATCTCAGAGATTTTCGAGCAAGTGGATAAATTAGATTGGTTTTTTACATCAATTACTAGTTCAGAACCAATTCGAACGTATCTGGGCTCCAAATGTTAAGAATTTTCGTATTACACTCAATGACGTTCTGTCTCGAATAACAAAATCTCAGAGATTTCCGAGTACGTGGATAAATAAGATTAGTTTCTTACATCAATTGCTAGTTCAGAACAACTTTGATCATTTCTATGCAATCCGTACGGGCAGTTCAGAACAACTTCGATCATCTCTGTGCAAATCATATAGTGTGTTTGTTGTAAAAAATTTCATTTTTTAAAATTCACTCCAAACTTTCCACAAATTTTAGATGTTTGCTACGTGTGTAAAAGTATTTGTGTTTATTAAAAAATTTCAGATATTTTTATGAAAGTTCAATATTTGAGTGTTTTTTCAATTCTAAGTACTTATAGGACACAGTGTATATTTTGTTATTTTGGCAGAAACTTCAATCCGATGTAAAAATAAAAGAAGATCCCATCATGACCCCCTCCCCCCCCGCTTGCCACTTCCGGTACACAGATTTCCACAAAATTTCTAAGTATGAAGTTTGGTTCCGAATAAAATGAAATAAAGTTTATTTTTATCATAACAAAAGAACAAATATTGTTTGAAAATTAAATTACAATTTTTAATTTTTTAATCGCTTTTCGTAAATGCTATGTACATTTTTCATAATTGCATGTTTTAAAACGACATAGGTACAAAACGGCATTTTTCATAATTGCATATTTCAAAACGACTAGAATGTAACAATATTGTCTCAAATACTAATCATTATCGGAATTATTTGGTACCTTTAAATTAGATCATAAAATAGAAATTAGATCATCTTCATCTCCATCGTAGATGGAAAAATCGAATATTTTTAAGGTACAATTTTTAGCATGAATGGTATGCACATCCCCAAAATTATACCAACCATTTCGTCTCAAACTAACAATGTTAAACCTTTAAATAAACAAGAAAACACAAATCACCATTCATCAAGAGATTCTTGCCACCAGAATTGTGACATACAAGTAATGATCCCAATTATGATTGACGTTGTCGTGTCAATATTATAATGACGGCAAAAATTGGTATTATAAATGTCGATTGAGAATCGCTCTTTGTCGTAAAAACGCCATTTACTGGCGATCAAACTTTAGTTAACGCCAAGAGGTGTTTTAGATGTGATCTTTATTAAAAAATGTAAAAGCAACCCGTTAAATGTAAGTTAATAAATAATTTAAATTTATAAAAATATTTATTTTTTAGGGATAAGTTTAAAATTACCACAAAAAAAGTTAGAATATTTAGTCGGATTAATGAGGGAAAACCCCGATATAGCTCGTAGCTACGTTAAATCGGGGAATGATTTTAAAATAGAAATGCGCACCCGTTGGGATCGGTTTGCAGAAGAACTCCACAGTATAGGGCCTCCTACAAGAACAACGGACAAATGTATAAAGACATGTTACACTAGATTTCTCTATTAACGAATAGAAATATAAATGAACAAGAAAAAAAAACATCAAATTTGGAGAATAGACGCTTGAAGCTTTTAGAAAGTCAAACAATCATTCATTCCGAAATGTGCCAAGAAGTCAAGTCAGCGGCTAATAATTGCTGAATGTATATGAAAGAGACATTTAACTTTATAAAAGAAAAGACAAACTAGAATTTAAAAAATGTATAAAAAAAGGAAACTTAAACGAGTATAAAGAGGACTTAAAATTAAAACAGAAAACAATGGCTGAAAAATTAAAATTTAAGGCATAAATTCTAGAGCCCCTCAGCCTAGGGCTTCGGCTGTCTCTGTGTACACCTAGGTAACGCCAAAGTAGCCGCGTCCACGTCGCGGGGCGCGGGTACTGCTTCGGCAGTAGCAAAGTGCTACCGGGGACCAAATTCCATTGGTATAAATTGGCTAAAACAAACAATGAATACAACAAATACGGAATGTAATACCCCAGGTGGTACAGCAGCAGACATGCTGACAAATCCACACTCTTCGGAGGCAGGCCCAATAGATTCTGGGGTGGACCGATCATTGTTTAACCCATTTAGAAGAAGTTCTAAATTACGAAGATCTTCAACTAAAAATATATTTCAGTACGAAAAGGAAAATGCTGAACTCCGTGAACAACTACGAGAAATAAAGGAATTTACAACTAAATTGAAAGAAGAATTTACAATTTTAAAGAAAGAGAATGAAGAACTCAAAAAAGCAGTTGAACCACGTGCAGAACTTGGGACGAAACCTAATCCTGCAATCGATGATGACATCAATCCATTCCGTACGGATTAAGAAGAATTGGAAAGAGAAACAAATTGGATGTTGTACCGGAGTAAAAGACCAAGTAAGAAAAGGAAAGCTCAACACTCACCAGAAATGGCAGAAACTTTACCATCAACTTCAAAAGAGGTTTCTAGAAAACAGTTAATCATCACGAAACAAATAGCTCTAGACCAACAAACAGCTAAACCAAAAGGGAAATCATTTCCACAAATAAATGTCGATGAGGTAGTAAAATCATCCGAACGGCAACCAGCTCAACAAAATGAAGCACAGACAAAGGTAAAAGCCCCACCACCGATTTTCATAGTAAGAGTGACGAACTACCCAGAAATCTAGATTGTAATGAGTACTGTTACGGAACAAGAGTATAAAATTACTGCTCTGAACAATAATGTTAGAAAGATTAACACTTCAAATCCAAACGCATACAGAAACTTGCCAATGAAGCTGAATAAGCAAAAATATCAGTGGTACACGTACAAAAATAAAAACGATCGTCCCATCAAGGTCATGGCAAGAGGGCTACATCCAACCTGTGAAATTAATTCAATAATGGAGGATCTAGAAAATAAAGGATGCAGTAAACATTATTAAAAAAGATAGACGTAGCGAAGAGAACCGACTAGAAGCCGTTTCAAAAAGAGGGCTTCCCCTGTTCATGCTAACGTTTGATAAATCCGAGCAAATAGAAAACCTTTACAATATAACTGGCATACTCAACATACGAGTAAAGATCGAAGCTATTAAAAGAAATGTGCTGAAAAGCACCAAACACAACCTTGCAAACTATCAAAAGAAGAACCAGCAAACTGTATGAATTGTAATGGGCAGCATCCAGCCAGCTACCGAGGATGTGAGGTTGCCAAGCAACTACAAAAAATGAGGGATAAGGCACGCAAACGCCCTTTAAGTCATTCAAACAAGACTCGAGCAAGAAACGAATCATCTATGCGTAGGGAGAACGAAATACATATGCACAGGCCGCTTTAAATTCGAAAGAAAATGCAAACGGTACCGAAAATTTCAAAAACACTGTCCAAGCAATTCTAAATAGCCTTGAGGAACAGAATAAACTAAATAAGTTAATTCTGAATCGACTTAACCTGCTGGAAATACCAAGTTCCAAAATTGTTAAAAATAAATAATGTCTGCAATACATAGTTCAACTCATAATTGCGGAGCAGAAACCAGACATCAAAACTACTCATTAAGAATAGCAATATGGAATGCAAACGGATTAACACAACACCTAGAAGAATTAGAACTATTTCTAAATACAGAGAAAATTGATATATGCTTAATATCAGAAACACATTTTACCAGCAGCTCCTATGTATCAATCCGGAGATATACTTGTTACCATACCACACATCCTGCAGAACGGGCAAGAGGAGGGTCAGCTATATTTATTAGGGATAAGATCAAACATCATGAAGAATTAAAAATAGAAAAAGAATCCATGCAAGTAACCACCGTGACGGTTAAATTCGGTCATCACAACACCTGTAATATATCTGCAATATATTGCCCCCCACGATATAACCTAAAAAAAGAAGACTACATTAACCTGTTCCAGAAATTAGGAAGTAACTTCATTGTAGGAGGTGATTTTAATGCAAAAAATACATTCTGGGGTTCAAGATTAACCTCTCCAAAAGGCAAGGAATTACTTGCACCTGGTCAATAGTCAAACTGTGAATTATACTCAGGAGGGAAACGACCGTATTCTAACAGATCCTAACAAAATCCCAGACCTAATAGATTTCTACATCACTAAAGGCATATCGGAACGCTACATCTTCTTAGAAAAAGATGAAAGTCTAATATCTGATCATTCTCCTGTTATTATGACGGTTAGTGAAAATGTAATAGAAAAAACAAATTCACCACATCTAACAAACAACAAAACAAACTGGGAATTGTTTAAGCAGTTGGTGGAGGATAAAATAGAACTTCAAGTGCCAATCAAAAGTGAATATGAAATAGAAGAGGAACTAGACCGGCTCCTTGATATCATACAATGGTCGGCTTGGGAATGCACCGCCAAATTATCATCCAGGAAAGAAAACGCCGTTATTTACCCAATAGAAGTAAGAGAATTAGTACAGGAAAAACGAAAAGCCCGAAAGAAATGGCAAAATACGCGTGCGCCGCAAGATAAAACCATTTTAAACAACTTGTGCATCAAACTTAAGGTACTCATAAAAGCAGTGAAAAATGAAACAATTTGAAAATATCTTTGTTCTCTAGCCCCAACTAAAGATACCAACTATTCCCTCTGGAAAGCAACAAAAGGGTTAAAACGACTAAAAACGCAGATCCCCCTAATCAAAACAAACGATGGGAATTGGGCTAGAAGTGCGAAAGATAAAGTTGTTTGCTGAACATCTTGAAGAAACATTTCAACCTTTAGGTCGGCCGACCAGCTAGGAAAACACTGCTGATACGTCCAGAATATCTGGTTTCGAAGATATCAGGCCTGTAACATTGAAAGAACTAAAAGCTGAAATTAAGAACATAAAAGCAAAGAAAGCTCCTGGTTACGATCTGATAACAGGGCAAATAATAAAGGAGCTGCCTGAAAAAGAGACCCGTAAATTACTGCACATAATCAATGCGATCCTCAGGAAAAAACATGTGCCAATGCAGTGGAAAGTAGCAGAAGTAATAATGATTCCGAAACCGGGCAAGCCACTGAATGATAGAAAATCTTATCGGCCAATTTCACTTCTACCAACACTAGCGAAATTGTTTGCGAGGCTGTTGCTGAAAAAATAGAAAAAAAAACATAGAACAACGAAACATTATCCAAGAATATCAGTTTGGTTTCAGAGAGAAACATTCAACTATTGTGCAGGTTCACAGGTTTACAAATGTCACTGAGAATACATTAGAGAGGGAAAAAGATTTGCTCTGCGGTATCTTCTTAGATGTGGCACAGGCCTTCGATAAGGTATGGCACAGACGTTTACTTTTTAAACTACATAGATATTTACCAAAACAATATTACATTATTTTAAAATCATACATAGAGTATCGCCACTTTCGGGAGAAATATGAAGATGAATATTCCGAGCTTAAAAAGATTTCGGCAGGAGTCCCGCAGGGTAGTGTTTTGGGACCTATTCTTTACCTACTCTACACCAGAGATTTACCTCATTTAAACGATGTTACCGTTGCAACATTTGCAGATGACACTGCAGTTCTGTCAGTAGGATACACTATCGAGGAATCGAGAACGAAACTTCAAGAAGCATGTGACAAAATCATAAAATGGACAAAAGTGTGGCGTATCGGGCTCAATGAATCGAAATCCACGCATGTGAATTTTACTAATCTAAAAGTGAGTTACAAACCTGTAATCATTAACGGTCAGCAGATTCCGTATGCAAATCAGGCTAAATATCTAGGGATGACCATAGATACCAGGCTCAGATGGAAAGATCACGTTTAAAAGAAAAAAGAAGAACTTAATATATCAAATATCGAAAAATGTATTGGCTGCTCGGGAAAAACTCGGAATTGTCAACCGAAAATAAATTGCTATTATATCAACAGGTGCTAAAGCCTGTATGGACTTACGGGATACAGCTCGGGGGCTATACAAAAAAACCAACACTAAAATAATACAAACTTTTCAAAACAAAGTGCCACGTGGTATAGTTAACGCTCCGTGGTACATTAGGAATGATGACCTTCATAGGGATCTAAATATCCCGACGGTCCAAGAAGAAATAAAAAAAACTTGCAGTAATACATGGACAACGTATTTATCAACACGAAAACGAAGAGCTTCGTATTATGTTGGACACTTCACATGCAGTAAGACGATTGCAGAGAACGAACCAATTGATTTAATGGATTAAGGACACCAAAGCAAAAACTACTTCAGTAAATAACCTATAAATGGAGCCGGCCAATGGGCGTCTTCTCATTCACAAGTGACTAAATTAAGTAAGGAGTTTTAATAATTTAAATAAATTAAAAAAAAAATAGATAAATTCTAGAAATACAGCAGAAACAAATTGGAAATTCATGAGTTTAATTTGGATTAATACCATCTCAAAAGTAGTCTTGTCTGTAATTGTTAAATGTTTGTGATTTAGAATAAGAATTTAGATAATTTATGTGATTCAAACAGGAATGAATTTATGTGATGAATAATTATGTAATTACATATACTATTCTTTATTGATAATTTTTGATTTTTTTTTTTATATATTTCAGTTCAATTTCAGGTTCATCTAAATGTTCTTCTGTTGCATCGTTTGTGGCTCATTCTCCTCTAAACGCTACTTTGTAAGGGACGCATATATAATGTAACGCGGCACACAGATTTATTATTTGTGTTGCTTTCTGATGAATAATGGAGTTGTCACGCATTCAACAGACACCTAAACCGACATTTCAATACACATATTGCTCTTTCAACTATGTTACGACCTTTAGAATGACTTGTATTGTACCGACTCGCTACAAACGGGGTCCCCCTTGTATGTATATATATAATTGTGACATTTAAAAAAATTGGGTAAATTAAAACCAATAATATTGGAAATGTTAAGAGGTGTTTCAATCCGCCTTGGAACGACCAAAACGGTATTTATAAATACTACGGTCCCTTTTTAGCTATTTTTGCACTTCGTTCGAGTGACCTCAACATCGTGCAATGCGCGAATCTTTTTCACAGCTATCGTAATATACAACTTTTTGTCATTTTTAAAGAAATCTACTTTTGTCGATTTTTTTTTTTTTTTGTAACAATTTGCTTTATTTATTGAATCTTTCAAACATGAAAAAAAACAATAAGTTTTCAAATCTTAATAACTAAGGTAATTATGTAAATCGTGCCAGCAAATTCGGATGAGATACCAGTTTCCTGCATAGCTGATCCGTATCTTTTGTAATTCGTCTTTGACAGTTAGGATGTTAAGATCCTTATGTATATTTTTTTTCCAAACCAGGGTGCTCCTGTAATCATTCTAAGAATTTTTGACTGTGTTCGTTGGATAATGTCGATATTCGAATTTGAGGTTGATTGCCATAATTGACACCCATACGACCAAATTGGTTTAATCATTGTGTTATACAGGAGAAGTTTGTATTCCAGGTCAATAGTTGAATATTTCCCCATCAACCGTGCATCTTATCAATTTTTAATTTGATATGGTCTCGTTTCATTTCAATATGTTTTCGCCAAGTTAACCGTCGATCTAGATGGACGCCTAAATATTTTGCTCCATTTGATTGAGGGATTTGTATTCCGTTCATTGTGACAGGCGGACAAGTAAGCTTATTTAAAGTGAATGTTACGTGGGTCGATTTCTCTTCATTGACCTTTATCCTCCATTTCTTTAACCATATTTCGATATCATAAATATGTTGTTGCAGAATTTCGGACGCCGTTTGTGGGTTTTTATTGCTACATACGATTGCCGTATCATCTGCGAAAATAGACGTCAGAGTTTGCGAAGACGTTGGAAGTAAAAATTAAATATAACGTTGGACCAAGCACACTACCTTGTGGTACTCCAGCCAGAATATTTTTCTCGTTTGATTTAGAGGTGTTGTATTTGACATAATATCTGCGATTTGTCAAATACGACTTCATGAGTTGGTAAATTTCTGGTAATGTAAGATTAATTTTATGCAGCAGACCCTCGTGCCAAACTTTATCGAATGCTTGGGCAACATCCAAGAATACGGCGGAGCAGTATTTTTTCTCTTCGTATGCTGACCTTATTTCTGTAGCTACTCGGAGCACTTGCTCAATGGTTCCGTGCTCGGTTCTGAAACCAAACTGATGACTAGGGATGATATTTCGCAGTTCCGGTTTAATATTTTCGATAATAGTTTTTTCGAATACTTTCGAGACGATTGGTAGTAGGCTCATTGGTCTATATGACGAGACTTTGGTAGGATCCTTGCCAGGCTTTGGGATCATTTTTATAGTTGATAATTTCCAGCACTCAGGTATATATCCTGATTCGTAAATTGAATTAAATATTTGAGCCAGTCGACCAAAGGCACACTCAGGCAGTTGTTTAAGCATTTCACCTGTAATTCGATCATACCCAGGGGCTTTCTTTAATTGAATTTGATGTGTGATAATAAACTTTACCAGTGGTTTCTTTATCTTAAATTTCCTCACAGGCCTGATTGGAATATTTTCTGTTTGAACCACCGATAAGCCAAGGTTTGGAGTGAATACACTTTCAAGGTGATCAGCAAAGGCTTTAGCTTTTTCCTCATCACTTCTAGCCCATTCACCGTTAGAAAGACGAATTGGCGGATTTGGTTGCTGAGGCCGGTTAAGGTGTTTAGTGGCCTTCCATAATGAATAGTTTGTGTCCGAATGGGGAGATAATTCTTTAAGATAATTTTGCATATAATCCATCTTGCTTTTTGTAGTTGTCTTTTTGCCTGATTAAAGTTATGTTTAGCATTTGGCGATCGATTAATTTGCCAGATGCGTCTTAAGCGACGTTTATCTGTTAACATTTTTTCTATTTCAGCGGATTTTATGGTGTGTCTTGTATGTTTGCTCTTTGGTTTAGGCGAGGCCGCAATAGCTGCGTTGACTAGTAAATCATTAAAGTTTTCCATAGCAATGTTTATATCGTTAGCCGTCTGCAATGTAGACGTTAGGTCGATATGTGAACTGATGTACATCTTGAATTTCAACCAGTTAGTGGAGGTGTTTGTTAGACAGTTATTCGTGGAACATGGCTTTTGGTCGGCCCAGTAATGTAGTAAGACCGGTGAGTGATCAGAAGATAATTCTAAAAGTGGTTTAGCTTGGATTATTTCTCGGTGTATTTTACTAGTGACTGCAAAATCAAGGACGTCAGGGATTTTTCGACGATCTGTAGGCCAATAAGCTGGATGGCCACACGACGCAACATCATAGTGATTTTCTTGAATAAGATTCATTAATTGACGTCCCCTCGGAGTAGTCAATCTTGAACCCCAGTAGGTATGTTTGGTTGCAAAAGTTGACCCAGGGTTGCAAAAAATCTTTTGTAGATATCAGCCGAAACGTTATTATTTGGAGGGCAATATATTGAAGCGATGACTAAGCTTTCTTTATCGAGGTCCACACATACAGAGGTTGCTTGAATTTCCTCAGTGCTATATTAATTTAGAACATAATGGCAAATCCGCTTTTTTATAATAATAGGAGCTCCTACTCGACTTCTGCCCAAGGGATGTTTTGTATCATAAACTTCGTAACCATTAATTCTGAAATTGTGTTTATCCGTTAAGTGGGTCTCAGAAACTAACATAAGATCAATTTCGTGTCTAGCTAGGAAATGTTCTAATTCGAGTTTGTGTTGGCTTATACCGTTTGCGTTCCAGTGGCATATCTTCACTGAGAAAAATTTTACTTAAAATTAAAGAATTTATTCTTTAAACGAAAGAATTTTTGCCTATAGATTTTGCGCAAAAACTTTTTATTTTACTTGAAAGGTGTGAATCATTTTAAATTCAAAATTAATTAAAAACTTTGTCCTAAAAAACACTGCAATAAAAATAAAATATTGGGATATTTACATTAAAAACTTTAATTCATTTCGCTGGAAATATTTCAGAATTTGATTCAATGTTATTAACAACTTTAAAATTAATACTTACAGCAACAAAATTAAGAGATAGTTTACTTTGGTTCAAAATTATAAAATCATTGAATTAAAAGTATTTACCTTTTAAAATAAAGTTCTCGATACTTAAATATAAATGTTTTTTTCTTTGACTACTTTCATAGGTCATCATTATCAAAGTTCAATGACCTATACAACCTTTTAATTCATTTAATTTTTTCATTGATATTGATTGCGAATATTGAAAAAAATCCCATAAATACAACATATTGAAGATCAAATTTATATTTATTATATATATCTACATTTATATACATGTTTATCATTTTTATTTCCACATAGAAATTTATTTCATAACATTCTACATTTATTACATATATAAATTTTATTTTTAAAAATGTCAAAGAAATTTATTAGAAAATTCAAATTAAATTATATATATTGCTTAAGTCTGACCACTTTTTCTCCTGTGCTTAAATAGCACAAGTTAACAGGGTGACTTTCTATATCTTTGAAATCAATTATGCTTAAAATTTCGGATGCATCTCCAATTGAATGACAATGAAAATGGGGGATATAAACACTATTATTATATAATTTACAAATGGCAAAGAAGTTATTATTTGTTAGTAATATATCAATAATTTCATAAATTAAAATTTTATTGTTAGTTGGTTTGTCAAAAAAATAACCAGTTTTAAATTTTGTACCACAAAAAATTAGGGCACTGCTGTATTTTTGATCCGATTCAGAAAAAGGTATTACTCCAGCGTACTTTTGATCCTTATCCGGACAAAGAAATACTTTACTAACTGTTTCCCATTCTGTTTGAAAAAACTCATTACAAAAAAGTAATTTCGTAAATTTAAGAGAAGCTTTTATTGCTAAGGTAAGTGGTATATTAAGCCGAGAAGTGATATTTCTTGCATACTGTTTATGTAACTGATGTTGAGCCTCAAAACGGAAACACCAAAGGAACTTTAAAGGACCACATCTTCTTATTGTTGTGGGATAGTGAACCAAGAAGTGATATTTGGGTCTTAAAGTCTGTTTAAAAATTGTAACAAATAAATTGTTATGTTGTTCGATTAAGGTAGTTAGTTCTGCTAAATCGTTTTCATCAAAACTAGTTTTAACTAAAAGATCAATTAATTTAACAAAAAGGAGCAAAAATTTGTAAACCGGATCATCGCGTGGAACATCGTTTCCAATAATTAATGGGAAAAAATTGTAGAAAGTCCAAATTTCGCGAGCTGTCATTTTGAAATTCCCGTACTTTATATGATTACGTTCAATAGGCTCAGATAAATTTCTTATCTCGATTTCTCCATTATTGAACATTTGTTTCTTGTAATTAAAATTTTGCAATGAAAAATATTTTTTTTCGAAAATGAAATAGTTTAAGATATGTTGCAAATTGTATTTGCAAACTCCCAAAAATACGTCGTGCATTATATCAGAGGCAACGTTATCTGTGACGTGATATGAAGCAAGTTCATTGAACATTGAAACAGTCTTAATCCCGGTCTTTCCATTATCAAGATTTAACATTGTAACGTCGATATTATAGTTCTGCTCGTTTCTTAGAAACTCGGTTTGCTCTGTAATATCAGTTTGCGTTTGTATTTTAGTACGCTTATATAATCGACAAAAAAATTCCGAATTAAATGATTTTGTATACCCTAATACTTGATTTAATCCTAAGTTATTTCCCAAGATTTGACCCAAAATGAAATAAACTTTCATTGTAGAGTTTCCTGATTTAATTTCTATACCGTCTTTTTCCAATGTTTTTATTACATCGATTAATGGTCTTAAAGATTGATTTATACCGTATTCTTTTATATCTTTGGACTTTATAAATGCAGCGACAAATATATTATTTAATATAGACGTTTGAAATTTTGGTATTGTGGGAAATGAATAATATACTCCACATATGGAATGCTTCCCAGCATGTGAGCTTAAAGGATCATTGACCTCAAAATCGTCCAAGTATAAATGAAAAGGGATTACTATCTTATCTTCAAATTGAAGTTTTTTCTGTTTCCATAAAGATCCGTTAATGAAATTGGTTATCTTTGAATTCAATTCCAAACTCTTCATGTTATTTAGGGTTAGTTCTAAAATATCTCCTGATTCAAAATATTTTTTGAACTGAAATGAAATATCGAGCAGGCACACTTCGATTTGACTATTATTTAAAGAAGGGATACCGTTAATAAAAACTTCAACTAATTCATTATTAATTACATATGATTTTGGTTTGGAAAAAATGTCTAAAGTTTCTATATATTTAAAAAATTTGTATTCGGTATTTATTTCTTTGAAAGGGTTTTCTAAAAAATTTAAAATTTCATCAAACTTAATTTTTGATTTGACGCATGTATGGGCAGATAGTGGTAGTAAGTAATCGCATATAGGTGAAGTTATATTACACTTGACAGAATCTTGAATAAAAAATACCATATTTCTAGGTAGTGATTTTGTATTATGAAGATTTAAAGAAAATTCAATAATGGAGCGTTCTAGATGTTTAATGCATCTGTCAATATTTGATACTGGTGCATCAAATTCGTTTGTATTCGTAATCTCATTACTAATGTTTTGGTGAATATAATGATTCAATATTTCTTTGCGCTACTTCATTTAGGTCTGGGTTGAAATTGTCTATTGGGAACGAATTTCTTTCATCATTTACGTGTTTCTGTAAGAGGATTTTATATTTATAAATGTTTTGAAATATTTGGTTGCAGTTAGGTTGGATGCATTTAAATGTATATATTGAAGGTATCCCTTCAACTCTTTGTAAGTGTTCTGCAATTTCTTTGACATTAATAAAAAATTTTTTGCAAATAAAACAGAGAAGCATTGTATTTCAAATTATAAAAATTATATGATATCAAAATTTAAAAATAAAGAACTTATTCAAATAACCGAAAATATTTAATAATATTCGGTTGTTTTGAATCAATTTGGAATAGAAATTCTTGCAGAAAGTACCAAACTTCCTTACTAAGAACAGAATATTCTAAATTAAAAATAAACGATAATTTTATCAAGGTCCACAAACATTCACGATACGAACCGCATTTATATTTTATATCCTCATATGAAATGAAAATTTCATCAAATTTGTTCCATTTGGTTCCAATAACAACAATTTTCGGCTGCAGAGTACCCAATTTTTGTTTGACGTGTTCTAACTTTCGTTCAAGTTCGTTTAGGTTTTGCACAAATATTATGAAGTCCTCCTGTGCATCGGTTATAGTTGGTTTTAGCTTTTGATTTATTCGCTTTGGTTGAATAACAGCATGTAATAATATACAACTAATCATATCACGTGCATCTGGTAAAACAAAATATATATATTAAACAAATTGTACATAAAAATAATTTTTATTTATTTAGGTTACCTTCATTAAAACTTTCATTTTCGTTTAATTCTTTTAACAGAAGTTGATTTTGCTTATCCTTAATTAAGGCTGCCAAAACTGAAGGACATTTGTTTATAAGCTGATTAAATTTAATTTTTACTTGGTCGCTCTTTTGTGGAAACAAAGAATCAAAATCTATGGTGATCTGTGATAGATTCCAAAAAATAAAAGTAAAAAATACGATGAATTTATAACAGATTGCCGAAAACAAGACTAAATTTTATAACAGTAGATAAACACAATAATATTACCAATTCATAAGCCAAATAATGTTTGTATGCTGGCCACTCAGCTAAAAATTCAGTAATATTTTTACTATTTGATAAATTAAATTCTGTTGTTCGGTTCTTTGATGTTTCTCTCCATTTCTCACAAACTAAACCCCATGGCTCTAAATTGAATTTCAACCAAGTTTTGTTCTCCAAAAAGGTTTCTATAGAAAAAAATTATACGCATTACTTAAATAATTATTGTTGCCACATATCTGTTAAACATTACCTGAGATGCAACAATCAGTGGCAGAAGTTGAGTGCACTCTTTGATTTGTGGTACTACTTGACAATTTTAAAAATTTTGTGCCATAGCACTGGTTGTTATATCGATCTATAAGTTTTCCTGTTGGCTTCTTTTTGCCTTGCCGTGGGGTATAATATTCAGCCTTTGAATAAAATAAATAGACAGGTTATTAACATTATATATTAAATTTATGTGGAATGATGAATAACTTACCGAGTATTCAGTTTTAAAAATGTCTGATATGCTTTTTGATAAAATCTCAAAATCAGTTGGATATAACCTAATATTAACGGACATATAATGATCTATTACACAATGAACCAAATACTGGCGATGTTTGGAATCCAGTTGATTTGACTGTTTATAATATTCTATAACCAACCGTCCCTTGATTGATTTATTTAAAATAGCCAGGATATCGAATTTGTCACCAGCTTGTTCTTGTGTACTGTAATAAAAATTACTAATTAAAAATCGAATGCTTGGTAAAATGGTGTATCTAATTAAATTTCAAATTCTTATTATCACAACTATATCTAGTAATCAATAAAATATAATTCGATTATTTTGTAATTTTTTTTTAAAACGTGAGTTATTAAATAAAATGAATAGTACTTGTGATCGGTAAATATTGATGAACTTTGTATTGGACTAGCCGTTGAACTTTGTTGTTCTATCCATTGAAGTACTCTGCTGTTCAATGATCTAGTGACATCCGACTCTGGTAGAGGATTATTCTAAATAGCACAAATAATCACACTATTACATAACTCCATTTACTACATTTTATTACTAAGTTTTACCATTTCTATACGCCACTTTCTGGCAGCTTGTTTAAAGATGCATTTTTCGCCCTTCGGGTAATTTTCGAATATTTCATCAATGAAATCGAGATCCATTACTTCTAGTGTTTTAATTGTACACTCATGAGTGTGCGCTAGAAAGTTTATCGTTTTCTGAGAAAGTCCCCATGATGACACGAGATTTTTGAATTCATCAATCCGTGCCAGATCATCCTCATTCTGCAGTACATATGGTACGTATTCAATGGTACATTCATTTGTACTAAAAACATTTTCATGCTGCTGGTCATTCGATGACATTTTGATCGATTTATTGAATCTTGCTTGATTGAAAAATACAAACCCAATTAAAATAGATAAAAGTTCACAACTACTTATAACCTTAAAAATGGCGTAGCACAGGGTTTCCCTTTATACACGAGATTTCTCATATACGTTGTTTGCAACTATTCAATTTTAATGTAAACAACTTAAAATGTAATGATTTTTCTATACTTACTTATTCCAAACGGCGTACTGGTTTTTAGATGAAGTTTTAGATATTTACGCTTTAAATCAGCTTTTATTTGAACAGTTTTTGTTAGGACAAGTGTTAGGACACGTTAAAGATTCGGTTTTTTATATCCTTGTAAAATATTGTCACTTTGGTTTTATACCGTTTTCACATTAAAACATTAAACTTAAAAATCACAAAAAAATGAAATTAAATTATGTATATATCACTTATTATTTTATATATCACTTTAATTTTTTAATAATTTTATTTATCACTTTAATCACTTTAATTTAAATCCGAAATTTGAGAAAAAGAAACACTAAGAAAAATCACAAATTATTCCCCTTTGCATAATAACTATTCAACGAATTCCCATTAACTGATTATAGATATAAACTGGAAATGTAAAAAATTATGAAAGTAACGGTAAAACATAAAACCAAATATTTCACGCATTTGAAACAAAAGATATTTCCTTTCATTTTTACTGTTTTTGCATTAGTTCTGAAAGTTCCATGCACTTAAATTTTAAGTGATTATATTCATTTAGATTTAATAATATAATATTTTAAGTTAAAGTTTTGATTTTTGAATTAAAGGCAAAAATGTTTCAAGCGAAATAATATTGTCTTTTGGTAATCCATTATTCGCGCAAAATGAAATAATAAATACGATTCTTTAGGACAAAGTATAACTCCATTTTATAATAAGATCTTTTTCCTTAGCTCCAAAGTTTTTTTTTTAAAGATTTTTGTTTTTTAAAACAAAATTCCAACTTTTTTCTCAGTGTTCAGATAATTTATCGGAGACATTCTAGTTTCTGGATCATAGTAGTTTGATTTTGCAGCATTGCTTGTAGCATATTTTGCATTGTTGTCATTAACTGCATCATCAGTTGCATACAGTTATTCAGGGTAGGTTCAACATTTGAGGATTCGCCTTGAAGAACGCTTGCCTATGTTGGTTTGCTGGTTGGTGTTCTGGGCGAACGAGAGTCATTTGGCGTATGCGGAGGTATATTATTCTGCGCATATGCTGTAGTTTTATACTGCCTCCTGGGACGTGACAATTGATTAATATTTAAGTAGACTGGGCATCGTCGGTAGTTTGCGGTAAGAGTTCTTTGGTTTTGGGCAACTTTTGGTTTGGTATGCTCCCCGCATACGACGCACACTGATATCAACTTGCAATATGTCCTTGAGTGACCATATTCTTAATAGTTTAAACACTGTATTGGTCCGGACCTTTTCTTTGGTTCTTCAACAGTTATGCGTCTGTGTAAGAGGTACTTTAGTTTATATATTGGATGAACTTCTCCCTTTTTCAAAATGCTTTCGGATGGGTCCAGTTCAACTTTGACCATTGGTTGTGCTTGCTTCAAGCGGTTCATGATCATTCTGTATCTTAAATCCATCTTCAACAAGCGCAGCCTCGATTTCGGTTGTCTCAACATGGACATCGATGCCTTTAATAACGACAGAAAGACCCTTTGAAGACTTCAATCGGTATGTATAATAGTTTCTGTTGTGAGCATCGTAATAATTAATGACTTCTCTATAGTCGTTGACCTCATGCGTTTGTATTTTTACTTCGTGTATTTTGCCTCGAAGTAAATTTGTTACGTGAAATGTTTTCCCATTTGTTATCGCGCTTGATTTGAGTTCTTGCACCACCTTGTGCGTATCGATTTCGCGTAAGTAGAGTGGAGGTGGCTTGTATTTTCGAATAGCCTGTTCTTGCGTATTTGCATTTACAGTTTTGCTCTCTTCCGCATCATTTTCGATGAACTTTTCAAATCGGTTGTTTAGCGGTAGTTTGAAATTTACGTTTGATTTCTTACTTATCAGTGCGTTTTCTGTTTTTGGACTATTCCTTTTCCGTTTTACTGTAATATAGCGATCGAAGCCAGTTTGCGTCAATTGAACATTGCGTTTAGTGCTCTCTTTAATTGACTCTTAATTGCTCTTGACTTTTGCCGAATGAGATAACAACTTAACGACTTAATTTGGAAACCAATGTGGACCTGGACAGACACATATTACGTTTTCCATTTATATTTTCTTTATTACGTTGTTACAACGTAAGATGTGAGGACGACATTCATATTCAGTTTACAATGATGATTATTGATTTAAATACCCGAACAGCGCAAAAAAAAACTTTAAGTTTTTAGGCAGTACACAACTGGCAACCTTCAAAATCATCAGTTGCCTTTCTTGTTAAAAATTCTTTAATTATAAGTTTAATTGAAAATATGCACCTTGGTTCGACAATGAGAAATGAAATTAGACTACGTTGTCTTTTCTACAAAATATTCTGATCATTAATAATCTGTTTCCTTAGAAAATTATCAATAACATAAAATCGAGACACGTATTCGAACAATGGTTGCTCTCCCTATAATTAAAACATTGCCGTACTACATTTATATATTGCGTTTCATTAAAAAATGAAAATTATAATTTTTAAAGTTAAAATAACGAATTTTTGTTGTTGATATTTTTTTTTGTGTTCTATCAGTTTCGCAAATAACTAAAGGCAATTAAATACCATTTTAAATTTACCATAATGATTAGTTTTATTTTATGTATCTTCCTCAACTTTCAAATTTTCCAATTAAAATTTTATATTTTTTATTTTTTTGTGTGGAATGAAATGAAAGTTATAATTATCGTATACTTTATATAAATTAGATACTGTAATAATAATTTCGTTGAGGATGAAATTTAATTTAACTTGGAAGTTTTATATGGAACTCGTTGACTCGTGAATAATTTGCAGCTTCATTTTAAGCACAACGTTATTTCGATGCATAGGCTAGTAGAAAACAAGTTATAGCAGAAAGCTTTTTGGTAAAATTTTGAATAGTGACCACACTTATTCCTGTTATATTCAATTTAGGAGCATAAAACGCCCTATATTCTCCTAAATTGGGGATAACGAGATATTTCCTTATACCTTATGCATCGAAATAACTAGGTGGGATCATTAAACTTTGCTGGGTGTTATTACTTTGATTTCACGTTACAGCTGGTTATCTGACTTTCCTTTTCCCTCGAGGGTTCCATTCCAGAGATCTGCTTGCTATGTCATTCGAGCTTAACAAATAGATTTTTAATTTGGGTCATAATCATCTGAGTGTTTTTAAGGTATAATTACCAACTCTACTCTACACAGTTATAACACTGGGTGGTCTAGTGTTTAAGGGGTTCACCACCAAAAGTTACACACTCAAAGGTCGTGAGCTCGAATCTACTCAGAGCCCATAATTGTATTGAGGCGATTATTATTCCTAACATGCATCGGTGTTGTCGCGGATCAAGTATTCCTGAAAATTGGATTTTAGAATGACATTCTCCGTGGAGGGGAATTTGGAAATAACGAAAGAAAATGTTATGATGGAAAACGCTGGAATTAACAGCAGCGTTAATAATCAAAACAGGGTAATTGATGACGATGTTCACGAATGCAACTACAATCAAGCGATTAACAATTGCAATATACATCGTCAGATGCAATAAAATAAATAATCTCGAGCCGATAGACAAGTAGACAGTAAACAGTATAAAAAGTGAAAATAAAAGTGAACAACAACCAAAGTGAATTGGTGACAGTAAAAAAGTAGTAAGTTACTGAATTTCTGAAGAAACTGAAGGTGTTGGGAAATAAAGTTTGATACTTAAAACGAATGTTTTATTTGCAAAATCCGTACCAAACGTCCGCAAATCGTAACATTTAGTGGACGAAATGAAATTTTGTAAGAATCCGCAATGATTAAAAATTGAAACACCTCACCATATCACAGCAGTTGAGAGAAAAACCTCGGGCTTTCAACCAAAGGTACTAAGAACGAGCTGCTTTAAAGTTTGCAGAGCGCTATGAATGCTGAAACAGAAGTGCGAAGATCACGAAAATCATCACTGACGCCTGAACGATGAAGGATATCGCTAGTTACACCAAACGATGAACAGAAGGCCTAGCCTTGTGAAGATGAAGTAGAAACTGGAGCTGGGGCGATGGATCAAACAGAAACAACCATTCCAGTAGAGGCACATTCAAATTAAGAATATGCACGCGGCCCAGGCCGCCAAGTTGGATTATCAAATTGTCAAATTAGACCAGTCCGATGCAAAACCAGTCAAGGAATGCACGAAAATACACCAGCAATGTGAGCAATTTTTGCTGAGCTACGTAAAGAACAAAGTACTCAATTGGCAAATCTACGAGCGGAGCAAGGTGGTTGGTTTCAGAAAATCAACCAAATTCGGCACACTCACGATCTTCAAATAAAAGAATTAAGAAGAGAAATAAAGTCTCTATAGGTGAATGTCGACGGCCTGGCCATGCCTCCTCAAAACACATAACTTGCAGACCATTGGAGATAGCTAGCTCAATAAAACGAGTTGAACAGAAACAGTGGCCGGAAGCTCAATTGGAATTTTAAAACCTCCGACATTCGATGGCCAGATCTCATTTAAGAATTTCAAGGGGCAGTATAACACAGTGTGTATGCCGTAGAGCAGAATGTCAATGCAATCATTTAGGCCTTTCGTGAGAAAATTGCAGATTTCTTACTAATTGTATCCGCTTTTTGTAATGTTGAACGTGTGGATAAAGCTGGTGGATGGAAATTAGTGATGTAACCAATGCTGATTACAGATGAAAAACTTAAATGATAAAACTTCATACTTAAACTTTAACCATAAATTGGCAGGGGATCCGTTCATAACTGCATATTTTAAAATTGCATTTTTCAAAACTGCATATTTCAAGACGACATTTTTAAAACTGCACAAGACAGAATGAAATATTTTAATCGATTATCAGTCTAGAATTATCTTTTCATTAATTTCTGGAATATGAGCAATAGGTACGGTTATTTATTGCATGATGAAATTTGAGATGAATGAAATTTTGAACATTTGTGAACGATTCTTGAATTAAATTCTAGGATAAAGCCAAATGGAAAGGAACTTGACAATTTCTTATTTGATTAAGAATAAATTTCACATGTTTATATGGATGGTTGAGTTTGCAATAAAATGAATAAAATGAAATTCATGATGACAAATTTCTTCTACCACTTTTATATAAAAGGTTCAGTAGACGTATGTTATAAGAAAGGTATTTACCTTCATGGAAATTTGAAATTATTTGAAGATTTAGTTTGCATATAATATTCTCCTTCACCTAAATTTTTATAAAGTGCTTCGAAGTTCTAGTTAGTTACTTCAACTGCATGATAGTAGCGGATTACTTCATATTGGAATAAATCTCATACAAGAATTTTCTTAATTTATCGGGATTTTGGAAAAATTCGATTCAAAGATATTAGTTTCAAGATATGTAGCGTCATTATCGTACATCGCCACTAAAATTTTTGTTTGGGGGTTTTTCCTTCATTTATGGTCCTGCCCAAGATTGGTACGCCTACAAAAAAAAATACCGATGAGATCCTTAATAAAAATCAAATTATTTCAAATAAAATGATTTCCAGTGATTTTTTTTGTCGATGACGATGAAGAGGTTAGGGCGAAATATTAAATAAGAAGAAATAGGAGAAGATTAAGGGACCAATCGAATCCTTTGGAATTAGATGAAACTTAGTATGTATTTTATGTAATATTTTTTGGTTTGAGATTATGTTTTTATTTCTGTTTTTTTTATAAGTTTTACCAGATTTATTGGGTGACTTAATTCCTCATAGAAAAAGATGACGTGGCTTTCATCGGTTCCAACATATTAAAATTGACAGGTTCTTCAGTACCAATCTGGTACTGACAACAAGTACAATATTGGTTTTGCTCAACCACCCATTTCTAAAGTTTAAAAAGAAATAATTAAATTTCCCTATTCAGATTTAGAAAAAGCAAGGCCAAAATATTTTTGCTAATATACAAAAACCATGTACACAAAATACAATAAATAAATTTAATTTATAATTCAGTAAATAAAAAATTCATTTTTTTCACATTTAATTAATCACAAACATTTCGTTTGGCATAATTTAATGGAAGTGCATTTCCAATTGGTGTTGCTGAATTTCTAAAATTTTAGCCTTTAGTCTTAATTGGTTGATGCAACCTCTTTATACATTTCAGCTTGTATTTTCGTTTGTTGTTGTAATAGATGATGACGAATCTCTGGTAAAGTTTTTGATTTATTTGAATTTTTTCGAATGGTTTGGGAATTCTCTTCTAGGACAGGTCCTCCGGTATCGTATTTTGAATTGTTGAAAATTGTGAACGACAGAAAATGACGATTTTCCAACAAAGAGCGATTCACATTAGTCATTCGTAATATTAATTTTGCCGTCGATATGATAACGGCGCGACATCGACAATCATAATCGGGGTGAATAATCCATTTTGATCTAAAATTTTTGTAATGTTATGTTATTTTTGATATTTCAATATAAGTTCCAATTGAAAGCGGGGAAATCGAGTAACATAACAGAAATTGTATGCCTGTCAGACTGTTAGATTTAATAGATGATTTTTATTAGCTTAGTAGCGAATAATTGAGTTATATGAATCGGGCCCTATGGTTAAATGCCTATTTCCCATAAGCTCAGAGATATCCCTACTAAGATAATAAAATCATCCATTATCTGACAATATCTTTAAAACGAGATTTATGCTTAGAGAGATTTTTCGAAAATAATCAAGTTGTATGAATCTGACCCCATTTGACCACCTAAAATTTCTTATCGAAAACGGATCGAATAAAATTTAATGTGCGAATCTGAAGTAGATCTAGAAATAGAATCGTAAGTACTATGAGACAATGATGACGAACTGTATTAGGTTTTTTACATTTGTCCCGGATAATTGTATCAGCGGATATCAACTACTCACAGTAACGATTCCAGCCAATAAAAAATTATTTTCCAGAATTTTGAACCAAATCGAAATATACCAATTTTATGTAAACCAAAGGGTTCCTTTAAATTGAACAACATGTATTTAAGTTTACAAATTGAATTTCTTATTCCGTATCAAGTAAAACTAAACTGTAACTTGGACATTTGAAAACAACTATTAATATTATGAGTGCATTCTTTTCACAAGGCATCGATAGGTAGAATAAAAATAATATTCTTGCGTCATGACGTTTTGTGTAGGGATATGCACGTTTTATTATTTTGTATTTCGGAATTTATTATTTATCATGGATTGGTAATGAAAAAAAAACACTTCATAGAAAAGTTGGTAAGAAAAGTATTTTTTTACAACCATATGAAGTCTGCGTTTCTGTAATAAATCGTGAGAAACATTCCTAAGTTAGGCGATCAGTTTTTTATTCGTTCCATTCTTTCTTTGGAATAGATAAAACGAAACATCTTTTACGTAGCACAATCGATTCCGCTTAATCGGGCCACCCGCTTATTAGGGACACAAATGTGTGTCCCGATTAAGCGGGATCCACTATGTTTTTTCCACTTAATAGGGACACCCACTTAATCGGGACAGTTGTACTATTACGAGTCCTTGTGGGATCATAACATCATTTGGGTCATCAACTTGATTTTTAAATTTTAATTTCTAAAAAATTTCGTTATCATTGAATAATAATTGATGACTTTACTGATGGCATGGCCATCTGTTCTCGAGCATTTGACACTAAAGTTTTTTTTTGTGAGTGCGAATTTGCTTCTACCGTTTGGCGTAAACGTCGAATAATTTTGAGAGCGAGACCAATGTGCACCTTCTGTGTGTGTGTGACTGGAGATAATGTAGAGGAATGTTGTTGTTATGCGTTTTTCGTTTTGGTGCGGGGTGAAGATATAGGCAAGTGACGCGCACGAAAAAAACGAAAATATTCTTCTAGAATGGTGGGTGCGAGATTTTTTTTATTTTTAGTTAGTGTCTAGTTTTTATTGGAATAAGTCGAGTAGATTGCTTATTTATAAAAAAAAACTTGAATATTACAACCGTTTTTGTTCATGATGAAAATTAGAACCAAAACAAATAATAAAATTACTTCAGAAAATTAATAATAAAAATTATGTAGTTTGGATAACATTCTAAAAATGTTTGTTAAAATAAATATAATACTATAATATATATGATATAAATATATAGAAACTATTTAATAAATAGAAATATAAAAAATTAGAGGGTCGTGTTTTTGAATTAGTGAATCGCCCGTGTGTTTTCTCATTCTTTTATTGTGACTAAATACGGAGTTTATTATCCGTTGTGTCGAAAACCTTAATTTGGCCAAGTCCCAAGTGGTAAAATTAATTGTCGGGTTTGATAAAGCGTTTACACGAGACGCAGAGCAATACACCTGGTGGTTGCTAATAGTGAATCGGATTTGGTGAATTGGATTTAAGAACCATGGCAAAATGGGTTCATTAATAAGAATCGCATTCAACCGGTACCCCAGTACAACAGGCACCATAAAGTGTAACGGGTACCGCATATTTTTTTAACTTTTCAACGGGTGGTGCATATTCCACAAGTGCTGAACAGTTCTGCGGGCGACCAGTTGGGGCTCGTCGCACTTTTACAGCATTTATAAAATATTACAACGGCAGGACGCGGCCCAACTTTATCCGATATTTTTTTTATAACGACTTCAACTTATGGGTCGGATTCAACTTATGGGTGGCCAATCGAGGCCAGTCGTTTTATTATCAAAGGCGGGAAGACGTTAAACGTTATTTAGTCCCACAGGCTGGAGGACGCAAAACGTTATTTTGTACCAATAGCGGGAAGACGTCCAATGTCATTTTGTACCAAAGGCGGGAAGACGCCCAACATTACAGGAGCCCAACCAAGGGCTAGAGGCTAAAGGTACAATTTGTTTTATTACATTTTTTGTAATCGAGTGCCGAATAACGGTTTCTTGTCGCGCACTTGGTGTAGATTTTTCTCGCTAAATAATTTGCTCACGTTCGGCGGTCATATTTTTTTGTTGTTATTTGGATTTTATTTTCCCGTTACACCATTTATTCAAAGTCATCACCTATATTATTATTTTGTTTGATTATTTTTGATTATTTTTTTGCTACACAATTTCCGCAAGGTCAGCGATTTGTTTTATTTTAGCTCGATTTATTTTTCTGCTTCTCAATTTATTCATAACTTCTAAAATGAAGCACTAAATTTTTCGGGTGGTATGGTGGGAGCGAACATTTTCTTTCGTGTTGGTTTCATGCTTGCAGGCTGGGCTTGTCACTCCCCGTCATGCCTTTGGCAGGACATCCACAGGGTCGGAGTGGCAAGTCCATTGTAATGTGGAAGATTACCAAAACGTTTCTCCGGGTGAAGAAAGGTTTTGTTTATTTATTTCGCTTTATAAAATTTCGGCCGACACAACTTCGGCGTAATTCGAGTTTTTAGTTTGCGTTTTTTGTTATTCTGTTCCACGATGTAGGCGAGGAGCACGCAAGCCTCAACTTTCCCACTTCAGAGCGACCTCTGCATGATTAGTTAAATGTGCGAGTTGGCTCCGTACCACCCGTAACACTACTAGCTAAAATAATTCCTAGTTATAATATGAAATTCGTAAGTATTATTTTCAATAAATAAATTGAAACTCTACTCTAATATTAAAAAAAAATAATAAAAATACATGCGTGTCGAACAATATGCAATTGTTGTTCTCGTGCGGTTTTAGGAACGCTTCGTTCGAGTAACACAATACCATTTTACACTCTAGATACACAAATATGTATTACAAATATGTATCTTTCTATTTTTCCACACAAACAAAATTATAGTTTCACTTTAACATTGAATTGCAAAATTATATATATCTTTGATCAACGAATGCTTTCATAATTGCTAGGTACCTTAATAGACTACAATTTAAAATCAAATTATATAATCCATCACGTTAAAATTAATTTTGAAAATGTCGTTTTCATTTTGCCTGTATAATATATAAAGTCAAACAATTTAAACTTTATACACAGCACAGCACCTCCGTACAACCGCAAACAAAATAAAAAAAATTCAAAATTACATTACGAAATCGTATTTTATAAAAAAAAAAAAACAAAATGAATTGTTTTGGGTTAAATTAAAAATGAAAAATTTTTAACCACACGAACCTTCTTCATCTTTCTTTTTGTAAGCTATTAATTTACTCAAATTATTTTCATGTATATATGGCATCATGTATATACATGAAGAATATATTGGAATAAACATACATAACTTTTTTGTAGAGAAAAAATTATAAAGAAAAGTTTAAAATTCAGTTTAAACCAATAAAATTTTCAATTTAACTTTATTAACTAAATGCGAGTTAAAACGATTTGAGTGAAAAACTCAAGGGTGGTACATTTTAATACTTTAATAAAGAGTTATCTATAAATACATACACCCACCATACTCTATTTGGATTTGTTCTTTATGTTTTCACATTACCTCGAGTGATCGAAACCACTAGAAAAAAAAAGTTCATTATAATTTTGAAAACAAAACAAAATTTATTGCTTTAAGGTGTAATTAATACAAATTTCCAATTACTTGTATACGTCAATCGTTTTAATATTTTTGAACATGCAAATCAAAGTCAAATAATCTATATAGCTATATGTAAAGCAACAACAATTCGAATCGATTTGTTTTAGAAAATTTAGTAACGAGTTGAGTTGCACTCGTACCGAAATAGTTGAACTTTCGATTTTCTTTGTTTGACATTTAGGGTATTGAAGCATCGATCGAAAAATAAATAATTGGAAACGTTGTTAACCTCTTATAGTTGAATGCATCAAAATCATAGCAGAAGGTAAGAAACCGTAAAACATAAGATATTACAGGTTCTAATATAACTTTCCGCACGCCACTTCTCCGGAAAGAACTAAGCTTCCTCAAAATTTTCGATTTTGCACATTTTACGCAAGAATGCTTTGCTGGTATGTTTGTTTTCTCCTTTACAATTTATTTTTGTTTCTAGAAATCTGGATACAGAAATGTCCTGAAATATATTTTGGATAACAACATAAAGTAAACTTTCTATAGCTCAAGTTCGAGATTAAGTTTTGGTGAATCTGATCATATTCCTCCATGGTTATCACATAAAGGGCACGTTAGCAATTTATAAATGCGCTAAACTTTAAATATTGTTGTTTTTTTTCGATCATTAAAATTAAATAAATTTTATTTATATTTGAATTTATAAAAAAAACCAAAATTCACATTATGATTTTCACGCTAAACTAATTCAAATATTTATTTAAATTTTTTTGTTTTTTATTTTTAGTTCACAAACAGATTTATTATAATACTAGCCGGGTTTCTTGATGCTTGATCTGATCTGGTTCAAATCATTTCATGAAATAACTGAATTCTTTCATGAAATAACTGAATTCATGAATTCTTGATGCTTGATCTGATCTGGTTCATTCATTTCATGAAATAACGCAAAGGCGCTTACAAGATTTCAATTCCAAATTTGTGATCTAAAACAAAATTTGAATCAGGTTTTCCATATAAAATTTGAACTGATCAATGGGTGTCATGAAACACATCTATATACTCCTCGTGCAGCTCAATCTTTTTCGTTTTTATAGCCATACATCCCCACCCGATCTAACGTAATTTAAACTTGATTTTCGTTACCCAACATAAAAGTATTGCCGAATAAATAATTTTAACTGTAAAATGAGTTAAAAGCAATGACGCGGCGGCATCCATTTATTAGGTTTACTGTGTAATGTAAGCAGGGCGTTCAACGTAGCAAGTTTTTTACTTTAAATTTACTTTATAGAATTAAAATTTTTTATTAAATGAAAGAAAAATCATAAGAACTACCAGATGCTAGTTAGGTGCTCAAAATTTTTGATGTGTAAACATCTTTACGCACGTATGCCAAAATTTTTTGTATGGTAGTAAACTTTCAAATGAAACGAACGGAAATGACGTACTACGTTTAAATATCTTCATTGAAAAAAAGAAACAAAATATAAAATAATAAAAAAAGAACAAAAACAACAAAATACATATATAAATTTTGTACTATACACATAGTCTGAGTGTATATGTATATATAAATAGTATGGAAAAAAAACAAAGAAACATTTATAAAATTAAATAGAAACGACGAATCGACGAATCGACATTTTCAGCGAACAGAAAAAATAAAAAAATTTAAAATAGCGTGTGCCACCACAATTAATGCACTATAGAGAGTGGTACCTATAACGAGATAGTATACTCTTACGATAAAAAACACAGTCAACAACTTGTGTATGTGGCTTTATCACGATCTCGTAGAGCAGTTCATCACGTCGGCTAACAATGATTATGTCTTCTGCCATGAACGTAAAAATGCAACCTCATTTGGTCCTCTTCAAAATGAGTTAACGCGCCTCACCACAAAACTGCTAAGTAGATGTAATGGCGAATTTTGTATTAGATATAATGACGTCTGGTTTTTAACATTGAACTGCCAAAATCTCAGGTCGCTTCACTTCGACCTGATGCTCAATTTTTTTGCTCTCCTAGAATGACCTGCATGTTCAATTTTCCTAATTTTCAATGCTGCGTTCAGTTCAAGAGAAATAGTCAGCGGGCGGTTGGAGTAGCAGTATATAAAAATTCAAGTAGAACTAATACAGTCACCTCGCATAAGGAAATCATCGTTGGACAAACAACTGGTATGAGCGTAACAACACAACCCATTGGCGATATAAGATGCTTTTGGTAGTTGTATACACCTCGCCGAATAAAGCTGTCGAAGACATAATCAAGTACATACATTTCGTCTTTGCTCCAATTCTGAAAGAATTTCAAAAATTCTTCAAGGAGACTAACATCTTTTGCCGATGATTATGAGCAGGGATTTCAAATTACTGCTTCCTAAGCTGAATCACTTATAAACTTCCTGCGATACGAATCCGATTTGCACAAGAAAGCAGATCGAAATATATCTACCACGAGAAATAAAACCGCGTCTTTGATGCTTGCAGCTACCATAGGCCTATTGCGTTGGTTATACCGAAAGAGTAATAGACCAATTTGATGGTAATAAGCGAATAAAAAAATCTGGTTAGTAAAATTTCATTTCTTCTTCCTTCAAAGTAAACCATACACACGCACTATACATATGCCATGTTTACACATCTCCATGAGAGTACTAATGGACTCACTCTTTTTTTATTAAAATTTACATACAGTCAGAAACATTCAGCTGGGTACGGCATATTTTTTTTATTAAAGTGTTGAAGTTTAATAAGAAAATGCAATTTTTTTTCAGATTTTTTTTATAATTTTAGTTTATTTATTATTTTAGACAGTAAAAGCAAAAAAAAAAATAACAAAACAAAAACAAACAAAAAAGGATTTATCCTTGAATATTAATTTGAAGATCATAAAGGGGTTATAATAAAACTCAATTTTATTTTATTGCTAAGAAAAACACATGTACATTTTTTTTAAATAATTTGTTGGGTTCCCTGTATTTTTTATAATAGCCTTTAATCGACCTGGCATCGATTCTACTAATGTTTTTGTTGTTTTTGTAGGAATTTTATGCCATTCCTCAATAATAGCTGATTGTAGTTGGTTTTTTTTTGTTGAATTGAATGATTTTCTTATATATTCCTTTTGAGATGCTCGTACAGATTTTCAGATGGATTGAGATCTAGGCTTTGGGGAGGTGGGGTGGCAGTCCCAATAATTTTGCACACTTGAAAAGACACCACATTCGAACAATCCATGCTTTATGTTTTGGATAATTGACCTGATAAAAAGGAAAAGAATTTTCTATATCCAGTTTTCGAGCCGATTCGTTTAAATTCTTCTTTAAAATGCTTAAATATATTTCATCCTTGTCAATAATCCCAAAAAAAAATCCTTTATGACTTTGGCACCCCAGAACATTACACTATTTCCAGCGTGTTTAAACGTTGGGCATACATTTCTAACATTACACTCTTCACCACGTTTTCTTCAAACTTTTTCTTGCCTTTTACCACTTTGAAACAAGGTAAATTGACTTTCATCGATAAAAATCACATTTTTCCAAAATTTAATACTTTCATTTTTATATTTTAAGGTAAAATCTACTCTTATTTTTATTTTATTTACTAATAAAACGTTTTTTCCTCGCTTTACATGAAAAATAATAATTTTTTCTTAAAATTCTTTTAACTGTGATTGGATTTATATTTTTACAATTAAACCTGAAGAGCATTTTAGTTAATTCCACTGCAGTTAACTTAGGATTTTGTCTTATTTCGCGCTTAATGAACTTTTCATCTGATGGTGATATTTTTCTCGGACCTTTTGTGCTGGGTGTATTTTCTATTCGGCCTTATTTAAAATACCGATCACAAATGTTTTGTACTGTTGATTTACAAATGTTAAGTATTATCGCGATTTCACTCAATGATTTCCCTTTCTTCGCTGGAAAATCACTAACGATCTAATATTAAGCGACGTACTCTTATGCCTCAACCAGTCAGCCTTAAGTTCTTAAGTTGTGCTCCATTTTGGACCACTTGGGAGAGCGGTACGACCACCAAAATTTTAGAGGTCAGTTGTTTATGTGTGACGAGAAGCCTATACCGCCCCGGTGGCCAAGTGGTCAGCATGCTTGCTCCAGCGACCGGAGGTCCCGGGTTCGATTCCCGGTGGTGACAAGGAAAAATGTTCACGGCTGGGTTAGGATCAGTGAACTAATCACTCATTATCCGAAATGAAAATATGATTATGAAACCTCATTTGAGGCGGCCAAATCCCTTGATGGGATATAGTACCAGAGAGAGAGAGAGAGAGAAGCCTATACAATTTTGGTGATTGTAGCACTAACCGAAGTGGTGCAATCAGCGTTTAACTTAAGAACTTAAGGCTGACTGGTTGAGGCATTAACCATTTTGAAAGACTACAATACATTAAATTTCCGGGTGTGAAATAAAATAGATATTGAATTGCACTAATTCAATAATAAACAAAAAACCAAAATAGAGAAAAAATCCGCACTAAAAATTGTAGGTCAAGTGTTTTTCCATTGTTTTTATAACTCGTATACAACTGAATGTTCGTAAGTTTTATGATCTTCAAATTAATATTCAAGGATAAATCCTTTTTTGTTTGTTTTTGTTTTGTTATTTTTTTTGCTTTTATTGTCTAAAATAATAAATAAACTAAGATTATAAAAAAAATCTGAAAAAAATTTCATTTTCTTATTAAATTTCAACACTTTAATAAAAAAGATATGCCGTACCCATCTTAATGTTTCTGACTGTAAATAAAACATCAAAAAAATAATAACAAAATTACATAAATAGTTAAATTAATAAGATATACAAATATAAATCACTCTAGATTGTGCAGCGCAAACGATGACATCAAATTGTTTAAATTGCGTTAAAAAAAGTGTTAATAGTTAAAAAAAAACAAAGATATGTGATCTCAAACATTGTGTAGTGTTTATTAGTTCAATAAGTGATATTTGGTAAGAACGCGATCTACCACGAACAGGTGGTGATCTACCAACGAAGAGGTGTCTTGATGACACCTCAGATAACTCAAGTACCAAATCTATGCGAATAAATTTGGATTATAACAACAAAATGTCACAATCACACGTTAAAACCGATAACTCTTTTGATGGCCTTACGGTAGATGTTGACTTGAACAATGCTACTATAAATACGAAAATCATTATTAACAAAAATAATAAAAAACAAAAAGTACCACCAGTCATAATAAATGATGATCAATATAAATTTGGTGAAATACACAACACGCTGAAATCAATAACTATCAATAAAAATCATTTTCAGATAAAATTACAATCAATATGAACTAAAATTCTGTTTACTGATATAACTCATTACAACCAATTTTTTTGCTTTGAGGCCAAACTTAATCGACCAATTAAAATAGTCCTGTCTGGATTACCATATTTAGATATTGATGAGCTTAAAGAAGTTCTAAAAACGAGTAACAATATTATTCTTAGCAATATAAGCAAGTTCATTATGAAACATAAGAGGTATAATCCGAAAAATTTGTCAATAAAAAACTTCACCATATTCTTATTGGTAATAACCAAATTTAAACACATCGATAATCGAATTAATCGATATTCAGATAATTTGTGATACTACCAATATAAATTTAATGTCAGTGTATTTTCCTGGTTCTAAGACCCCATACAATCTTAATATTTTTAAAAAGGATATTAGAAAATTAACTAACTCTGATTGCAGATATTTCTTCTGTGGTGATTTTAATAGTCGGCTGGCGATATAATGAATTAAATATAGACCATTTTCAAATTTATTACCCATCATTCCCAACATGTTATCCATCCAGAGGGTCGCCATCAATCCTAGATTTAGTTTGAACAATAAACACATGATTTCTCCGCTATCTGTAATACCAGACTTCACTTACTTTATTTATTTATTTATTTATTTATTTAAAGAAATCTATTTTGTAATTTACATGTATGATTTCAGATTTTTTACAATAGTTTAAACAAAAATTAAAACAGTAAATTCAAACAAAAAGACGACCACTATCCTGTCACATTTGAAATACATGTGTAGCATATTATGCCACAAAGCATTCATCTTCGATTTGCTTATAAACTGGCTAATTGGTCACTGTTTATAAGAACAATTTAGTATTATATAGTGAATGCCACAGTTCTAATACTCCCGAAAAATCACACAAATTACCAATCTCATAACCAATGCGGAAGCAGTTGCTTTACCCAAAGTGCTCATTATTCCAGATAACAGTATTATAATACCGCATTTTATCCGTAACTGAATTAAAATAAGAAATTCGGCAAGAAAGAGATGGCAGTACGATCGCAGGCCAGAATCTCATGAGTATTTTCATCATCTTAACAAAATGATTAAATCGACCAAATCCGGAACAAACGATGAAATAGTACACGATACGGGCTCAACTTCATTTTATAAACTAACTAAAATAATCAAAAGAAAGAATAAGTCATTGCCACGAAAAATCTAATATTCTAGCTACGTTCATCGAGGCACACACATTAACACGTACTCTTTCAAATCCTGAAACGGAAAAACTTCTAGAGGAAAGAATTAATTTTATCTGTGATATAGAAAATAATTTCAACTCTGCATCACTCATACATTCGAGAGAAATATATCATTTCGTTGAAAATCTCAAAAATTCTAAGGATCCTGGGCATGATAAAATTAATAATAAACTTCTAAAACAAGGCCCGAAGAAATTGTTCATTATGATGTCACACATTTATAATGCATGTTTTAAAATATCCTATTTCGCCACAACTTGAAAGAAAGCAATAATAACACCAGTTCCTAAGCCAAACAAAAGCCCAACCAGTTTTAGATCAGTAACCCGCCTATCCCCAATTGGTAAGATCTACGAGCGCTGTATATAAAGCCGTTTAAAAGAATATATGGACGACAACAATGTAATACCTTATGAACAATTTGGTTTCCGCTCAAACCATTGTACAGCACACCAAATTTCTAGAACGTGTCAGTCCATCAGAGCTGGGGGCCTATTATGAAAAATTCGATATCGGATTATGAAAATCCGATATCAATAAATCCGCTATTATGAAACTAAAAATACAAAACGAAATCGGAATTTCTGAAAATCGAGTGTTAAAATCCGACTGATTTGACGGATTTCGTTTTTTGTTACGAATGTGTTTTTCTTCAACTATTCCAATCAATATATTATTTTTACGAAATATAAAAACTAAACAAAATTAAATTAAACAATATTTAAAAAGTAACTATAATATATGTATTTAAAAAAAAAATATTCATATTTAACGCTTTGCACTCGAATTATTTTCAGGGTTGTTGGGTACTTGTGTTATTTTTAGTCAAATGAAATACAATTATTTACAGTGGTATAATTGAGCGTATTACATTTATTTGATTTATTACTATTATAAAATGTTTTAATTTTTGTAATATTTTACAGTGTGGTACTTTTTTTAGACTGATATACGAGTTTTAGAGTAAATTAACACTATCACTTCCTGTGTGACATACGAGTGCAAAGGGTTAAAAGATAATTATAATTAAATTATATATTTGAAATTTATTAGGACTATAACAACAACTGGACAATTTTTCCTAACTTCTTGCTTATATCTGACAAATTCGACCAAACAATTTCATAATAGTAAAATTCGTGGCGGATCGGATTTTTCGGTATCGGAAAAAATCCGATATCGGATTATTTCAAAATACCCCCAATGTTACCGGCTAAAAACTCGATAGGCATTGCTTTTTTAGATATTGAAAAGGCATTTGACAGTGTATGGCATAAGGCCCTAATACACAAATTAGAACTAATTAATCTACCTACTTATTTATTAAAAGCAATGTGGTCTTTCTTAAAAGGGCGAACCTTCCAAGTACGAGTTGGCAGTTGGCTTTCTGAACAAGGCAAGGCTAGAAAAGGGCCTACATGTAATTCAGTCTTATTAATATAAATGGAAAATCAAAGTTATCCAGCTAGCATTTTTCACAAGGAGAAAGCATAATAGATACTTACCATCGAGAAATTTAAATTTCTCTGAAGATTTAATTCCTTGGGGAAATTCTATCAACTATCTTGGTATTACACTTGACAAAACACTAACTTTATGTAATTAGAAAAGTCAATAGGATATCCTAAATATTATATCCATTTATCAACCGCAAATCATCACTTAATAAAAAAAAATAATTAAATATCTTCAAAACTTTAATTCGGCCAATAATGAACTATGCATCACCAAAAAAGTAGTATTTAGAAAATCTGTGTTTGTGTCAGTGTGTCTAAATGTCGTATCCGGAAAGAATCTTCATACTGGAGCTTTTTCATAAATTGCGAGGTTTCATTGATTTTTGGCGGAAATCGATTCATCGGAACTGGCAGCTTCTATGAAACCATTTTCCTTTTTTGCAAATATAGGGTTTTCCAATAAGAGTGATATAATATCTTTAAAAAAAGCACACTAATTGTTAAGGAAATAGAAATGTTTTTTATTTAATGTGAAGTACAATCGATACAATTAAGTTCTGAATAAAACGTCATTCAAATGCACTCTACGACTTCTTCTGCGATTTCGATGAACCCAATTTTCGAGCACTTTTTCCACTAAATCACTTCGTATGCCATGAAAAGCACGTTCAATGTTGACTTGTAAAGCTTGAAGAGAGTTTGGTTTATTGCTAAAGACCAATGACTTCAAATAACCCTACAAGAAATAGTCTAATAATGTTTAATCACAACTTCTTGGAGGCCATTCAATATCACAATTTCTTGAAATAATCGAATCTCCAAACTTTTCTCGCAATAATTCAATTGTTGCACTTGCTGTGTGGCACGTAGCCCCGTCTTGTTGGAACCAAATGTTGTCAAGATCAACTTCTTCCAATTTCCGCCATAAAAAGTTGGCTATCATCGATCTATACCGATCTCAATTGACAGTAACGATGTTACCAGCTTCATTTCGAAAAAAAATACGGACCGATGATTCCACCAGACCAAAAACCACACCAAACTGTCAATTTAGGTGAATGTAATGGTTTTTCATGAATAATTTGTGGATTTTCTTCGCACCAGGATCGACAGTTTTTGTTTGTTTACCGCACCACTCAAATGAAAGTGAGCCTCATCGGAGAAGATGATTTTCTTAAAAAAATCGTTTTCGTTTTCAAGTTGTTCCAAGGCAAAATCAGCCAATTCACGACGTTTACGGTGGTCCAATGGCTTCAGTTCTTGAGTGAGAACAATTTTATACGGATGCAAACCCAAATTTTTTTTCAAAATCCGCCAGGTTGTGGTTTGAGACAGTCCCAATTCTTGAGAACGTCTTGGAATCGACGACTTGCGGTCTTCACAAACACTTGCATGAACGGCAGCAATATTTGCATTACTTCGAGCATTTCCTTATTTTATTGGCACTTGAACATTATGTAAAGAAAATGTACGCTCCAAATTTTCCACAATTCGACGAATAGCGAGCACACTTGGACGATTATTACGACTATAAAAATTTCGGAACGATTATTTTGATAATAAAACTGAATAATTTGTAAACGTTGTTCTTGCGTATATCTGACATTGATGAAATTGTAAACATTACTGAATACAATGAAAAAAAGAAAGTGACAGATCATGACATATTACAAATGGCCAGCGTCACTTAAACATCATATCATTCCTATTGGAAACCCCTATATTTTGAATAGTATATCATTTACGAGAAAAACGTTTATGAACTAGGAGATTCTAAATTAAATTTGCAACAATACCGCCCCAGATTAAATTTAAAAATTAAGCGGAAATGATAACTTTTATTTCCGACCAAACGGCACAGTGGTTAAAGGTTTGGCGTTTGAATTGGGAGGTATCGGATTTTGATCATCTGATTACGATCGGTGATGGAAATAAACTCATAGGCTGACCCATCTTCCATGCCTGTACGATAGGCTACCATGGATAGCTTTATGCAATGTGCAAATGGTTCTATGTAAATCGAATCTATAGCCGTGCGTCCTTGGCAAGCAATGCGTAAGGTAAGACACGAAGAGCAAACCACGAAAGAGTACTTCGGCCCCAGAATAGATTGAAATGAAAAGAATGATTGTAGAAACCTGGGTTTCAACAAAAAATCGTGTCTGTACAGCCTAAACTGATTGATTGATCGGGATAACACTTTATATTTACGTTTTTTTATAAATCGGAAGATCCCAGTGAATTTTGAATGATATAGGTCCACCTGAAGTAACAGCTTCTATAAGCTCAAGAAGCTTTTAATTTTTTGCTTTTAGTTTTTTGTAAAAATTTTGAAAAATTAACGAAGAAGACGTTTATATACTAAACTATTCTAAATTAAATTTGCAACAATATCGGCAAAAACAGTTTTATCGCAGTATCGAGCAATATCGGCAAAAAGGTTTTTTGACTTGGGGGAAAACTTCACATTTAAGCTTTTTGTACAAATCGGAGGATCTCAGTGAATTTTTGGTCAAAATCGATCGTCCGGATTTCCGTTTTTGGCAAATATTTGGAAAATAATAAGATTCAGCGGAAATGACGACTTTCGACAAAAAACATTTTTCAAAAAAAATGGGCCCCAGTATACCCCAGCTGGACTAATTGATCTGGATGACACTTCATATTTAATCATTTTTTACAAATATCTTTTGCACAAATATCTTGAGCTTTTTCGTTTTATGCGTGTATTTTGAAAAGGATATCATTTTAAAAATTTAAGAGGAAATAGTGATTTTTGTAAAGCAAAAACTGGGTTTCAGTGAAAAGTTTGTTCCTTCTTTCTATAAATTGGGATCTCTCACAGATTTTTGGCTGAGACCGATCCACCGAAAGTGCCATCTTCCATAGAAGCGTTTACGTTTTTTCCAAATATTTTGAAAAGTTTATAGTTTATTTACGAAAAACGATTAAAAATAAAAATATTTTAAATTAAATTTTAATAAAAATTAGTTCAGATCATATTTTAAGCTTTACCCTAACTGACGATTTAAAAACTTTATTCACATGTCTAGACCAGGCGGATTGAACTAAAAATTTATACTAAAATTTCGGAATAAAACTTTATACTAAAATTTGTTATATGAATTGGGAGATCAGTGTGGTAAACATCTGAGAGCCTATTATGATTTTCTCGATAGTGTTTTTTTTTCGATATTATCGAAAATGAGCGAATATGAAATTTTTCGAAATTGTCTTTTCTCGATAATATCGTCAGAATACGACTGCATTTAACGCGACGAAGATCGTGTTTCATATTATAGAGTCAAATAAAAAGTAGATAAATATAAGTTTAGGAAATGTGAGTTACAACTAAATTTTAATTTAAAAAAATTTATTATTAAATTCGTGTTATTTAATTAACTGTTTGATTATTTTTTAATTTTCCTAACAGGATGACATCAATAATGTTGAACAATTTGAAATTTTAGTCTCTTGAATGGAATGTAGTGAGGTATCAGTGTGCTTAAATTCTGATACTGCAGGTCCTCCAGAGAAAACCATGCATGGTGAAAAAAAGTGAGGTTATTTTAAAAAATTTGTAATTTAAATGTATTAACTATCCAACTATCACGTCATTTTACAATTTTAATCAAAAAATAACGGACAAAATTTGACGGGTTTTCTTTGACAGCTAAACAAAACTATTTCATAAATAATAGGACTCGAAAAAAACACTATCGAACAAATCATAATAGCCCCTCCTATGTACCAGAAGTGGCAGATTCGGTTGGAATCATTTCAATATTTGCATTGAAGATTATATTTTCAACAAGGATATTGGCCTTGCTGGTTTTATGAAATGATTTCCGATTCCGACAAGACAATTTTTATTACAAATACAGTAGGTTCAATTTTTCGCTCTAAAAATAAAGTGTGGTGTTTTCAAAATCAATGTACATTTGTCGTAACGAATGTTAAGTGTTGACAACAACATTTACACTTCACAACATTTACATTTTCTACAGCTCAGATGGAGTGAAAGATCGGAATGGAACTTCATACTAGAATTTTTTTTTATATTGGTTCGAAAATTCTTGCGAAATTTGGTAGAAATTTTAATACTGGAAGTAGCAGCTTCCATGGGAGCTTTTCCAACTTTTGCAATGATTTGAAAAGTTTAACATTTACAAAAAAGACAAAGAATTAAAAGATTCTATCTAAATTTAAAGAATAAATTCTCAACGTGGGTAGTGTTTTTTTTTGGCCACAATATGTTCATCCCTAAATTGTTTTAATTGTTTTCATACATTGTCTACACATATAAAATATCAATTAATTACATGATGTAGACAATACGACCTGCTATAGTTTACTAATAAATAGCAAGACAAGAATTACACAGAAGGGTTTCACTAAAATTCTTTTCATAGTTATTTTATCTTGCAATTTTTATTTACCTACACTAAAATAAATGCTTTATCACAGTTCGTAAAAACAAGTAATTTGGTTCTTCTCTATCCAATGCAACCACTGTAAAAAAATTTAATAACTGACCGACAGAAATTAGTTACTTTTTCTTTGTGAAAAATAATATTATCAGTAGAACAATAATTTTTCCAAATAATCATGAAATTAATCTTTTCGAATAAAAATTATCTGAAAACACAAGAAGATAAAATCATCAACAAGAAAATAAAAATTTTAATTGTTTTTTTTGCGTACCGCACACACAACACAATAACGAATGGCATTACGTACTTGCCCGCAGTTCCTTGTTACTTGCTTTCTATTGTCCGTGCTCATTGTGTTGCTGTACAACGGGATGAGACTGGTAGTTTACCAAATATACTGTACACTAAATACACAAAGACGAAAAACTGAGCTTATCGTAAATTTTTATATATTTTTTGGTTTTTATTACCAAGACCAAGAACTTATGATGACTCAAGTAAAATAATAATAACAATAATTATGATACAGAAAACACCAACCAAAAACCAAATAATAAAATTTTGAAACAATAGGAAAAAATAATAACACAATTTTCGGTGGCCAACTGATAAGAGGTTTTTCTCCTTATCCTTCCAATGTTTTTTTTTCGTTTGTTTTTCTTTTGTCATCATTTTCATTAGTTTTTTTTTCATTATTATTTTTTGGTTTTGGTACTACCCCAGTAAAGACATTACAGAAGTACACGAATATAAATTGTACATGAAACAATAGAAAACAGAATAAAACAACAAAACCCTAAGTACTCTGTACGTTCACTAATTTTTTGGGTATAGTTTATTGCATATCATCATCCCAATTTTTGGTTTGTTGTTTTTTTTTTCTAGTACATGTGCTTGTACAATACCTACATGGTATACGCTGGTATGTATGTATCACCCCGCATCATCATTATTTTATTTTGGGGTGGATAATAAAAATGGAAAACGTTCATTTTGCTCTTGATGGAACTGTTCGAAATTTTCAAATAGCAATATATAACCTGAAAATAAAGTGTGGTTGTGTGTGTGTGTGTTGCGAAAAACTATAAAAAATAATTTATCATTGAGGATTTTGGAAAAATTTAAATGAGTTTTTTTATTGACAAATTTTATGAGCTTTCGTTGGTTTTATTCTATCAATAGTTTAACGCAATTTTTGCATTTTCCCTATTTTTAGGTTTTACGAAAATCAAATTGATTATGTAGAAATCTTTCGTTTAGTAGTTAGGCGTACATTTTGCGTATCATGAAAAATAAAAACGTTGGGAATTCAACAAATGACTTTGTGGAACGATACGCTAAGTACAACCCCGACAAACAATGTGTCCACATCGGGTCTGAAATGTGTCCAATGGTAAATGTCCAACCAAGTAAGTAAATGTATCGACTGAGGGAACAACATTTGTTGGAATACGCCGGGGTAAAAAGTATTTATGGGGAAAAAAATTTGTAATCAATTTTTATTGTTTTTTCTCTTTATAGAGAGTAAAGCGAAAAAGAGAGAAATTTGATTTTTAGTAGATAGGGACACATTGGCTCGACTTGTGTACTTAATTGTTAATAAAAAGTATTGACATGTGTACTTTATTGGTAAAGACATTGTATTGACATGCGACTTTATTTCGTACAGACATGTGTCTTTGCCAAGGTCTGATACACGGGTTACAGGTAGCTGACCGAATAACCTTAAAAGGAGTAATAAAAGGCAATACATAATTTTTTTAAATGTTAAAATTGACAATCTTTTGTTTTTATTGTACATATTAAAAAAAAATTATTTGAAAATTATACAATATAAAAAATTACACATTTTTACATCTCAAACTTAGGTACCTGTAATACAATATGTTTAGCATCCGACGAAACCTTCCGTGCTAGAATTTATGATTATGATTATTAGCTATCTATCTATGATTAATCGTCATTTTTTCGAAGAATGAAGACGTGTCACTGCGAATGGAAATAAAATGTGAAACATTAGTGATCAGATACATTTTTATTAATAAAATTACTCGAACTGTCAATTACCTATTTGATATATATATTTGATTATTATGATTGCCCTCGTTATAATGTATAACACCGATAACGTGTAGGTACCGGCAACTCGATGATAAAACGCCACAGCGGAGGAAAAAAACAAAATGGCAAACATAGAAACTAAAACAGAAAATAAATATTTTCAAGAATTACAGATAATTATCTTTTGAAAATGTAACTCACCGTATTACTCGTAATATTAAAATAATTTTATTAAATGAATTTTCATAATTTTTTATTAAAATGATGTTCACAACACTTTAAATTAATATTATTAAAAAAACTTTGGTTTTCCAACTATGTGGTTTATAACTGATCACACTGCGACTGAAAATAACTAAATGAAGAAAATTATTATAAACAACAGAAGAGCTGAGAAAATAATGAGAGGATACTGTGTTGCTGCAACAAAAGGAACACAAGTTAATATATTTAGAGACGCATGGTGGACTTTGTGTCCATAATGGGAATATTTACGGTCCCTCGTACTCATAAAGTTGGTGGGCTCTCTCGTCTTAACGCACAGGGGAATGTTTTGTTTATTTAGTACTTTCATAGACACAATTGGGACACAATTCTTGTTAAAATTTTAAAACGAAATAAATTTTGTTTCAGAGAGAATAACCAAGCAGAAATAGATTTTCTCCGATTTTCTGTGTCCATGAAGGGAACATTCACAGACTATTGCACTCAAATTGTTTGTCGGGAACGGAACTACTCAAAAGAAGATCGGATGGTTATGAACAAAGTTGTAGTGATATTTCGAGATACATTAAGAACGCTCTGTTTTGATTTTGTGGTCAGCGCTCGGCTATTAAGTACAAGTATAGAACAGTAGTTTTAGCGATCGTAATTTCAGAAAACTACTGAACATTTATCAAAAATCTTTGCTTAGCAGTTATCAATTTTAAATTTTATGGCATTGAAACTCAATGCTGTTTGAAGCAACTAAACTAATCATTATTTAACTATGTTTTTTCGTCAGACTTATGGTGGCAGAAAACAGCTATAAACTAAGCATAATTTACTGCTCAAAGAAATAAATCGAAACTATCAAAACTATCAAGTGAGGCCTTGGGTATACAAAGCAGATTTGTTTTAGATAAATCGGAAGAGAAATACGAGAGCTATCCTGTCTTTGAAAACCAAAAAAGATTCACGCGTTGATGAAACATTTAGAGTAAGGTGCTTAAAATGATATTATGAAAAGGCCTACATTTTCATGTTCTCAATGGCGGGGTATAAGTTTAGTATTAATGAATAACCCAGTCCAATCTAATTAAATGCAAGCTTCATTTTAGGCAGGTTTCTTTCGAATGACAGAAGAGAATATTATTTCCACTTATAGGCATTACAGCTTCAAAGCGGAACTTTCAACGATATGATATACACAATTCACAAATTGGTTAGGCGAAGTCGAAATATTATTAGTCATGAGTGAGTTTCTCTCAAGTACCAGAATACGTCAATATCATATCTATAATAAAACCAAACTTTGGCAGGGAAACTGAGCCCACATTTTTCCCAGTTATTGGTTCAACGATCCCGTAAACCATAATAAGTAACAACTATTCGGTCACCGCTAATTAAGAAACACTTGCAGTCATCCGCTGATCTGTGAATTCGATGATATGGCTGAGATAACAGCGTTTGATGAACTTCCAAATGCAACCGTTTATAATATTTGCGTCGATTCGTAACGGTCAATGAAACATGGGTCCATCACTAGATGCAAGAATCAAAACAAAAGTCAAAAAAATGGGTAGAAGTGTTCCACAGAAAACAACGGTTGTTGCATTAGCTGGTAAGGTATGAAAAATGAATTTTTGGGATGAACAAGGTAAAACGATCATCGACATATTGAGAAGAACATTATTAAGCACTTCCAATGAAAGAATTAAAGAAAAAACGGTTACAATCATCACGGAAAACTTAGCGAAAATTGGATGAATTGGAGATTTACTTTCTCATTCACCACATTCGCCAAGAATGGTCTAAAAAGATAAAATTCAGGTACTATTTCATCTACGACGAACGATTATTTTGAGGAATTTGATAAATCATATTCTAAAGAAGGTTTAATAAAATTGGATACCGTAAGAGTAATTGTAACGAGCTAAAAGGAGACTATTTGAGTTTTACGTAAACAGAATTATGTTCACTGTTTCATTGTAAGTTATCAATCCACCCTTTTTCTAGATAACACACGGAAAGTTCATGTCAAACGAGCTTTTTCGAAAATGAGCCACATGCAGTAACTTCAAATCAGAATGCCAAAAAATTGAAGAAGTGAACATGTTGGGGATAACTGGGCTTGATCAAAAAATATCCGTGCTTACAAGGTTGACCCTTGCTGGTTGAAAATTTAATCTTTTAATTCATATAATTGTTCGTCGGTTTTTGTAAATGGTAAGCTTTTGAACATCATTGCAAAAATTGAAAAGCTCTCATTGAAGCGGCCACTACCAGTACATATATTTCCACTTAATTTCACAAAGATCTCCCAATTAATGAAAAAAGTTGAAGTATGAAGTTTTATTTCGAAAATAGTCAAACCGATAATTTTTTTTATCGAAACTCGTCATTTCCGGCAAAATTTTGAAAATAATCTGAACCAATATTATTTGAAATTGAATTTACAATCGGTTTGTTTTTAATTGTGTTTTGGTAAATGTAACATAACTTTAAAAATTAGTGCACAAAGCAAAACAGGTCCTATGGAAGCTGTCACTTCCGGTAGGCCACTGATAATCAAATAATACTGCGACCTTTAAGCATGAAGTTTAGTCCCGATCCATGATGCTGTGAAAAGTTTGAATTTTTGTTAAAAAATTATTTAAAATCGTCATTTCCGTCCGAAAACTATTGTCAGATGAAATTCAAATTTAATTTAAAATTTTCAACTTCGTAGTCGTTTTTCTTGTTAATGATATACTTTTTAAATGCTGTGCTTCTACTATAGGTGGTTCAATTTCAGCTAAAGACCGTTTTGATTTCCAAATTTATCAAAAAACAAAGTATGAAGTATGATATACTCATCGGTCAATTTTTCTTCGCTGTAGCAAAGCTACAAACAAATAGTCTTCACACACCGTCACATACACACAGAGAGACTTCTTAAAAATTACTTTTGTTGACTTCGGCGATATACCCAATGGTAAATCTGCAAAAATCTGGAGATCAAAATTTTTCATGATTAAGGTAATCGAAAAACGTAACTATACGTTAATAGAATAAAGTAATTAATATGCGTAGTTTAGACCGTACACGAAAGTTAAACTGTCAAATTCTATTTTAAAAAAGCTGCATTTTCGAAAAAATGCCGCCGTTTTTATTATTTTTCAACAAATTTTTTTCTTTTAGTTCATTCCAAGGTTTTTTTTTCTTTTCAAACGTTTCTGAGAGTAGTTATGATGCACGCCGCAAATTTACAGTGTTTTTGGAAAACCCTTGTAGCAGACGACAGTAGGCTAAAACAAATCTAAAAAAATTTTTTTTGTATACTTTCAGTTAAATAAAATGTCAATGGGAACTTTCATTAAGATATCTTTCTTTATTCCATTAAAAAAAATCGTTGAAAAACTTTTTTTTTCAATTTTGAAGATGCTGTGTCCCCTTAATTATATATTGGTAATATTTTATTACGTTTATCGGTCGAAGTCCAAAGTATTACTCTAGAGTTTACAATTGTTGCAAATGGAGACATACAACTTATATTAGGGCTAAATCAAATTGTATCTGTTCAGGATATCAATGTAGAGAACAATCACATCTCATTTATTAAGAGAAATATCAATGGTTTCACAGAATTAGGTATATTTTGTGAGAAAACCTCTTTGAAGGTTAACGATAATGCAATTCCATATCCAAACTACCAATTCGTATGCCCTTTGCTATATGAGATATACCAACCACTCAAAATAAATTAAGAGAAATGGAAAACTTAACGTTATCACCAAAGTTGAAATAGTAAATGTGTGGACTCAAAATTTGGTAATTATTGAAAAACCAGATAAAATATTATGAACTTGCCTTGCCCCACGGGTACTTAAAAACGCCTTTTTCAATTTAGGTGTGTTTCTCCACTGAATTTACTAAAAGACTCTTCAGCCCGATAAATTAAAAAATATATGAAGAAAATCAAATTCCATCCTGAAAAAATAAAAACAATCTCACGTCCACAAAACAAAATTTAAGGAGAGGCCCCTCATCCGCGCTGTAACGTAATTAGCATTTGTGTGCTTAATGCTGATGGGTAGTGCAATAATAAGGAATATACCGTTATATCTGCCAACCCCTGTGAACCGAAACATTAAGGTCGTTGAAAAATGTTCAACCTATTTTATTTGATTTGATCTTGTTTTTAAATTCCTTAATTTTAAGTGTGGTAAATCTCTTTTAGTAATAGATTTTCAACTTAAATTTTGTTTTGTGGACGTGAGACTGTTTTTATTTTTTCAGGATGGAATTTGATTTTCTTCATATATTTTTTAATTTATCGGGCTGAAGAGTCTTTTAATAAATTCAGTGGAGAAACACACCTAAATTGAAAAAGGCGTTTTTCGGGATGGTTTTCGGGCCAGCTTCACATATGTTACTTAATACGATCTTGAAACTGAATTCTTTTAAATTTTTGTTCTCGCCAACTTAGGGGTCTTCATACATATGAGCAGTATGAAATACTTTACAGTTCTTGATCTCAAAGATGGTTTCTGGCAAGTACAGCTAAATGAACCTTTAAAACTCCTATACTAATAATCGGTTTTGGAAATATTAATCCATCATTTTTCCGCAAGGTGGCTTTAGTGGCATAGCTATATATCGTCAGAAGCTGAAGATAGAACACAAAACAGTTTTAAGCCATTTGCATAAGGCTTGCTTAACAAAACTATAATTTTTTGGTACCGCACGAGTGCTTCTACGACAATGTAAAGCGAAAACAATCATGGTCGAAGGCCGGTGAAGCGGCCCAAACCAGGATTGACAGCCAGGAGGTTTAGCTGTGTGTTTCATGGGATTACTAGGGAATACTCTACTATGAGCTGCTGTCCAATGCCCAAAAGTTCCATTTGGACCTCTACTACTAGCAATTGGACCGACTAAAGGTAGCAATAGGAAAGGCGTTGTATTCCACCTGGACAACACACCTTCATGATGACCTGTCAGAAACTCCAGGAGCTTGGTTGGGAGGTTATGTTGCATCCACTTTATAGTCCGGACCTGGTATATCAAACGATTTTCATCTATTTTGTCCATGGCAAACGCTCTTGGGGGTGCAAAAATGATCTCACGATATGCTTGGGAAAGCTAGCTACCTCAGTTGTTGGCTAACAGGGACAAGGCGTTTTGAAAAAGCAGCGCAATGAAATTACCTTCTAAGGCTGCGGGCCAATTCTCAGGTAAATCGATTAGTACAGTAAATTGAAATTTTAGTACAAATTACTGTTCAAATCGTGCCAATTCTCTAGTAAATAAAATTAGGTAAATGTGGCTTAAAGGGACACATTGTTTCTAGGAATATACAAAAATTTTTATGTAGGCACACGAACTAATGTCATAAATTTTATTGTCGTTGTTCCAATTATTCGTATTGTTTATACGAATAAATTTAAATTGTATATTTTCGCAAATTTGTTGCGTAATATACACATATATTGCGTAATATACACATAACTACATATTTGAAAAATAAATAAAAACTTTAACATATAAAATTGTGTTCATAAATATCGAAGCGCATTTTTATTTCATGGGAAATGCTAGTGAATATAAAAAAAATATGTCTAGAAACATGGCCGACATATTTTCATGATTTGTTTAGCAAAAACAAAAACCACTACTATTTACCTTTTGTGTCTTCGCTTTACCCTACTTTTTAGTACGGTATTTCAATTTACCGCATACACTGTTAACAACGGCTTTTACTCCAGATTTACCTTAGAATTGGCCCGCAGCCTAAATGGCAATGAGTAATCGAAAAAACGGTGCATATTTGAACCAAACGAATGATTGTAACCATGATAAGTAAAACTTCGAAATAAACGTAAAAATAATGGATTTTAATTCCCCAACCTAATTTAATACACCTATTGGATGTTATTATTTCTCTCAAACGCTTAATTTTAACTATTTCGGTACACTAAATGGATTATTTATACATATATTGAAGATATACTCGACGCTGGAAAGAAGTTAGAGGAACATGTCATAAATGTTACAGCTGTTATTCAGCTGTATTCAAACTCAAATTAAAACCGAAAATTTCGAGTTGAAATGGTTGAATATCGTAGATAACGTCATATGAGACATCATGGGAAATGTTGAGGAAATTTTTCTGTTGAGAACTTTTACTATAACTACTATAACTATAACTATTTTCAGTTTCTGCCAATACCTCAAAAAAGAACTGAAACAAATGGTTACTTGTGGGTTTTTGGGATAGTAGCCAAAATATTTCTTAACAAATTCTAAAGGAGAATTTCTCTTAATTTTTTTATTAGACCCGCAAATTTCCAATCCATATTTCAAACGCAATCCTATACAACTAATTTTATATTTACTTGTAAAGAAGTGGAGGAGAAGTAGAATTAAAGAAGTCTCTCCAGCATGGCTGAAATCCATTTTAATCGTGTAGAATGCTTATAGATATATCGGATCTATATAGAAACGGCCAAGTTTAGTCCAGCATTAATAGATCGTAGAATGTTGTCCAAAACTCATTTTAAAATCCCTAACCAATACTACTGACCAAATTTCGTTATAATTCGTTAAGAAATGGCGGAGAATATTTCACAGAACATTTATAAATGTCAAAATTTGATATGCTGAATTTCTTTTTCGGAGGTCAACCAATTTGTCATTTTTAGGAACATTTTTAAGATTTTATTCCATTGGAATGTTTCATTTTGTATAAATGTAGGTACAAATTGAATAAAAAATGTCCACTGATTATAAAATAACAACAGAAATTTTCTTTCGAGTATAGTCTCTTACTTTACGCTAGAAAATTCTACTGCCTTATGCAGCATTCGGTGTAGTTGGTATGATAGTTATGATGATGATGGTTGGTATGATAGTTACTGTTTACATATCACCCGAAAAAATTCCATCAAGGGGAAAACCTTTGACCATGACGTTTTGACCCATTACTTCTCGATTGTAAACACTCATCGAAATAATCCATTGTGTGTGCTCGTGTTTATGAAATTTACCGGAATTTATCGATAAAGAATCAAAAATAAACTAACTTGTCAAAAAATTTATAAATTGGAGCTTCATCGAATTTCTTTTGAACTATGGCTATTCATTATGTTCTAAACTAACTTATACGGCATGTTCTGAAGTACATTATTTGAAATGAATACTAAATCTAATTTCATTGCCAACTTAAAATTAAGTTACTGCTTAACACGGGTGGCTATTGACGTGGTGGCCACTGGACGAGGCTGTATAAGCTACTTATTTTTTTTATTTTTTTTTTTTTTATGAATACATATTTTATTTTTATTTTTTTCCAATATTTTTCAGTCAATTTTATCGCAATATGGATGTTAAGGGTGGCACGAAACCAACCCCCAGATTTCATCTTAACTGCCGACCAGATCTCAGGGTTTTGCGTCGTGGGGAAGTTGAGGCTTGCATGATTCTGGCCTACAAAAATAGAAGCAAACAAAAAACGTACTTAAATTAAATTGAATTTTTACTCTAGAATCCGTCGACTGAAATTTGACGAACGTGAATAAATATAATAACTTGATGTGCCCACCCAGGAACTACCGGATCTCCCCAAATGACAAGTACAATGTCTGTTGAAGATCAAGCTAAAAAGGGTCGAAAGAGAAAAAAAAATTGAACTAAAATCTGGTCATCGAATGTGAATAATATTGAGGGCGAAAAATAAATTGAACAGCAAAGATGGTCGCTGAACGTGATCAGTTTTGAGGGCGAAACCGATGTGCCTCCTCCTTGGTCGCGCGCACAACAACCGCTATTCGGAACTCGATTACAAAATATATTAAAATTTTGGAATTTTAATTGCCTGGCCACCTGTTAATGTAAGACGACACACTTTTTTGCGGAACCTGCTTGAATTGCGGTATTTTAATCGTTAGTCATATCGCCCGTAAATCAAGATTTGGGATGGCCACTTAAGTATTGCAGCACTTTCACCGCTGACACAATTATAACTGTGAGTGAGCCTCGCGCCACCCACCCTGAAATATAAGACACCTTCTAAGAAACCGGGCCACTCACTACACTCAACACAAAATATAAAATTTTTCGATAATAAGGCACGTTTGTACCGTTGAATTCTCTCGAAATCACCATACAAAAATAAATGGACTATATCAATACCAGCCAAAAATCTCATGAGCAAGTCAATGAAACACTAGAACAGCACTATTTTTTTGTTGGAATAGTTGTATTTCATATTACACAATTTTTTTTTATTGGATTTCTTAAAATATGATGATACAATACAAAATTTTTTCTTTTTATATAATATTAGTTTTTAGCATATTATTATCAAAATTATAATTATTATCACTTGAGGCCAGACGCCTGCAAGAACATTTATATTTTTTTCCAAACTTAATTACACAAGAAAAATAAATAAACTCGAGCATTAAAAATTATCCCTCTACTGAATTTTGCACCCAAACAAAAATCTAGAATAATATTCTCGTTTCTTCGAGTCGCCTACCCATTCACACCACACATCAATCCACACACCAAAACGAGAACGTGTCACAAAAATACTGTTCTATATTGTTGCTGGTCGCTCTCACGCACAAGATGCACACTGGTCTCGCTCTGAAAATTATTCGACGTTTACGCTATACAGTAGAAGTGGGTAAAACATGAAACAGAATATTAAGGCCCATGCACAATTAAAAACTTTAATGTCAATGCCATAGGGTAGATGGCAAGCAGGAAAAAGTTATAAACTTTAAAGTTTGCTGTTGAGAAAAACCAACCGACGAAGCAATCACCATTAAATGTAAGTATTGATAAATAATTATCAAACTAATATCATAACTGGGCGTTTTAGTCTCATAATAATTTCTTCAAATGTCAAAAAATCCATAAATATTGTCAACCAATTTATAGATTTTTATGTTAAAACAGTATAGCATTGACAGTTTCACTGAAATTTCACTGAAGACCCCGGGTAAGCCAGAAAATTTCATATAAAATGCTACATTTTTTGGAACTGCTAAATGGAACATTTTTTTCCTAATAACCAGGAAAAGCCGCATACTAGGAACAATAATGGTAGTGACTTTCTTTGTTTTCTAAGAACTTACAAAGTTCATTCACCATATTATAACATATCTTACCATGATTAAATTAGCTTAATGCAGTAAACTCAAGCAATTTAATAAAGAAAACCAAAGAAATGTTATTATATTTAAATTAAAAAGTTTCATTAGACTCATCAATAAAAATTAATTAAATCTTTTTAAATATATTCCATTAAATTAAAAATATTTATTTATTTTTTTTTTCTACTACTCGTATCTTATCATTACTTTTACTATTTTGAAAGAAGCAAAATAAAAAACTCATTAAAAATTGTATTTCTTCGTACTTGTTAAATTTTATGAAAGTCAACAATAACAATCAAACCATCATGTAATTATGTATAAAAAAAAGGTCAATTCTCTTTAGTTTCATTATAGACACACTCGTACATACATACATTTATAAAGGCAATAATGCAAAACAACTAGAGAACTAAACTTTAAAACAAAAGTCTAAATTATTCTAATATATTTAATTTTTTTAGTAGTTGCGATAAAATTAATTTCCAGCTTTTCTTGTGAAACGAAGAATAATTTAAAAATATTAAGAGCTTAAGTGAAATGAAACACATTAATGAATGAAATGAATAATTTTTCGCTATTGTGAATTTTTTCATAATTTTCAGAGGGATACTTTCACCACCAACGTGGGACTTTAAATTTAGAATATTTGTAGGGATGATGTTATTTTGACAATATTTACGTTTCTATTATCAGGATTGTCGCTTTGCCATATTTTATTTTCATGTCAAAATAAAAAAGCTTTGGCAACAAATGTGAAAAATGAAAGAAAATCTTTTAAAGGGTTATTTAACCTCTGTGGTTGCGTTGCGAACACATTTTGCCAAACTAAAAAGTCGTAGGTGATGAAAATTTATTATCATCAAATAAATTCGTTAATGGAACTATTTCAAAATGGAGAACTCCCCTTGTTATCTCACATTTGAAAATTGTTAACCAATGTTATAATTCGCCACGTATATAATAAGAAGCCAGCTAAATATTTCAGAGACATGAAAAATAATCGTCGATTGATTGCCAATTGATTAACCTTTAGGTCAAACGTAATTCAAAAAGTAAAAGAAAGAAGTAAAATCATTTACTTTAAAAAAATGGCTTTCTGTGGCACTATTCTGGTAATTCCCTGGGAATAGGGAATTGGGGAAAGATTTTATATGTAATTTCAGTTCAAATATTTTTTTCCGGCCTACTGAGGAGAAAAGTTTGATGTAAACATTTATAAATTGGGAATAATTTTTCCATATCTAAATTGGCAGGGAAAATTATTCCCAATTTTATTTTGTTTTCAAAAAAATTACCATTAGTTTTTTACCTCAGTATGCCAAAACAAAAAATTTTAAATAGAAATTACATACAAAATTTTTCCCCAATTCCCTATTCCCAGGGAATTACCAGAATAGTGCCACTGGGGCCGTATTCTTGAAATCGGTAGAAATTTCCCCAATCGGAATACAATTTGCTTTGAAATTGTTTATATTATTTGAATTTTTCGCCAGCTACTTTAATCATTTTTTTAAATTTCTTTTCTTTTTTTAAATTAAGAAATATAATTTTTTCCCCCTACTAAGGGGAAAATTCCGACTGGGTAGATCGATTGGAAATTATTCCCTTAGTAGGAAGACAAATTTTACTGAAAAAAAATTGAAAAAATGATTAAAGTAGCAGGCGAAAATTTTGAATAATTTCCGATTGAAGAAATTTCCACCGATTTCAAGAATACGGTCCCTGTAAGCTAAGTTTACGGCGAGAAAAATAATAGGCTTCACACGACCTTGTATCATACTTGTATTGCACAAGACAGATTTTAAATTTGGGAATGAAGGTGTATGCTGTATTTGTTTCGAAGAATTACGAGAACTGGATTACATTGTGTTTGCGCCTGTGAGTAGGATCGATACTATAAAGGAGAACTGTGCTGGTCTACGCTGATCTAGCGAGTGCTATCTAAATTTTTTTTTTTTTTTTTTTTTTTTTTTTGTTCATTACCAATTTTTATTTACAAGAATTATACAATAATAAGAATATGTACATTGGTAAGAAAAGTGTACCTTTGGTTCAAAAGAACACGGGCCAGGTACACTGATTCCCTTTTAACGAAATTATAAGATACGTACAAAAAAAAAATTTAACATAACAATACAATTTACAGTATAAAATAAACTTATAATTTAATTAATTAATAATTTACGGTATAAAATACGAATGAAATATATAAATATAATAGATAATAATAATAATATAATCTCTAGACAAAAATTTATGGCAGATGAATCCAATTATTATAATATAAACATCACGAAAGTATAATTCTACTCGTACTAGTGTTAAATATGGAAACTGAAGAGCTCCTCAATATTCTTGGTTGTACTAAGCCAATGTTTTAGTTCTTTTGAAAATAATGATAAGGTGCAACACCTACGAATCTTGCAAGGTAACTTGTTAAAGATAATAGGTGAAATTACATTGAAAAAACTTCTTCTGAGATGTGAATTATATTTTGGGATATTTTTTTTGAATTGGAGACTAGAACGAAGACTATAGTCTGAATAGTTAATAAATGAGTTTCCGCTAATATTGTAAAAAATTCTTAACACCTTGAAGACAAACATGTGACGCAGTGGCAAGATATCGAGAGTTTGGAATATGGGCCAGGAGGGTGAACACGATTCTTTAAAACACATGATTCGAGCAATGAGTTTCTGCCTATTAAATAATGGTATTAACGTGGTTTTGCATGCACTACCCCAACAGGAGAGACCGTATTGCAGAATTGAATCAGCTAGTGCGAAATACACCATTCTTAATAAATATAATGGACAATATGAACGCAAAACGTACAGTTTCCTTGATACCAATAAAAGCTTAGATTTCAACCCTTCAATATGCGCCTTCCAGTTTAATTGTTCGTCTATTAAAATGCCAAGATAACGATAAACATGAACCAAGTCAACCATGAAACAACCACTGGAATTACAGATCTTATTGCAACCATACTCATGGTACTTAATGGCTGATGGTGATGACAATCCTTGTCGAAAATGTAATATTTTCGTCTTATCGCTTAGATGAAGATTGTGAGCCTTGAGCCAAACCGAGAGCATATTCAAATCACTATCAATATACTTAATGTTATCTTGTAAGCTAAGACTACTGTAAGCAAACGAAAAATCATCAGCAAATGCAATGGGGGAGCCACAGAATGGTTGGCTAAAAATTCCGTTTACATAAATGAGGAACAGTAGAGGCCCAAGGACTGAACCTTGAGGAACCCCTACACTAATCGGCAGAACATGGCTAAAATGACCATTTATTTTGACTACCTGAGTGCGACCATTTAAATATGAATCTAACCACTTGTGGATCGTATCGCGAAAGCCAATGCGGTAAAGCTTCATTACAAGAGTAGAATGTTCCACTCTATCAAAGGCTTTAGTCAAATCTATAAATAACACGGACGCCTTTAGACTATGGTCAATGTTTATACTTATTTGTTCTAAAAATGACAATAGAGCTTGTTCGGTATTTCTGTTCTTTCTAAAACCAAATTGTAAGGGAGATAGAAAATTGAATTTATCCAAAAAGCTTACAAACCTAGCTTTCATAGCCTTTTCGAATATTTTTGAAAAAACCGAAAGAAGGGAGATTGGGCGATAATTATTTACAGATGCTCTATCATTTTTTTTAAATATTGGAACTACCACGGTTTTCTTTAAGGTAATCGGAAAAATTCCTGTAGCCACACTTAGGTTAAATATAAACGATAATACATCAACCAGAAAGCAAGCCGTTTTTTTTACAGTACAGTTAGACACTCCATCTATACCAGGAGCCGATCGGTTTCTAAGAGAATTAATTATTAAATACAGTTCCCCAGATGAAATAGGTGAGAAATGGAAACTACTCATAATATCATAGTGTTCTGTGATTAATCTGTTTTTTTCAGAATTGCGCATTTTGTAAGTAGACTGCGTTGAGCCACCAACAGTTGTAAAAAAATTGTTGAATGCATTGGCAATGTCAACTGGCCCTTGAATGGGATTATTCATCTCATCAATAATTTCTGTAATTGGAACATGCTGTGCATGGCCAACTATTATTTCGTTTACAGTTTGCCAGTTTTTGCGAGCGTTTTTGCCATTACTACGGAACTGACGAACATAAAACTGTTTTTTAGTAGCGCATATTTTCTCGTTTACAGACTCACATAACTTCAAGCTGTACTGTTTTAACCTATTATTATTAGGGTGCTTCTTGACCAGTTGGCAAATCTTGTTTCTATTCCGTATTTGTTTCAAGAGATAATCGGACATCCAGGGCTTTAACTTAATTAGTTGCTTGTTCACTGATTTAGAACTAGTACATTTATCAATGTGATCTCTAAATATGTTTAAGAAATGGTCAAAAGCCAAAGACGGATCCTTGCAGCAGTATACATCTGCCCATTCTTCATATGTCAGCAGATTAATTAATTGATTGTGATCAACATTCGATACCTCAATGTTTCGACTAAAATTTGTATGCTGAATACGCCCTGATATTTTGATGTTAATTAAGCAGTGATCTGATATCTTCAAATCTAAGACAGCATACGACACCTCATTAAAGTATCTTTGATCAAATCGATACAGAATATTGTCTATACAAGTTGCCGAACTATTTGTAATCCTAGTAGGTTCAGAAACCAAAACGTCAAGACCGTTATTGGAGACTAACATTAGAAAACTATCTAGGAGTGGACTGTTTTGTAAAAAATTGATGTTGAAATCACCCATAATAAATAAATTAGTATGAGATACGTCATTAATTAGCTTGGCGAACTCATCAACGAATATAGGAATACTAGTGTAATTCAGTCTATATATGCAAACTACGAAAAACAATTTGGAGTTCAGGGTAAATGTAACACCGACGGCATCGAATGTTTGAAAGTTAAAATTAACTTGTTTACTGTGCAAGTTATTATTGATAAAAATAGCTACTCCACCCGCACGACTGTCATTGTTGCACTTAGCAAATAAATTATACCCATCTAAACAATAATTTTCAATTTCCTCTTCATAAATCCAAATCTCAGAAAGACCAATAATAAGAGGTTTCATTTTCGTGGAGTCAAATCCGTGAGCCGAACATTAATATAATTTACCTAATGACATTTGAGGAATAATTTTTGAACCAATTAAATAATATATTAACTACTGATAATATTATTTAACTTATTTATCCTGGATTTGTAAAATAAAATTATTTCACTTCACGAATGGGCGCGGAATAGCTTAAAGGTGTACCAATATCGAAAGCGTCGGTCAATTAAAGGGCCGATTAAGGCGAGCGGTGGCCAAACCTTTAAAGAATGTTTATAATGTTTACTACCACATAGTCTTTAACGTAAATTAGATGATAATTATACACTTCAAGAAATTCAACTGATAAATTCAGGCTTTGCACTTATCACTCCTGGCCGGTGAAAATATAAAAATATACTGAGAATTCTAATAAACGACCACAAAAATTATTGTACTTGAAACTTTTAATTTCAATTGTCAGCCGATGTTTATGTTTCTTGGCAGATGACACTACGAATTTCAGAAATTATTATGTTTCGACAATTGTTGCAAAAAATTGTATGCTTTTACAAATTTATCGAAATTTGGAAATGATTTGCAATTAGTATTTCCAAAAATCCGTTTTCTCTATAACCGCAAGAATCATATAGTAATTTTGGGCTCCGTCTTTTAGCACCCCACCCCATTCAATGATTTTGGCAAAAATGATTATTGAATTCGTTTGGTCAAGATTGGTCACTAATTTTTATCGTTTGGTCATTTACGATGGAGGTCAGGATTAGTCAACACTTTCATTTTGCAAAATTAAATAACAAATACAATTGGATATATTAGGATAAAAATATATATATATTTTCAAAGAATTGTATCTAAAGTGAAAGACACGAGATAAAATCAATTCAATTTTTAGGTTCTTCATAACTCGTTGCGGGTTGGCCACTAGTTGATTTCGTTAGGTCATTCCTAAGAAACATAGCAACAAAATGTAGGCATATTGTTCATGGTGCTGATTTTGTTATTTGATTCCCCGTCCGCTATTAATAGAAATTGAAATTTGAATCATTGTGAAAAAAGTATTTTCTCACTAAGCATCTGTATCCAAAATGAATATCCCACCGGCCAACAGATATGCCAAAATAGCAGCGCTGCATAATTTCTTCTTGTGACTTCGTGCAACATCCACGAAGTTTTTCACAAATCGTCGGTAGCATATGAGCATAATCTTAGAAAACTTCTTAAATGGCCAATATCGTTTCGTACATGTCTACCAATTAAAATATGACCCAAATAGTTAACTTCTTAGCAGAATGGTCTGCATTTCGTTGAAGTTTACTTCAATTCAGCAGCCTGGATCGATTATGCAATACTTGTTTAAGGTTGTTAACGTATTCATCAAATGCGCGGTGCAGTACAATGATAACATTTAATTAAACCCGACATGTTTACCAATTTAGACCTCATTGAAATTGCTCAATTAATCTCTCAAATGTAACAGACACATTACCAAACGCCGTTACCATAAATTGATAAAGACCCTTGTAAAGACTTGTGTTAATTTGAAGGGGTGGCTCCACATTGCGCCATACACGCAGAGTTTCATTCCAATAGGACTATAATTTGTCTAGTTTAGTTGAATTAATAATTTTTCTAAACCACGGCAACTTAGAGTGGAATTCGGTTTTCATAATGCGAAACCGTGATTGCCCATTTTCCAAAACATTGGAATCAGATTTAGGAAACATTCGGAATTTATAGTAAAGGGTTTCCAATAGGAATGATACAATTTAAAAATTTAAAAAAAACACATAAATTTCAGTGAGACCAAATATTTTTTAATTTGAAAGATTACATTATGCCATTATTTATGTAAAAAAATAACATTATTCAAATGATCATCACGACTTCTCCGTACGTACTGCATTGTCAGTCCAATTTATTATCACTTTTCTAAATAAATTTGGCTGTATATCATCAATACCACGTTCAATGTTGATTTTTAATTGCTCAATTGTTGTTTGATTATAAGCTTAACATGTGACTTAACATATCACCAAAGAGAGAAAACACAGTGTGTTAAATCACACGACCTGGGATTATCCGAACCACACTGGACCAAATCTTGAGATAATTTCATCACCAAATTTTGTTTTGAATAAATCGATTGTTAAGGTGGCTGTGTGGCAGGTGGCACCGTCTTGTTGAAACCACATATTTTCCACATTATTCTCAACAAAAGCAGGAAAATGCTGTGTCTGAACAGTTTCGTGTGGATTTTCATCACTTCAAATTCTGCAATTCTGTTTGTTAACGGTAATGGTTATGTACATTTAACCAAAAATTAGCTTCATCACTGAAAAAAAAAAAAATCAATAAAAATGTGCATCATTTTTAAGTTGTTGGAGAGAAAAATCAGAAAATAAACGACGCAAATCTTTTCTTAAAATTCTCAATGTTGTTGTTTGTGAAAGATTTAATTGTTGAGATGGATTTTGTGGATTTTCTCTTGTGAGCATTTTTTGACGTACTGGTACTCTTGTATTTTTACACGATTCACTTTCAAATCTGTCTACAATACAACGAATAGTGAGTAATAATATGTATAATGTGTATTCGGTATGCTCTTTAAACTATACGATCACGTTTTTGTAAAAAGATATGTTACACGTGGAAGGGCGGTTTAAGGTAACAAACCAGATACCTTCATAAGTACATATTTTTATTATTTATTTTCAATTTAATTCGCAACCATCACAAAAATATTTTAGGTCTATAAAATAAACTAACCATAAACAAATAATGTATAATATTACTTTTCTATCTAAATTTTCCGCATCTGGATATTATTTTCAAATCTAAATAGAACAGATCCAAAACACATAGAGTACATTAAGTATATGTATCTATATACCAGATACGAAATAATATATACGTTACACACAACAATATAAGAACGGAAACACAATAAGACGAAATTAAATAAAAACTGATGGCAAAAAATAAAGTAAAGACGAAAGTTTGTTTTTTCATGTAGCTTTTCTTTATATTTCTGTGGTGATGACACTTCAACTATACAAATACGAGTAACAATACAAGATGGTGCAGGAAACTAAAAAAAAAATACTTGTTAGACATTTTTATTTATTCGAAGGCTTGGATATCGGATTGAGTTTGGTATACAAATAGAAAATGGTTTGCAATTCATATTGCTTTGAGTGTTAGTGATAACACATAGTTCACGTGTGAATAATAGGTTAAGTGTTTTTGGATTTAGCTAAAATTAAAGTAAATATTAGCTTCTACACAATTTTTTCAACGCACTGGTTCACATTATAAATATTGAATACTATTGCTTTAAGATTGAAGGTACTGCAACATGAAAATTAATTTCTGTTTTTCTCATTTTAAAATATCAAAAAATTTTAAATTTAAACAAAAGTTTAATTTTATACACAAATAAGATTTATTCTTTTAAGACAATTGAAATCTCTCAAGCGAGCAAATCGAAAATATTAGTTAACGGAAAAGTAAAAAATTTGTTTAAAAAAATGGATTGGAAAACTTCTTCTAAATGATTTTGTTGTGACTAACACCCGACCTTCTTTTACCACGAATGTACATTGTACATCCCTTTATTTTATGGGCCGATTCTGAAAATGTTAAAATTATATAGGTGTAGCCATAGCCAACACTCAGACATAAAAGTAAGAACAAAAATCATTGTTTATCCATATTTGGTAAAAATCCATTTTACCCATTCAGCTCCATCTATCTGCGTGATTTTTAGTTACGAGTACGTATTTTACTTTTATTTATCACGTTCTCTGCAATGGTAAAAAATTAATTATTTTCGTATATAATAACCGATAGCACATTGGAATACTGGCTGTCATTTGCCAATTTTTTTATAATAAAAAAAATATGTATTTTTTCGTTTAGTGCACGAAATATGTTTGAACAAAAATGTTCATCCAAACACTGAGTTGCTCTCGAATAATGTAAAAATATTAACACGACAGAGCGTTTGACAATAAAGGGAATTATAGCAAAATATATCAAAAACTATTTTTTTTTTGGTTTTGAGTATTTTATGAACTAAATATACTACACGTATGTATTTGTGCACTTCTACATATAAAACAGCAACGTTACAAAATATACATATAGAAAAATTATAATAATTAATCGAATATCCCAACCATACAAGCTTTTGAAATAAAAAGTAGTGTTTAGTTACAAGTTGAACTATAGATGGAAATGGAATTTAAATCAGACGAAAATGAAAATGATTTTTTCTTGTTTTCGCATCTGATTATTATATTATCCTTAGTGTAACTTTATAGAAATTGTTTTCCTATAGCAATCAAAAGAAGAAAAACGAAAAATGTATGAAATTTTTACTATTCCTTTCTCTTTTGTTACCACGCTTGCTATAAGAAAACGATGCCGTCGAAAATAAACGACGAATTCAATAGTTTGGCCTCAGGACTTCTAACAAAATCGATGGCGACGGTCAAATATCAACATAAACTCGCGTCATAAATAAAATTTGTTATGTTTGTATCTCATAAAAATATTGAACTTTATGTAAATTCATTAAGAAGTAAATAAAAATAAGAATGTATTGCACAGTTGGTGTCAATCGTTTGCATACCTTAAGAATAATTTTCTTTGTGTATATGGCAGACAAACTATTTATTTCGACTGTTCGTGTATGCGTTTTATTATCAATATTTAGACATACATAAGAAATTCAAATTTTTTAAACAAATAAATTTTATCTAAAAGCTCAGAAACTTAAACTGTCATTAGATTCAACCTTTGTTGGTATAGAGATGCCATTGATAACAACATGTACATATATGCGAAACCCATTTCAAAAAATCACAATTGTTTCGAATTATTTGCTATCGAAATCTTTTTGTGTAACTTTATTCTATAACCTTACAGCACCAAGTTTGATGTCGTATCCAATTTGACGGTACTTACGTTTATAGAGGCCGAGATACATTTGGTGAAATACCATAAGCTTACATACAATTTGTGAATTAGATCATACTCCACTTGGTTTTTAAAGTGATAAATTAAACTTACCAAATTACAAAATTCAATAAGGTTAGCTCATGTTAGTTAAAAATTTAATATCTAAATTAAAGCTGCCAGTTCTGGTACACAGATTTACGCCAAATTTCTCAAGGTTCTTCCAATTCAATCTTCCATTCAAATATTTTTTTTTTTTAACAAAACTCGTCATTTCCGGAAAAATTTTAAAAGTGATCTGAACTAACTTTGTTTGAAACTAAATTTCTTTTGTTTTATTTTGTAATGGTTTTTTACTAAACGCTAGATTGTTTTAAAATATTTGCAAAAAATAAAAGAGTTTCAATGGAAGGTGCCGTAATTAATCGGTGAAACGATTGCAACAAAAAATCAATGAGATCTCCCAATTTATGGAAAAATCATAACTAGATACTTTTCAAACCTATTTTTTACTTCGATAACATAGCGCAGGGTAATTCTCTAGGTCAAAATCTTTCATGATTACTAAACAAAAAACATTTTTTTTCAAAAACCGTCATTTTTGCATAAAATTTGGAAAACTGACCTGAACCGATATTATTGCAATATCTCCAAAGCCGGAATATGTAGGGAAATTTTTCATGATCGGTGGGCCATATAATGTTGCTAACAACTATATATCATTGCAGTGACATATACATACTCTTAAATTACAAAAACAACATATGGTATGGCTACATTTAGGGGACTAGTTTTGGGTTCTTGTTAAACATTGCGTTAAATTGTTGCCTTGATTACGTGATATTTATCACGTAAAATACATATACGTAAAATGTTATACAGGAGGACTAATTGAGGAGTCCGTTAAATCCGATTGTCCGTTAAATCCAACTGTTTTTAAATTTAATTTATTCGATCGAATTTAATTTGGAACGGAATTCAGGTATTTCCTAGCCGATTATATTGGGATTGGGTATGTTGATGGAAATGGCATTCCTAAATTATTATTGAAAGAATTTCTGGAATATGGCCACCTGAGACGGAACTCGATCAATTATTAGCAGATTGTGATAGGATTGAGTATGTTGGATGGAAGCGGGATTCTTACATGATTTTTGGAGGAGAAGTTCGGGAATATGGCCACCTGGAACGGAACTCGATCAATTCTGAACCGGTTATGATGGGATTGGATATGTTAGATGGAAATGAGATTATTAAATGATTTTTGGAAGAAACTCTGGAATACAACTCGAGCAATTGAAAAATCATTTATTGATCCCATTTTTATCCAGCATATCCAATCCCATCATTGTCGGTTAAGAATTGATCGAGTTCTATCCCAGGTGGCCATATTCTACAACTTCTTCCAAAAATCTTTTAGGAATCTTAATTCCATTCAACATACTCAGTCACATCATAATCGGTTAAGGATTAATCGAGCGCCGCCCCAGGTGGTCGTACTCCAGAATTTCTTCCAAAAATCCCACTTACAAATTATACGGACTCTGTTATAAAGTGGGATAATTTGGAATCATGTGCTTAGTAGTTTAATAAACGTAAGGAAAAAAGCAAGATTTTATTAGTGAGAATTGCAATAATTAAAAAAACAGAAATTAGAAAATAGCTATGAATGAAAATCAGCTCAAAGAATTTATGGGAGGTATAACTGCCCTTATGCGAAAAGAAGAAAAATTCAAGAATTTGCTAGAACGTTTTAATAATTATTTAGCTGTTCGAAACATAAATGATGATAAGAAAAATGCTCAATTACGCATAGTTTCAATCGGATCATCACATTACAATAATTTATCAGCATTTTACTTGGACCTGGTAAACCAATTCAAGATTTAACATTAAGGGTATTTGCTGAATCATTTAAGAAAATGTTATTGCCAGAAAGAAATGTAGTTGTATCATAACATTATTTTCTAAATACATATCAAAAAAGTAATCAGTCGATATTTGAATTTGTCGCATCCCTCCGTAAAGATTTATCGGAATGTAAATTTAAAGCAACTTGCACATGTAATCTGGAGGTAACAGTTGCAGACATTTTTCTACAAGCACAGTGTATTCGAGGTTTCAAAGATAATTGAATTCGGGAACAATTATTACAATTACATAGATGTAAGAACATTTGCTGATATTTTGAAGAAAGCTACAGCACTTGAGGCGCCAAGAATTGAAATTCAGGCGTTAACAAAAATTGAAAATTCAAATGAAACATCCAGTAATTTAAGCGAGATTCACTAGGTAGTACATTCAGGGCGATCAAGCCGAAATAGACATCGTTTCAATTTAAATTATAATCAACGTTTAAAGTCAAAAATACATTACTCATCTCTTGGAATTGATGGGTTATGTTTCAAATGTGGCCGTAATAATCATCGAGAATCAGATTGTCGCATCAAGCAAAGCAATTTAAAATGTTCGTTGTGTAATAAAAGTGGTCACATCGCTAAAGTAATAGTAAAAGAGCAGCAGCCAACGAAATTCAAAGAGCCAGCTAAAATTCATCAAACAAATATTGTAGACGTTTTTGTTCAACAAGTGCCAATTCATTCCAGTGATTATCAAAAATATTTTCTTACCGTTCAGTTAAATAACAAACCAGTTTATTTTGATGTTGATTCGGGTGCAACATTCACTCTCATTCCGGAAGACGAATTTCAGAACCTAAACTTAAATCTGCCTATAATATCAACAAGCATGTACTTTCGAGCATACACAAATGATATTTTTCTACCTAGGGGCAAAAAATAATAAATCCAACGAAGAAGTGTATATTGTTCCAAAAGGTCGACCAGGGGTATTGGGTCGTGTATGGATTCGACATCTAAATATAAAATTAGAAGATGTGGATCAAAGCAATTATATGGATCGTCATGTAATACATTTTAGCACCAATATATCGATTGATGACGTCACCAGCAAATTTTTCAAGAAAAAGTTGGATGTATTCCAAATCATAAAGTTACACTTAAACTGCGTGATGGTGTAAAGTCATCATATACAAAAGAACGTGACGTACCGTTTGCATTGTGTGATTGGGGTTCACGATTAGTAGTGATTCCTAAAGGTGACAAAAGTGTTCGATTATGTGCAGATTACAAGATAGGTGTGAATGAAAGACTTGTATCAGCGAATTATCCAATTCGTCCTAATCCAGATATTTTACAAAGCATATTTGCATATTCCATTCGATGAATCCAGTAGTGAAATTCAAGCCATTACAACACACCAAGGTGTATATAAAGTAAATCTTTTAAATTTTGGAATTAAGACAGCTCTAGCAGAATTCAATCGAATTCTTGATCAAATTTTACAAGATCTTAATCAAATAGAAACGTATTTCGATGATATAATTATTCATAGCACTTCAAAAGCACAATGTTTATAAAAGATAAAATTTAGGCTATTACTGATATGAAACGTCCAGCAAATATTGAGAAGTACGCCGTTTTTTGGACATGATTACATACTACGCACGCCACATTCCAGATATGTCAACTAACACAACTCTACTTCGAGATTTATTACGTAAAAATCAAAAATTCAAATGGTTAACAGATTGTGAGGAAGCATTTATCAATTTGAAGGAGGAGTTAATAAGCGATCGAGTGTTAATACCGTATGATTCAGCTTTACCAATTGTGCTGACATGTGATGCAAGTCCTACCGGAGTAGCTGCAATTATGAGTCATATATAGTTAATGACACAGAACAACCAATAACATATGCATCTAGAGCTCGTACCGTATCTGAACAAAATTATAGCCAATTAGATCGGGAAGCTTTAGCTATAGTATTTGGCGTCAACGAATCACTATCAAGTGTTATTCATCATAAAGAAGATACGCAGATAAGCATGTTTCAATTACACTGCTAAATTCAAAAAAGGCGATTAAAATGTTAACGTATGTAGACTACTTATCTCGAGCGCCTATTAATCATCATCACAAACAGAACGATTTATTGAAGATGAGAGATATGTTTTAATTCAATTTTACAAATATCATCACAGTTGCAATACCAGCTGACGTAATAGCACAAGAAACTAAAAAGGATAAGGAATTAATTCAACTTATACTTGAAATTCAAACTTCACCAATCGATAATTAAATGTTAAACGATGGTATATTATTCAAAAACAATCGAGTCGTTATTCCAAAACAATTACAAGAACAGGTCCTCATGGAATTATATCATACGCACATTGGTATTACTAAAATGAAACAACTTGCTCGACGTTATGTTTATTGGAGAGGAATAGATCTCTTGTCAAGCATAATCCACCGAAAATAAATGGACACTCACGGGATGAATCAGAATATAACTGGCAACGTATTCATATCGACTACGCAGGGATGCAAAATCAAAATGGGTAGAAATAAAAATTCTTAAAAGTACACCAACGTCTTTCAGCACCATCGAGCTTCTTGACAACATATTTTGAAGTCACGGATAGCAGTGTAATGCTATGTAAAAACTATCAGATAATGCAGCAGTATTTACAAGTAATGAATTCAAACAATTCTGTAATTCAAGTGTTATTTTTGAAAATTTAATTGCTCCGGGTCATGCTGCAACAAATGGTTTAGCTGAAAAAATTGTACAAACATTGAAAAATCGACTTAAAGCCACTGAAAATGATTCAACACCATCAAGCTTAAAGAAATAATGAAGAAAATCAATGAGGTCATTTGATTAAACCAAATACCGAAAATAGGCTCACAATAATTTAATAAATGATAAACAATTTCTGATAATGATTTAGAATGATGAATTATATGGAGTCGGTTGATTTAAAATTTACGGTCTCCATACTGAGTTGTTCTGCAAGTTTTATTTTCTTTTACGTCGCTACTTTAGATTTTTTTTAAATTTCTGAAGAGCCCCTTTCGTTTTTTTACAAATATTTTGAAAATAATAGCATTTATGAAAAAAATGACCAAGAAATTCTGAATTAAATTGGAAACAATATTGGTTCACGAATGGGTTTGCCAAATTTAAGCGGGCAAAATCACAGTTGAAAAAGATGGTTTAATGAAGTTTGCAAACTGGTTAGTAAATCTACAATCATTATAGACGAATGATTGTTGTACCTTAAGGCAGATGGGTAACCAACAATTTTTAAGTAAAATCTAAGTGAGTTTCTATTTTACGATGAATGAGCTGTGGAAATCAAACAAAAATCATGAAATTTGGGCAGTTCTCTCATTATAGCGGGAGACTTCAAACACCCACGTCAATGAAAGTAAAATCAATAAACTGGCTGCAATGCAAACTGCGGGAGGCCTCGGTAAATGATCAACCATTTCTCTTGGAAAACAGTACTACGACATTGGACTTAAAGAACGCTTTTAATTCTGCAATATTTACTAACGTGTTCCACACACCAAAATACCTGCGTAGTATAGCGCATAGATACCTACGTATGATAGGACATCTGTTTTAATAAACTGGAATATAGCAAGGATTTGGCAGGACGCATTTCTCAAGGTTTTCGTCGGTATGGTGCCAAGTGATGGTAAATTGAGATTAGGGTAAGCGAACGACTTCAAACCGGTAGTAATTTCCCGAGACACCGAAGAAGCGCAACCTAAATTTAAGCAATTAATATGCAGAACAACACTTGGATATGTCAACATGGCATGCTATTGGTGTCAATTACGAATTCAAACCTGCTGTATGGATGCGAAATATATACTCCAACATACTAAGGATGTATAAGTAAAAATCACTAGCTTATACAGAGCATCATCTGACCCCGCTGTTTTTGTTATTGCTTGAGAAGAATGGTCTACACGACTAAGAGTGATCTTGGCTTGGCAAAGCTTTTATTTAGTGCCTACACCCGGGGCGTCACAAACATGTTCCAATGTGACAATGAGTGTGTCAACATCATGATCATCAGCACCATTTTTTTCGTAAGCCACGTATTTTTCAAAAGATTTTAATTTGTCAAGAGAAATAAATTGCGACAACAAATTTATCATCAACGTTAAGCAAGCAATAGTTCAGTGGATATGTGCAGTTTTTTGAGGTCTTAGTAGCCCTTTGCGATTTACGTTGCTTAGTAATTTACTTAGATTTCTCTGTAAAATTTTACTCAGTATATTTTGTTTGATAAACTGAATTTAGAAAAGATGTGGTCAATTTGAAAAACTAACATAACGTTTTTCTAAATACAAATTCCGAAAGATTTCATATCTAGACGAGAATACAAAATAACAAGCCAGAATCAGCCCAACCAAATAAACATTTGTTTGTATACAAGCGAAAAACTTATTTTAACAGTTCCATTCGGTACCGTAACCAACTTCGTTTTACATTAAGCACCGACTCATTGAGTTTTGTAAACACGTTAAAACAAATGAAACAGGTAATCAACAACAAGTTATACTTATTGTTATCATCACTTTATTCATATCAAGAGTGATTTTGAAGTACATAATTTTTATTTGATAAAGATTTTATTTTAAGCTTAACAAAATCCTATTTTTTGTGTCTTTATATTTTTAGAATAAATACTTTAAAAATGTATATAAAGGAAATTCGCTGTAAAAAGCTTTCACAACAACTCTCTTTTTCTCTCTCTCTTTCAGAAATGATTCACAAATAAAAAAGAACGAAAAATGAAAATATTAAAATTGTTGATCCTAAAAATAAAATTAAAAAACAAAATTACGAAAATTAAAACTAATAATTCATTTTTATTATCAAGTATATACCAACAACAAAATATGAAGAGAAAAAAAATTCACATAAAACATAAAAACCACTTAATTTATTAATTTCTTTTAACAATATATTTTCCTTTTGCTTACGAATTATAAGAAATAACAATGTAATAAATGAAACAATGAAATAGGAAAAAAGTACGGCACTTGTGATAAATTGCGTATTTTTTCACAACATGGAGCGAGGAAACACAATTTTCACAAATGTTAGTTGGGGGTCTCTCGTTGTTGTAATCAAATGAAAACACTTAATTTACTTTTCTATATATATACCATTTTCGGTTGGTTGTATGTTAAGTTTTTTGAAGGACGGAAACTTTTATGATATATGAGAAAAGATTGGAAACATTTACCGTTGCAAAAAAAAAAAAATATTAAAATAAAGAAATTTCTAGCATTTGTGGTTCAGAATGGAGTGGTATTGCATAATTTAGGTGTAATTGCAAGATTTCACTCGAAATAAAATAAAATTAACTTTTTGTTGGTGTACATTGACTCAGTTGCTTTCTATGTATAATTTCGCCACTGCGGTCCATATCGCTCACTATTCAAAAGCAACGCTGCTGCACACCATTTAAAGCTAAAAATTTGGATTTTGAAATAATATGGAGAAAAATTCGAAACTTTGTTTGCTGAAATTAAAATAGAAGAGGTGGTTCATTGTGGTATTGTTGGTTCTAAGTGTCTGTTTATGAAGAAACTCATGACTATTCACGAAACTTTTTCTATTTTCTTCCCCCCGCCAGCATTACTCTGCAACGCCTTAGTTGTTCTTGAGTTCGTGACTGGCACAAATAGTCTGTGTTTACCTGCCGATGAGCAACCATATATTGATGCTTTTTCGTTTATTTGCTTCTCACCTTGCTCCAAAACATTATACTAGGTTTTGAATGGTTTGTTTTAATTATTTGGCACTATTGCTTTTGATAAAACTTGGTAAAAGAAAGATATAATATGTTAGGAATCGATTTCAATTCCTGCTTTATAAAATAAACGTTTAGGGGGTTTTTTCTTCTTAAATATATTTCGAGAAAATCCGTATTTTCGACCATCAAAAACCGATTGTGATGGGAACTGATTTCGGGAAAATTCATTTAGTGAGTCATTCGGTGGGGACCGGGTTCAATTATTTATTTTTTGGTACTAAGAGTTTTGTTAAAAATTGGTAAATGGGAGATTCAAATGCAAGGATCGATTTCAATCGGTCCTAATTTCGGGAAAAGGGGCTTGGGTCCCTTTTCTAAATTTTTCGGTCCGATTGGATTTGAGTCATTTTTCGGGAAAACCATTAGGGTCCGGTGGGGCCCGGGTTCTATTCTTTTGAAAACATTTATGTTCAAACAATTTTGATTAAGAATGCTAAGTGGAGTATTAGAGTGCCAGGAATTGATTCTCATGGGTCCTTATTAATAAGAATTGTTCGTTAGCCTTGGGTCTTCCATAAACATTATATTTATTTACCTTCAACAATTTTTATAAAATTTGTCGGGACATGATTTTCGAATGCAAGGAAATGATTACTAGGAGTTATGATTTCTAAACAATTAATTTAGGAGCAGCGTTGTGCCATATTTCCTACACCGAGTAGATAATTAAAAATGGCGTAGACAATGTATAGAATGTAGACATTGTCGAAAACTGTTATTTCTGTTAGTAATTAGTAAAATGTTCAGCATTTATTTGTAAATCCCATTTGTAAAATTTAGACAAGAGTTTTTTATAGTACTGTACTGATATGTAAATATGTATGTGTGTCAATATGCTCGGAAAACGAAATAATCGGAAAGATTTATATTTCAATATGTTGTAGCTGTTTTAGTACCTAAAAGGAACGACAGCCACCTTTCTTAAAAAGTAGAACTCTATATAGTTTAATTTTTAAACTAATGGCAGAGCAATCTTAATGTCTGTTACAGCACAAAAAAGTTTCTCAAAAAGTTAAATATTTTTATTGAAACATGCATGATTGCCATTGAAAAAACTTTTCCTTTTCAAAACGTCACGGATCACAATATTCTGAAGCCATCATTCATGACCGCAATTCTCTCAGTAACCGGAAATCGCTCGATAAAATGTTAACCACATTAACTACATGTTATAAAGTCAACTATTCAACGTTAAGTGGCCATATTCGACTCAACTGTTTTATTAAATAAACAGGCAACACCCGTACGTCACGGAATGTGCGTGAGATTATACGGGAAACCTCGAAGCAGTCAATTTCTCGCCCTTCACAAGAATTTGGTCTTTCTGCGACCTAGAATTTTGCGTCGGGACTTGGGTAATAAAATCCAACTGATATAAGAACTTAAGATGAACAACCCATTGTGTTCGAAGGGTTGGCTCTGGCGCAGTTGCAAGTTTACCCAAGTTTCGCCAAAAAAATCATTTTCTGTAGCAGACAGCGTATGCCACCGACATTTAAAACTCGAGCATCTTTAGCAGAAATAAACAATATAATCTACTTTGTTTAAGAATTTTCTTCTTAATTATATGTGTTGGCTTGTTACACATACATAGTGAGAATTTCTTGTGGTTTCTGATTTAGTGATATATAATTCGCTAGATCGATATGTTCTTGTTTTGTATTATCGGTACAAAGCAAGAGTTGGATTTTTGCAGTTTGGTCGTTGCAACCTGATGAGTAGACCAACTTTTTATCAGTACGAAACCAAGCTGCCAAGAAGCTACCTAAGGGAGTTCTCATTTTTGCAAGGGTTTGTGTTCTTTGTGTACACAAGTATGCCCTGGGGTTAAAGGTTTGGGGGAGGGGAGTGCATTTTTTCTACTTTTGTGGTAGAAATATTGTTAATAAATGGCCTCTTTGTTTTCTGCGACTAAAATAGTCGTAAACATTGTATGGGTGTCCATTAAAATAATATTTTGTCCGAAAAGCCGAAAAAAATTCTTAAACAAATTAAATTCACGGACGATTATAAAATTCTTCTTAATTATATGTGTTGGCTTGTTACACATACATAGTGAGAATTTCTTGTGGTTTCTGATTTAGTGATATATAATTCGCTAGATCGATATGTTCTTGTTTTGTATTATCGGTACAAAGCAAGAGTTGGATTTTTGCAGTTTGGTCGTTGCAACCTGATGAGTAGACCAACTTTTTATCAGTACGAAACCAAGCTGCCAAGAAGCTACCTAAGGGAGTTCTCATTTTTGCAAGGGTTTGTGTTCTTTGTGTACACAAGTACGCCCTGGGGTTAAAGGTTTGGGGGAGGGGAGTGCATTTTTTCTACTTTTGTGGTAGAAATATTGTTAATAAATGGCCTCTTTGTTTTCTGCGACTAAAATAGTCGTAAACATTGTATGGGTGTCCATTAAAATAATATTTTGTCCAAAAAGCCGAAAAAAATTCTTAAACAAATTAAATTCACGGACGATTATAAAATTCTTCTTAATTATATGTGTTGGCTTGTTACACATACATAGTGAGAATTTCTTGTGGTTTCTGATTTAGTGATATATAATTCGCTAGATCGATATGTTCTTGTTTTGTATTATCGGTACAAAGCAAGAGTTGGATTTTTGCAGTTTGGTCGTTGCAACCTGATGAGTAGACCAACTTTTTATCAGTACGAAACCAAGCTGCCAAGAAGCTACCTAAGGGAGTTCTCATTTTTGCAAGGGTTTGTGTTCTTTGTGTACACAAGTACGCCCTGGGGTTAAAGGTTTGGGGGAGGGGAGTGCATTTTTTCTACTTTTGTGGTAGAAATATTGTTAATAAATGGCCTCTTTGTTTTCTGCGACTAAAATAGTCGTAAACATTGTATGGGTGTCCATTAAAATAATATTTTGTCCGAAAAGCCGAAAAAAAAAATTCTTAAACAAATTAAATTCACGGACGATTATAAAATTCTTCTTAATTATATGTGTTGGCTTGTTACACATACATAGTGAGAATTTCTTGTGGTTTCTGATTTAGTGATATATAATTCGCTAGATCGATATGTTCTTGTTTTGTATTATCGGTACAAAGCAAGAGTTGGATTTTTGCAGTTTGGTCGTTGCAACCTGATGAGTAGACCAACTTTTTATCAGTACGAAACCAAGCTGCCAAGATGCTACCTAAGGGAGTTCTCATTTTTGCAAGGGTTTGTGTTCTTTGTGTACACAAGTACGCCCTGGGGTTAAAGGTTTGGGGGAGGGGAGTGCATTTTTTCTACTTTTGTGGTAGAAATATTGTTAATAAATGGCCTCTTTGTTTTCTGCGACTAAAATAGTCGTAAACATTGTATGGGTGTCCATTAAAATAATATTTTGTCCGAAAAGCCGAAAAAAATTCTTAAACAAATTAAATTCACGGACGATTATAAAATTCTTCTTAATATAATCTACATTGTATACGAATTATCTACACATTCAACCAATTGATGACATTGGGCCTATTTTTTAATTCATCCTGAGCAGCGCTGTCAAAAATACTTCGTAATTTTTTATTCAACCTGGGTAATTTTACTCGGCACACTGCATTTTTATTTGTGAACTGTGCTTGCACCGCACATAGTCGGTTCCTCAAATTTTACTCTGAGACTAATGTCAGTGTACGAAGAGTGTGCAAAGTGAAAAACAAATTATTACTCTGTGCATACCGGATAATTTTACCCAGTACAACTTTTGCACGGTGTACACTACCCGGGGTTAGCAGGCTCGGGTCGTATTAAAAAATAGGAATGGGTAGAAAGGGCCGAATGCCGAATCGCCGAATGTGTCGAAGGGCCGAATGTCGAAGGACCGAATGTGTCGAAGGGCCGAATGTCAAAGGGCCGAATGGGTCGAAGGGTCGAATATTTTTTTTTTGATTTTAGAAATATAATTTTTTAAATTTGTTGTTTTATTTGAATTATGCCATTACTAAATAAAAGCGGATGTAACTCAGATTAAGTGAATGGGATTCTAATATAATTTCTGGACATGTTTTTGCCAAATTTAAAATTCCAAAATGAGTTTTGGATGTGATTTTGGAAGATGAGTAACTTGGATGGAAGAATGACCTTTCTTAAACGAATAGTATTGAACTAACCGAATAGTTAGAACTATGAAATATCATATTTGACTGAAACAAAACCTTGGGTTCTTTAAATTGTATAGAACTAAGCCGCTTAACCAAGTGTGGCGTAATTATTACTTCCTTTTAAAAAGTAGAAGTGAACATTCAAATCATGAAAATTTTATTATTATTTTATCCTTTCTACTTTCCAGACGGATTGACTGAATTAAAGAAATTTCATATTTGATTTTTTTATAAATTAGAAAGTTTATAAAATAATTAAATATGCAATTTCTTTCGTAGCCACCGGAAAAAATAAATTTCATAGGAGATTTTTTTTTATTTTTTTTTTTGTTGATTCCAAATTAAATTTGTAACATAATTGGATCGGTGTGAAGTTACTGCCAAAATAAATTGTTAATATAAATATCAAATGCCACCATGATGAGCAAAATTTCAAATATATTATACCAATTTACACAAATATCAGAGTTTTTAGAACAAGCAATATTTTAGAAGTATTCACACTACTTGAGCTTTTTCAAATTAGTATGTCCCGTCCACATGTAAAGAACTTCAAATATAACGATAATTTGATTTGAAATCCTCATTTTATTACAACGCCTTACTGAGTTCTCGAAGCATTTGACTTATAAGCACAAAACGATATCTGAATAGTGGGTAAGAGAGTGTATCCGAACTAGTACGTCACGTTCGTATACAATAAACTTGACATATTCATGTATAATGCTCGAACATAACGAGAATTATGAGTGAAATCCTTAATTAAAAACATCGATTTACTGATATATCGAAATTTTCGACATATATACGAATGGTGTACACTGGGTACCCCTAGAATACCAAATCCGAAATATAACGAAAAATATAAGAAAATTTCTTAATTTATTATTATATCGATGTTATGATTTTTTAGAGTTTTCGACATTGGCACTAGTATATCTTATAACCAAATGAGTATTTCAGGTCTCTATACAAACAACTACGCTTCTACCCCTAAAATACTCGAAATATAAAAAAAAATTGAAATCCTTAATTTAAGATATCGTTTTACCGAAATTTGAAAGTTTTCGATACACGTATGCAAATTAGCATGTCACGTTCGTATAAAAGAAACTGGACACCTACCCTTAGAATGCTCTAAAATGTCGAAAATTTTTTCTCAAATCATTAATTTCGATTTAGCAAAATCTTAGAGCTTTCATGCTGCATGAGATAGCAGAAAATTTCCAGCAGAAAAAAACGAGTTACCGCTAGAGGCATCACTATCACAAAAAGGAAATTTTTTCTGCTGTTTTTTTTAACCTGCAGAAATTTTATGAAATTTTTAAGCAACTCAATAATTCTGAACAGAAAGTTTTACTAAAAATCTAAGAATATATGAAATAGAAGAAAACATATTAAAATTTAAATTTCTTTAAAAAGAGATTTATGCGTATACAGAAAGGCTCTCAAAATATGTTTTCGTATATTCATAATCATAATCATAATGCAAATACAGGGCTAAAGACAATGCCTACATTGGTAGCGTTCCATAAATTATATGTTTTTATGATAGCTGAGATCATAATCTATACACATGAATAACATAAGAAATCTGGCGTCAGTAGCGTTTAATAAATTTTTGAAGTAATTTTAGTGTGAAATATTTTCAGCTTTTTAACGAAAGAGTTAGAAACGAAACGATCGGAGTCAAGTTTATGCCAAAATAACAAAATATACACTGTGTGCTACAAGTACTTAGAATTGAAAAACACTCAATTATTGAACTTTCATAATAATATTTGAAATTTTTTAATAAACACAAATATTTTTACACTATACGTCGCAAACATTTAATTTTTGTGGATATTTTTGAATGAATTTTAAAAAATGAAATTTCTTACAACAAAACACTCTATGAATTGCACAGAGATGATCGAAGTTTTTCTGATGCTGTATAAGATAGCAGAAAATTTCCAGCAGAAAAAATGAGTTTTGCTATTCACCGCTAGAGGCATCACTATCACAAAAAGGAAATTTTTTCTGCTGATATTGTTTGACATCAGCAGAAAATTTTTGAAATTTTATGCAAATTATAAATTCTCAGCAGAAAGTTTTATGAAAAATCAAAGAATTTATGAAAATGAAGAGAAAATATATGTTTAAAGGTTTTGAATCGATGAAAGTTAATTTTTTTTAAAATACAATTTGCGTATGTAGTGTGTAAGGACTCTCTAAATATACTAAAATTACATTAATATCATTATGCAAATACAGGGCAACAGCAAACAAATTGCCATCGTTCAAAGCACTCCATACAATTCTGAAGTCATTTTAATGCGAATGTTTTCAGTTTTTTAACAAAAGTGTTAGAAAAACCCATTTGTAACTACTCTGGGTGTATGTTTTTATGGTAGCTGAGATCATAATCTATATACATGAGCAACATAAGATTCACACTTGGCGTCGGTAGCCTTCCATACATTTTTGAAGTCATTTCAATGTAAATGTTTCCGTTTTTTAACAAAAGTGTTAGGCAAACCCCCTGTAAGTACTCTGGGTGTATGTTTTTATGGTAGCTGAGATCATAATCTATATACATGAGCAACATAAGAATCACAGATGGCATCAGTAGCCTTCCATATATTTTTGAATTCATTTCAATGTAAATGTTTTCCGTTCTTTAACAAAAGTGTTAGAAAAACCCCCCTGTAACTACTGACGCCAGGTGTGAATCTTATGTTGCTCATGTATATAGATTATGATCTCAGCTACTATAAAAACATACACCCAGGGTAGTTACAGTGGGGTTTTTCTAACACTTTTGTTAAAAAACTGAAAACATTCACATTAAAATGACTTCAGAATTGTATGGAGTGCTTTGAACGATGGCAATTTGTTTGATGTTGCCCTGTATTTGCATAATGATATTATGGTAGTTTAAGTATATTTTGAGAGTCCTTACACACTACATACGCAAATCGTTTTTTAAACAAAATTAACTTTCATCGATTCAAAACCTTTAAACATATATTTTCTCTTCATTTTCATAAATTCTTTGATTTTTCATAAAACTTTCTGGTGAGAATTTAAAATTTGCATAAAAATTTCAAAATCTTTCTGCTGATGTCAAAAATACCAGCAGAAAAAATTTCATATATCCACAAAAATTAAATGTTTGCTGCGTTTAGTGTAAAAATATTTGTGTTTATTAAAAAATTTCAGATATTATTATGAAAGTTCAATAATTGAGTGTTTTTCAATTCTAAGTACTTGTAGCACACAGTGTATATTTTGTTATTTTGGAAGAACTTTTTGTTTTTTGAAAAGTATAGATTTTAAATAAAATCTCTCTTTCTCTATCTAGCTTTTACATCTCATGAATGGCTTTTGCTCGAGCTTCATACTAATCCGATTTTCGTTATTCGCAAATTGTACCAAAGATGGAACAGCTTAGAACGATGGAGCATGAATACTAGAAAAAAGGCCTTTAATTGTTTGGATTTGGATTTGTTTTCAGAATTAAAAAGCAACTGATATTATAGTGTGGTCCTTTTATATTGCCTATAATATGTTTCATGGTATTACAATTAAAAATGAGCGTACCCATTTTTAAATATTAGTACTAACGGTTCCAATTCTAACAACTTTGATCGAGCAACACTCGGTGCTCCAGGAGTTAAAATTTTTAAGTCAAGCCAAACCTAAGCTTTACTACATGAAACAATTTCCTAATTAGTTGCAATTTTAGTCTACTTTCAGTGCCTTCGATGAATTAAGATTTTTGTGAGCAAAGATATATTGGTAAGCATTATAAATAGCATTATATTTTTAAAATTTATTCAACCATTAAAATATCCACATAACCGCACACAATTAATAGTCTCAAGGAGTCTGACACGCGATAACTATCAATAAAATATTAAATAAGCAAAAAACTGCGCTGACTATAAAAACGGCAATAACTATATTCGATACATTTTGCTATAGATAAAATAAAAACGATAATCAAATTTTATTGTTCCCAATCATTATTTCCTTTTTAAAGCTTCAATTACGTTATTCGTTTCTTAAATACTAAAAATAAGATAAACGGAAAAAGCTTAAAACGGAAAATTATTATATGATTTCGTTATTTTTATGAATTTTATTTAACTAAAATTTATATTTTATCTATTTATCTATATAAGAGTACTCGTGTATATATATCTCGATATCGAGAGCGAGCGAGCAATAAATAATATTATAGAAAAAAGGGAAAATTTTATTATTTTTTAAATATAATAATCGATATTATTGTTACCGTTATTATTATCGTCGTCATCAATAAATATTATTACTATCATATACCTTTTCCATCACATCGCTTTATGCTCAATAAGCTCATGCACCCATTTTCGTGTGGAGTTATGATGATAGAGGATTTTTTTTTATATTCGATTACAGCATACTTCGTACCCTACTACGAATATTATTTTTTATATTGATCATAAAAAAAAAACATTTGAAGCTAGCAGGAAAGCTCCCCATAAATATCATTGGATTTTTGCTGATTTATAATAACAAATTTTTTTATTACTATTTATATCGATATCAATTTCTAATCAAAATAGGAAGCTACAAAGACAACAACAACAAAATTATGATAAAATTGAGATTATTTGTATTTCATTTCACATTTACTTGCTATATGTTTCGTATATACTACGAAATACCGAATGTATATTTTTTTAAAAATTTCTATTTATCTCCGTAAACAGGAAATAAATTTTAAATAACATAAGAATTTATCTATAACTTTCAAAAGAAAAAGAAATTTTGATTTATGGTAATAACCCTATATGAATAATATTATTTTACGGAAAAGAGGATATAGTTTATCTCGAAGTCAGGAAGAAGCTTCAATTGCATAAATGTAACTAATCAATTTTTCTTACCTAAAAAAAAATCATAATCATCATCATCGAAAATTTTCACTATTTTGAATAATTAATGAAACCGGTTGGTCTGTATTATATCTAAAGCAAAATAGGCTTGTGACAACTAAAATAGGCGATGCAAGGCGTGTTTCGCCGAGTATTGAATTTTCATAAAAATTTCTACTTTTATTGAAATCAATCAGTTCTTCCGATTCGAGTATCGGGAAGTCCACATTGAAGTTACCCTATACGATCTTTTGTATGATAAAATTTACCTAGCAGAATAGCATAATTTTCTCTATATGACAGCAAATCGATGTGGATAAATTTAATTATATAAATTATTTTCTGGTTTTGAGAAATGTACTCGTATAGTTAGGTAGGTTTCAGTGGTTGACAGTGGATGTAATACCACGCATTCATGCTACATCATTAACCCATTCACCTATTCACCTACTCACACAACTACAGTATACCACCTACACATTGCAAGCTCCATGACAACCTGTACATTGACATGGACGGTGGGTCGGCGCTGAATTTTGCACTCCATCAGATGGTCTTAGTTGTGTTTATTAACATCACCGATTGTAATCGATGATGAAAATTCGATTTGCATCTAGCCTCTGATGGGATTCGAACCCAGTATCTTCCGGTCCAAGTGCCGAAGCTTTAACCACTGCACCACTTGTCCGGTACTCGTATATGACAACAAAGAATTGATCTTGGAAGATTCCACAAATTACAGACGAATAAGCTTATTAAAATCAGACCGGCTTTTGTAAAACAAACTTGACGGCCAAAAGGCACTAAACGGGTAGGTCTTTTGACGGCCATTTCTTATAACAATATATAGAGAAACGTAATTGACTAAGATTTGCTAGACTATTTTGGGGCATATTGGTAAGCCAGTTTTTTAATGGTTTTCGGGTTATGATTTTATAAAATCAATTATTACATAAAAAATTCAATTCAAATCATTTATTTGATTTGCTTATTCTAAATAAAATAAATACGAGTAGGTACATTATAAAATTTTTAATTTAAATAAATAGAATAATCGAAAACAAATACAACAATCGTTTAAGAATTGCAATGATGAGTTATTTTACTTAATAATGAAAAAATAAACCAATATTCTCATCGCTGCTCTCGTTACCAGAGAAATTCGGAGGTGAGATAATTCCACTACACATAGAAAATGTCATACACAAACCAGCCTCACTATAAGGTTGTTCATCGTCAGACATAATTATGCCTGATTCACATCGGTTATATAGCTGTTCAATTTCATCAAATTAGTCATTACTGGTCTTTTTTAAGTGGCTACCCATTCCCAACTCGGAGTTCATTAAACTTAAACGTCATGCGGATTAACTCACCGATGTTATTTTGCAATAACTTAAATGAAAATTTTTGTCAGGAATCTGTTGGTGCTGCATTTGTCTCTAGTTTCAGAATTTTTCCTTCTTTTTCCTTCTAACCAGTTTTAAAATTAACAAATTTTTACCAGTTTTATTACGAATCAATAGAAATTGAAAATTAAAAAGATTATTTTTTAGAAACGCGTTTCAATAAAAAATCACGATAAAAATATAATATGTATAAATTTAGTAACCTGTATTAATTAGAACACAATGTTTTATCATTAGATTTGTTTTTAAAATTATAATGTTAATTTAAGTTATAAAAATGATTACAGCTTTCAACTTTATAAAATTTGATATTATTATAAGTTTATTTTAATAATAATTTTTTGTGACGAAAAAAAAAACTTGTAAAAATACATATGTATATTTTTTAGACAAACAGTTTCGTTTTCAAAATCTTTTTAATTTTAAAATAAATTTTGTTTATAAAATTAAAAAAATATATTTTTAAATTTTCAAAAATATTGTTTTCAGATTTAAAAGATTTATTTTCATTTTCTAATAGTTTTTTTTAATAAATGTCACAATTACACAATCAATTTTTTTGATAAATTAAATAATCCGAAAATTCCAGTTAGTGCTCGAGAGGATGATTCCTAAGAACTCCCACCATGTGAACGATACAAGGCTTATGTCATGCCATTTACCATGCTCCGTTCCTCTTGTTCTTCAATCGTCGATTTAATATAAACAAAAAGACTTTTTATTGTAACACATGCATTACACAATTTTTATAAATTGAAATACTACACTATTCAAATAACTAAATTAACTATTAAATTTGATATTGCACAAAAATTAAATTTAATAAAATCTAACAAATCACGCGCACGAGAATACTTTGATTAAATTTGCGGCACGAATTTTCTTGTATTACTATAAAAAAAATTATCAACCGGACTTAATAATTGTTTTTTTTTTTTATCAAACGTAATTAATCGAAAAACGTAAAACAAGCAGCCCTATTCCTGAATACGATACGAAAACGAAAGTATAAGATTCCTATTCAATTTTAAATAAGAATCGTACGAATGTGATTCAATTCAAATATGAATTTTGCATTTTCGTTTTCGTATCGTATTCAGGAATAGGGGGGAAGGTTCCATTATTATCAAACAAAAGGTTTTTAAATGCGAAGAATCTCTTTTTAAAATTTATTATTCTCGTCAAATAAATATTTTCTTTAAATTTAAAAGGTAATTTTAATAGTTTTACATAATATTTTGTTAAAATCAAAAAACATTTGATTAATTTTTAAAAATTTCATTTAATAACAAACAAATAATATTTAAATTCAAAAAGAATTTCAAATTTTTAGGAATTAAAAACTTTGTTTTTCAAAATTTTTCTTTTGTCTGTATATTTTTTCATTTTTACAAGTTTTTTTTTTCTCAGTGCGATCGGCTAGGAAGCAAGCAATTTGCTAGCCAAAATCCTGGCTATTCAAACAATTTTACCAAGGAAATTTGATTTTCACATTATGTTTGATGTTATTTTTGTGTTGTTTTACTGTGCAATTGCAAAAATAAACAAAAAAATTATAAAAAATATAATACTCAATTCCCTTAGACGTATCACTTCATGCGACGTGACTATGGATCTTCCTGGTCACTAGATTTTAAAATCAAAAGTTTCTTAATAATTTTGTGCAAAATTCTCAATGAAAGTTTTTTAAATCTCAGTTGGCTGCATTAGTTTGATTTTGTTTTTTTATTTGTCACGTCATAATTTCAAGTGAAATTTGAAGTGATAGCAGTCGATAGGAAATATTTATAAAGCAGCACACTAACATTTAAAGAACAGCCAAAACGACTTTATTGAACAATTATTTTGTAAGTTTTGATATAATGATCTATAGTAACCAAGAAGATGAGTAGTCACATCACTTGAAGTGATGCGACCTGGGGAATAGGGGTGATAAATTGAAATTTAAATTTTCTTCGTAAAATTGATCGAGTAGTCAAGATTTTGGCTAGCAAATTGCCTGCTTGCTAGTCGATCGAGTATCTATCCCAATACCGTTTTGCGCTGTAACTAGTTGGTTTGTAGCTAATCTACTCAGTTCGTTGCGCAAGATAACTATGGCAAGTGCTGCTCTATTCTTTGAGATTAAATAAAGCGTTTCAAATCAAGTCACTCTGGATAGCGCAACGTAGACGAGCGCCTGTTCATGATTTTCAAATATTCGTAGACGACTGCATTGAAAGTTGAGTTTTGTGTATGGTCGCTGCACAAACAGGGACTAAGGGAAATTGGCGGAGTTTGTTTCACCATTGTTTTGTTTGGATTATGGATTAGAGGTGCGTTTCTTGTGACGATATAGGTACAAGGTTGGCCCCAATGTGATTGCGTCTGGCAAAACTTCGTTTGACACATCATTTGATAGTTGAGTGTTTAAAAGCATAGATAATTTTTCTAGAGTCTCTAATGATAATTGCTGTTTGGGCGAAGGTATATTTCAGGACTTCTGTGGACTAAACCTGTACGCCTTTGCTTAACGTTTTAAAATTGTTTTAATAAAATTCATCCAACTTTTGTGAACCCTTCACATGATACATGCTGATATTAAGACAATGAAAAGTTCCTGACTTCTGCGGACTATATTTTCGCTCCTATAAACAGAAAAATTTTAAAAGTATCAACAAAGATCAACAAACATTTAATTATCAAACGGTGTATGCCGCGAGATATGCCAATGAATGGTTTTTGACGTCTGTGGAATATACCCCAGAGTAGATACATAGATTATTCTAAAAGTATTCATTCAAGCGATTTAAACATTCACCTATTTAACGATGTACGCCGCTAGTTGGGCCAACGTCTTGTTCCTGACTTCTGTGTGTTGTATCTCAGCATAGAAATGCATAGGAAAACTCTTAAACATACCAGCCAATTTGATTCGATTGAACAGTCAAGGCGAACGTTTATATCTTGACTTCTGTCGACTATAATTCAACTTCTTTGTAGAGAAGCAAAAAAAAAATCATCCAAGCTCATTCAACATTCCCCTGCTAATATATGTCGCTACTTGGACCAACGAATAGTTTCTGACATTTGTGAAACATATTTCAGTTCCTATGAACAAAATAATCATTCAAACTCAGAAAACATGTACTGAGTTGGGATCATTTAAAAAAATCTTCCTCTACTTAACGTTGTTCGCTGCTAGTTTGGCCAACGAACAGCCCCTGAATTCTGTAGACTGTCGCAGCAGTCTATATATAATTCTCTATATAATTCTAAAAAAAAATCAAGGTCAGTGAAAATTCACCTGTTTACAGATGTAAACTGCTAGTTGGGCTCCTTGTGCAGCTTTTTTGCAAGGGGATTTTTGTTGGGATTTCTTTTGGTTTTTTGGTTGCCTTTTCGATGTCGTGGAGTAACGTATGATGAGCTCCGTTGCACGTTGCCGATCTTTTGTGGCAATATCTTCCATGATAATTCTGTCGGCAGCTTCCACACAAGGATTTTGCTCTGGAAGCTGAATTTCGTTCCAATATTGATAAGTTTTGTAAAGTTTTGAAACCTGTAACTTTATGAGTCCCACCACAATAACTACATGGTGGTTCATTTCTCCTTGCCACATGCTGTAACGGTTACCGGGGATGGGTTTGTGGGTTAATAGCAAACGGCAGCGCGGGTTGATCAGACACTCGCCAGTTATATTCGTGCAGTCGCATGAAGCAGAGTCGGATTTGCCATTTTACTCTCCCTTCCACTCTCTCCTATCCAACCTCGATCTTTGAATTCTGTTCCCACCGGAAAGACTCGTCTAGTGACAAATAAAATAAAATCGCTATTGCATACCAATTGGTTGTTGTTGCTGGAGATTGTATGGATGCAATTTTTCCTTGGTGTTCAACAATAAAAATACCATAAAGCAATAAAATTGTTAAGTTTTGTCTTTTCTCATTTTTTTATCAATAAAATGTGATGAGTACTCAACATAAATGATTCGAAACGTTGTGTTCCCATAGCATTCATCCAGGCGGAAAAAATATTAAAACCGTTAAAACATTGTACGATCATCATAAGGAGGAATCAGTTGTCGTTAAGAAAATTTTTTTATGAAATTTTGGGTTATTCTGGATAATTGCCAGATAGAGTTTTTAATCAAGGTGATTAGTTCAAAGTATTTTCAAAATTTTTGTAGTTTGGTCACTGCAGTCTGATAAGTCGACCGAATTTTGTAATACAAAAAATTCAATGTTTCATTAGTTCGAAAGCAAACCTCCAAAGTCTTGGTAACCTCACCTTGATTAAACGTTTTTTGAAAATTTAAATTGAATTTTCGGATATGAATAGGTGGCATTGAAACATCAGATTTTCATGGGTTTTAGGTGAAGACGACGAAGAAGAGGTGGAGTGATGACAATCAAAATTTCCAGAACGGGAAATTAAATCAATTCCGATACTTTTTTGTGGAGTGTTTTGTTTGTTTCGTGAGTCGGACAAAGTTGTGATCCAACGAATTGACAATACCAGTCGAATAGCAGTCTGGTGTGTTCCGGATTGGCTTGTTGAGGCCTTAGTGGAGTGATGTGGCATATGAATAAGACCAACAGGTGAGTAAGCCTTTTCTCATTTTATTTTGCTGACGCAATGTTTTCTAATTTTTCCGTGGGTGTATTGCCAATTGAGCGAGTTCTATTGTGAGTTGCTGTATTGTGACTAATTGAACGTGTTTTTTCTTGTTTGGGATATTTCTGTTGCGTAACCTCGCCCGTGTCGTCATGCGGTTTCTTGTTTCATTTCACTACAGTTATGGTTGCTAGAGATTGAAATCTTGATTCCAAGAAACTAAAGAAATTGTTTAACGTTTGAATTTCTTTTGAATTTTTGGTAATTACACTCATAAATACGGTATGTTTCAGCCTCAACTTCGCTTGTTAAAATGCCTATTATCAAGGAACTAGAGTGTTTCTGTCTCTACACCTAAGTAGTTTATTGCGTGTAGACATTCTAAGTAAGTTCCGCGTATTGTACTTAATCCGCTAGCAGATTTGACTGTCATACTGTCTAATATTCGCTTGTCATCGTATCTGCCCATCAGAGTATCCCCAGCAGTCTGAGATAATACATCATTTCTTTGTTTGACAAGCTCTCATTTAGATGTACCGTTTTTTTTAACAGACTACAAAACCTGGTCCATTGCTTGTAATCTTCGTAGAATACGAAATTTCAATGGTTGGCAACTTTGTGTTGGTATCCGTCGTGACACTGTGTTTAAAAGGAAATCCGCTGAGTTCTTTTTCCAACTTTTGCTGAATCTCAATAATGCACAACTCGTATTTTCTTGAACCTCTTCAAAGAAGTTGTTTTTAAAGTATGCGCCTACTTTTGTTTTTGCAATTTGTATTTTGTAGTGCTTCTCATTATCTAAATTCTGGTAGGAGGAGGCGTCTGCTATATCGTGTTCTAATTGCTCTGTGTCCTGCTGCGTTGCTTCTTTAGAATGGTCTGCCCCTGAAGCTTGGCTCGTTGTATATCTAATTACTTTTGGTTGGAAACCGGGTTGTAATTTTTTATAGGTGTTCGTAGGCTGACATGAAAAGTTTTGCTATATACATATGTACTGAAATATTTATGTTAACTTCAAAGAACATTGGTCATGACATGTTTAGTTTCTAGCTTACAAATTATATTTGAACCACTAAACTAAGGTTGGTCCTGATCACAGCATAAATTCTGCTACATTAATTACAAAATTTTCAGACGTAAAAATATTCCTTTTCAAAATTGTGAAAAATCTGAGTGCATGCCACGTTACTGAAATTATCATTTCATAAAAATGATAGAATTTCTGATATGATGCTGCTTAGAGGCAATTACATTACGCGCTACTGTGCTTAAAAATTCTATTTTCCAGTCGTCTACTTTCAGTGAGTCTGGGATTCTTTGCTGGACACCTGCATTTCAATTTACTTTCATATAGCCTCGCTCGTCGTTGCTCTGCGCTTTTCTAAGACCGATTGAATAACTTTCAGGTCTGTTCTGGGTATGGTCTCATAAATTGTACCCCCAGATTGTAGAATCTTAGCAAAATTACTTACAAGATGAGCAAGAAACTTTTCCATTGTTGCGATCTCGTATGAATGGTTTTTTGTTTTTAATAATGCTCTGATAGCTTTTTTTCAGCTGCTTAGTTCCTTTTTCGACTCATTTTTGAAAATAAATGATTAGGATAAACTAAAAGTAAAATATGTTTGCTATTGATATTTTTAATCCTTTTTTAAAACAATAACAAATGTGATCCTAAACGCATTTTATTACTTTGAAATATTTTAGAATAAAAAACAATAGCAGAAATTAAGAATTTCCTTTCCAAAATACTAATAGTGTTCATAACTCAATGAAGAGGGACTGTATATGCCTGGATATTTGTCAAAAAATGCTTAGATTGTGTTGCTGTCCTAGAAATCAATGAGCGCAAAGAGCGTGATGGAGAATTCAAAACCAGAAGTTTTACATTTCCACTTAGACCACATTCTTGGAGTTTCAGTGCTGAATTTTAATGCTTTGCAATGTTTGCGTTATTGCACCCGAACGCTACAGAGTTTCAGTAGCACGCGTTTGACTGCGTGTTTATTCATTCAAACTTTATTCTGAATGACTTTATTGTCCTCTGATGTTCTCAAACAGCTCGATTGAGTCTCATTCTTAATCGATCGTCGTTGCTACGTGGTTTTTGTTTTTCTTCTGTGTAGCCAGAACGTAATCATGAAGTGGATTGTCAGACCAATTCTTTTCGCCGTGTGGGCGTGCTTCGCTTTTAGCTCTGAACTAACTTTACTTCGTGCTGGCGGCATTGTTTCTAAATATCGTCTGAAATGTGAAACCAAAACTTTTGTTTACCAAAACTCACTTAAAAAAAAACAATCAAAATCTCGGGTTATCCATTTGATTTGATGATATGGAACTACAATGAAGACTCATCAATTTTAAGCACTAAACCAATTTCATTATTTTCCCTTAAAGATTTTCAACTGATGCGACATATCAAAATTAAATTGCACAACAAAATATCAAGGCAAACTGAAAATAAATTATTTTTTTGAAAGTGGAAGCAAAGTGCAGTATTTCCACATTTCGTAAATTTCGAACAGTGCCATACCCACCGTAAATAAACTAAACTACTTTTAAGGTTCTCCTTTCCAAAGGTGGAAAGATCGTATTTTATGTTAATTAAACTTTACTCTAATATGAAGCTTTCAAAAATTCAATAAAGTATAAAATTAAACCTCATTTAACTTACATGAATATTAATACGAGCATTAGGATGCGATAACTCCTTTGAAATGCTCGTTCACATCCCACTTAACATTGCAGTATAAAATTATATAGAAAAAGCTATTTACAATTTTTATTGATTATGTCACAACTTCATACAATTTTCTATCAATTGCATGCAGTTTAACTATAGTTATTAACTCTTAAGTTTTTTTACAAACACCAATTTCAGATTTTTGTTCATTTACAAACAAAACGAGTTATAAAATTGATAAATTATCATATTTTTCATAATTTTTTATTTCATATTTATTGAAAATCGATTAATTTCCTCATCGTCCCAAATTGTTTTGCACAAAAAAGTCATAAATTTTCCTCAGTGCCTTAATGTCATAACGATGCAAAAAAAAATTGTTAAAATAAATAAAAATCAAACATAAAATTTATACCAAGGTGTGAGTATCGTATTAAAGGTGATCATTTTTCATTCGGCATGGTAAGGTTAAAAATAGCATTAAATTGGTCAGGAGGTCGGGCATACATAAAATAGCGTATACTTTAGACTTGTATATATAAAAATTATGTAAATGCGCATAAAAGGATTTTTTGGTATTTTTGCCTATATACAGTCGTATAGTGCCTTTTAAAGATTTATTTTAAGGCCATTTTTAAATATTTGAATTTATTCGTTGTATAAAAAATAAGTAACACAAACAAAAATTATAATGCCGAACAAGTTTAGCTTTTCTAAACGAGCATAAAAAAATACGTTGCTTTGCATAAGGTATTATAAATAATACGGGAACCAACTCGATGTGGAATAAATCGAAAAAATCTCACGTTTTGTCAATAAAATAAATTTTCGCTTTTTTCGTAAAAAGATTTGTTTTTATTGTCGATTTTCCTGTTTTCCATTTTATTGCTGCTTTTTTTGTGCAGCATTCTCTCTCGATTCTCGGCAAAATATATATAAAAAAAATTATTCACACATAAAATACAAGCGTCATGAAAAAAAATTTTTAGAAATATTTTCAAATCGCTATAAACTATCACCTCATAATAACAATTCTCTGTTTCATGGGTTCGCACAAACTAAATGGATTCGCACCAAATTATCGTGTTGTCACGATGAAAAATTGTGTACGGTTGAACGGTTTTGCGTTAAACGCACATTGAATGAATTTTTACAAAATTTTTAAAAGTAATTGCCTTTAAGCAGCATCATGTCAGTAATTCTATCATCTTTATATGAAATGATAATTTCAGTAGCGTGGCATGCACTCAGATTTTTCACAATTTTGAAAAGGAATATTTTTAAGTCTGAAGAATTTTCATGATCGATTACTCTGATGGAGTACAGAATTCAGCACCGACCCACCGTCCATGTCAATGTACAGGTTGACATGGAGCTTGCAATGTGCAGGTGGTATACTGTAGTTGTGTGAGTAGGTGAATGGCGTGGTATCACAATGGGCCAAAAATGGCCTATGTGTAAACCACTGAAACCTAACCTAAGTCTGAAGATTTTGTAATTAATACAGCAGAATTTATGCTGTGATGAGGACCAACCTTAGTTTAGTGGTTTAAACATAGTTTGTAAGCTAAAAACTTCATAACATTCCAAAAAAATATTTAAAAAAAAAATAAAAAAAGTCTGAAATTAAAGAGTTTTTTTTTAATTTATAGGATATATTTAGTGACGAATGTAGGCTAGAGGCCGTTGCAGAATCGGCCCAATTCACCAGAGAGCGACCAGGAGAGAGGTTTAGTGGAGATGGACCTGGTCCAATATACTTCGTAGAGGAAACCTTGAGAAAAGAACAATATAAAAAGATGTTAACAGACGTCTTATTTCCTTACATGAGGTCGCCACCTCAAGGTCAATACTCTTACACTTTAATGCAAGATGAGGCTCCTTGTCATACCGCAAAATTAATAGAGAATATCTTTCTTAACCAAAATATTGACATCCTCTCTTGACTTGGCAATTCTCCGGATTTAAACTATCGAGAATTGTTGGGCCTTACTTAAGTAGAACGTATATAAAACCCTCAATCCTACAGTGTCCAGCCTAAAAAAATATTGAAAAAATATGGAGAAATAGTGATCAATATTTTTATGTAGCATGCCTGAAATAATAAAAACTGTGATTAAAAATAAAAGCAGTTTAGCCAAATTTTAATTGTTTTCCAATTTATGTGTACTCAAAATTATTTAATTTTAAAGAATTAAAACATTAACAAAAAACCTTTGGACTATAATTTTATTAAGCGATTATTTTTCGTAACATAATCAATAATGTTGGATTAATACTATTGCTTCAATACTGATTGGGAGTGAACTTGAGAATAGCATTCCAAGTGGAGGGGAATATAGAGATAACGAAATCAATTGTGAAATCTCGTGTAGATTTCCTAATTTATTCGTATATTAACAGCTGTTTAAAGTTGACGTGTATCAGTATTTTTTTACAATGGAAACAATTGAATATCGTGCAGTAATAAAATACTGAAACCTTGGAAGCTGTAGCACCAAAACAAACTGATGAACGATTGGTTAAAGTGTATAAGGACTCTTCATCTTCTAGAAAGATGGGTTGCTCAATTGAAACATGGTCGAACAAGTCTTGAAGATAGTCCACGCGAAGGATGTTCAAAAATTGTATCAACATTAGAAATCATAGCAAAAAAAGCATATGGCTTTTGAAGATGGTCGATTAACTGAAAGAGATTTAGTAAAAGACCTAGAGATCTCATTAGCAAGGATGAGCAATATTTTGACTGAAGTTTTGGGATTCAGATAGCTCTGTGTGCAATGAGTACCGCATTCACTAACAATGGATCAAAAGCATATTCGAAAGCGATTTTCTCAGCAACATTTGGAGCGCGTTCGAATAAAATGTATTTTGTGCATCGTTTTATCACTATCGATGAGACTGAGTCTACCATCACGATCCTGAATCAAAACAAGGAGTGATGTGAATTCGGCACTTCGATTCCAAAGCGAGTTATGGTCCATGAGTCGGACAAGAAGGTGATAGCATAGGTTTTTTGGGATGCAAATGAAATTTTGTTGGTGGATTATCTCCAAACTGGTAAAACCAAGGTTATAACCTTGAGTAACCTTTTGGACAAGCTTTATGTAAAAATTCAGGCGAGACGATCTGGTTTACAGATAAAAAAAAATTTTCAAGACAGAACTCACACAGCTCAAGAAACCATCAAGAAAATCTGCAATTAAAGTAAGAATTGTTTCAACATCCACTCTATTTACCAGGTTTAGCTCCATCTGACTTGTGGCTGTTCTCACGTTTAAAAATTCATGCGCGGGAACGATTTTTGTTGAATAAAGAGGTAATAGCAGCCGTAGAAGCGTATTTCGACAGTCTCCCGGATTCTCACTTCAGGGATGGAATCCATAATGTAGAAGATCACTAGAGCAAGTGTATTGAAATTGAGGGAGATTATATTGAATAATAATAAAATATATTTTAAACCATAAAATCGTGTTTTTCTTATCGAATGACAATATTTTCTGAGCCACCTAGTACACAAAAATTTTCAATTGCAAATCTCATGCATCGCCAAATGCATTATAAAATTAATCTCGAACAGTGAAAGAGCGAGCAATTTGGGATGCAGAAACTGTTGTATAATTTAACCAGTGACACAAGGCGGAAAGTAGTGAACACTAAAAGTGAACAATTAAAGTGAACAGAAAACGTGAATTACTGAGCAGTAAACCAGTAAAATTAGTGAGTTGCTGCTTTAATTGAATGTGTTGGAAAACAAAGTTTGATCGCAGGGTGTTTTATTTGCAAAATCGAGATCGGATCCATATTGAACGACTGAAATTCGTAACAATATCGTGATTTTACTGACCAAATGGCACAGTGGTTAAAACTTTGGCATTTGGATCGGGAGGTACCGGATTCGTATCTATAGGGCACGATACAAAGAGAATTTTCATCAACAACTGTAATGAAATGGAACATATTTATGCCCCCCTGTTGGAGTGCAAAACTCATGGGCCGATCCATCTTCCATGCCAGTATAGGCTGCCATGGAGCTGTACGTCCTCGAATTGGCTGGCAACGGCGTAAAAGTAAGGACGGGGAAAAGCAAACCGCTAAAGAGTTGGGAGAGCCTTGATCCAGAACAGACTGCAGGCATAATAAAATCAAAAAAGCCAAACAAAAAAAATTAAAAAAAAAAAAAAACAAAAAAAATCATGATTTTAAAAATTTTCATAACGTTGGCCTTGAATTAAGTCAACATGTTGAAAACTGCTGAATGCCCTGAAATCGCCCAATGTTATTGAAATTTACTAAAACTATTGTACCAGTGATACTATTCTGGTAATTCCTTCCCTGCGAATAGGGAACTGGGGAAAGAATCTGTATGTAATTTCTGTTCAAATATTGTTTCCAGGTCTACTGAGGAAAAAAAGTGTCATGTAAATATTTATAAAGTGGGAATAATTTTTCCTTATCTAAAAAATGTTTAAATATAAATTAAATATAAATTTTTTCCCCAATTACCGGATAATTACCAGAATAGTGCCACAGCTATACCAATTTAGCCCAAACATAAAGCTGTTCTTGTATAAATTACAATTTAAATGTTGTTACCATACGAGACGAGTATGTAAGTAAATCAAAAAGTAAATCACGAAAATTAATTTTGCAAACTGCTACAATTTTTATTTTTATGTTTTTGCAAGTAAAACCCGTATAATTATCTTCTAACTAGCAAAAAACTTAAAATATTCTTATTCATCACAAAATAGAATTGAAATGAGTTGAATTTTTGTTGTTGCTGTTCAAATGGCAATAGCCAAATCGTATAAACAACTTGTGATTTGAGACGAGAAAAACTTTATTTCTATTTTTTTTGATATAAAACAATTTTGATTGCTACGAAAAGTTTATCCATCTTTAGTCAAATCCAGGCAATCGAAACCTTTTGAGACCTTGAAATATCATAGGTGTTTACGCAATCGTATTTTATATACCCGTATGTATTGAAGAAATATCAATCATGTTTACGACGCTTTATACCTCATATGTGCCTCCATGTATAAAATGAAAATCTTTTCAATTTGATATCTGTTTATTCCTGTTTTACCTTAAGGTTGACACTCTCGCATACACGTAGATTTTTTTTTTTGGTATTTCACAAAAAAAAAAAGAAAAATACTCAGCAGGATATTTTGTGAAGTTCAACAAAAATTGATGGAAAACGTCAAATTAAATATGAAGATGACAGAAAAAATACCAAAAAAGAAAATATTATTTTGGGAAGAAATATATCAAGAAGGAAAAATTATTTATGTGTCGCAGGTATTTTTACGTTTTATTTTGCAGGTAAGATAAAATTGTCAGTTTTATTCTTTCATGTCAATTTCTGTTTTATTATGTACGTATACACACACACACTAGATGAAAAGCTCTGTAGATTTAATTCGTACAAGTTTTTTACGTTTTGTTCAGTTAGATTGAATACGAGTTGTGAAAACTAACAAACCATCATCGTTACCTTCGTCTTCTTTTCAAAAATCTGTATGTATCATAATTATTTTTTTTTCTTCTGTACTCGTATATCAGACTTACTTTATGCAATTAAATGAAATTCTTTTTTTATTTTTTTGACAAAGCACTGTAATCTCATTCTGAAAGTAAAATATTTTCGTTTCCTTGTAAAAAGGAGTGCAGATGGTTTTTATGTGCATGTTGTCTAACAAAACAAAAATAAAGAAGAAAACATTTAAATTATAGCATTCACCTACGTGAAAGTTGATACAAGTAATAAAGCTTACATTTCCCTTTACCACACAATATTATACGAAAACTAAATGAAGTTAATCGAGCAGTTCTGCAAAACTTTTAACGAAGGCTAGATCGTTTTTTTTTGTTGTGTTAATAGAAAGAAATATGAGACAAATTTCTTATGTTAAACATTATTAATGTGAAGTTGAAAATAAATGTTTGATGTTATAATTTTCTGATGTTGTTACTAAGCGTTTCTAAAAATTTCCTTTATAATGTATAGAAACGACGTTGATGACATTATGTGATTTTTTTGATTTCAATACAAATTTTAATAGGTATCGGGAAATTAACATAACATCCTGGCATAATTGCTTGCATATTCTACCAATATTGCCGTCATGAATTGTTGTGGGCTTCCGAGTTCGAGCGACTTGATTTCATTCGAACTCGATTTGATTTTCTTTTGGTTTTTTTTATTTAAAGGTTATTTGAAAAGCAAGGTCTCTGCTAATTTGCAAAGACAGAAAACTATAGCGCCAGAAATTATGCTAATCCGAAAAATATAGTGCCTGAATTTATGCTAATTCGGGATTTTCCCAATTGCATTGAACAACAAAAACCGTTGTATGAACGATTTTCTGACATGTGTTTAAGCCCACTATGTTTTTACGTTAGATCTGCCAAATGCGGCTATCTGTAGAGTGATTTCCAGAATTTTGTCCTGTTGAAACTTTTTGTCCTGTTGAAATCCAAAAAGTTAATTAAACCGTAATAATGGGATGCTGGACCATATTTGGTCATAAAAATTGGACAAAACTCTAAAAACTCACCATGTTCATAGCAAATATATATACTTTTAAGCCATGTTAGGAGATTCCAGCACTATGACTAAATTCTGAAAACCGCCATAGACATAACTATCTGATAACCATCTCGCTAAATTTCGTCTTGCATTCCGTTGAAATCCAAAACCGTAATGATAAGCTTATGAGCTGAGTTTGGCCATTTCAGAACCATAAAAAAATTCTGGAAATCACCATGAACTTAGCTAGTTGACAGATCTTACATAAAATCATAGTGATATCGATAACCATCTCGCAACATCTCGATTTGTATTCCGTTGAAATCCCTGATTAGATAAAAATTTAGTAACATAGACCAGTGTTGGCCGTATGGCCCTCAAGAGAGGCATTCCATATAGCTGAAGAGCCATATGCTAAATTCATAAATTGAATGGGGGCCTTGGACTTAAAACAGGTCATGGACATTTTGGCATTAAAATTTTCTTTATTTCTAATATAAACGAGATTAAGATGTAAATTCAGATATAAAAAATAAGGCTGGGAACACTGCATAGACGACCATTTCGCAAAATCTCGACTCTTTCCTTAATTAAATTTCTTTTTTTTTATTGCAAAGAAAGTATTAATTATCCAGTGGGTTTAATGTTCTTTAAGGTCTAAATTAATAACTCGCACCTGCGCATTGCAAGCGACCATGTCAACCTGTGCACAGATATGGACGATTGGTCGGTGCTGAATTCTGCACTCCAACATAGGATCTTAGTTGTGTATATTAACATCACCTATCGTAATCGATGACTAAAATTCGCTTTGCACTCAGCCTCTGGTGAGATTCGAACCTAGTACCTCCCGGTCCAAGTGCCCAACCACTTTACCCACTGTATCACACAGTTCGGTAAATCAACCGATTTGTATACTTGTGAAATCGAAACAATATGTGTGGCTATCTATCAGATGGCTAAATCCATAGTAACTACATACAAATTAAAATTACCAATATCCGTATATTGTCATACCAATCACAAACACCATTACAGTCGAAAAACCAAAGTAAAAGTAAAAAAAAAATAAAAAAAATTAGTAAGACAGGTTCGCAAAATCTCGCTTTGTATTCCGTTGAAATTGAAAACGTTAATTAAAACTCTTAAAATCACCAAAGACATAGCAGTCTGATCGAGCTCACTGGCATCGATGCCACCTCACAAAATCTTGACTATTATACTTTTAAAATCCAAGAAGCTTTTATCAACATTGTTTGAATTTAAGCTCTCTGTGACACTATTCTGGTAATTCCCTGGGAATAGGGAACTGGGAAAGAATTTATATGTAATTTCTGTTCAAATATTCTTTTCCGGCCTACTAAGGAGAAATGTTTGATGTAAATATTTATAAATTGGGAATAATTTTTCCATATCTAAATTGGCAGGGAAAATTATTCCCAATTTTATTTTGTTTTCAAAAAATTTACCACTAGATTTTTACCTCAGTATGCCAGAAAACAATTTTTTAAATAGAAATTACATATAAAATCTTTCCCCAATTCCCTATTCCCAGGGAACTACCAGAATAGTGCCACTGGCAGGGAAAATTATTCCTCATTTAAATTTTTTTTTTCAAAAAAATTAACACTAACTTCTTACCTCAGTATGCCAGAAAAAAATTGTTTAAATAGAAATTACATATAAAGTCTTTCACTTATTCCCTATTCCCGGGGAATTACCAGAATAGTGCTACTTTTTATGTAAAATATGCTTTTGCCTGAATGTTTCTATTTTGGTGTATAATCAGCAATACACAAACACAATTTTTATTTAGGATATTTTTAGGAATAATTCCATGTCGGACTCGCATGGTATTTCCGCTGTGGCCATCTATCTACATAAATATATCCGAATTAGCATTCTAGCAAGGTCAAGGGCACATCTCTGAACACTGTTACGGATGACCCGCAGCCAACCCGCATTTTTCAACTAAGCATGCAGGGGCCTCTCTTGGTGATGTTTTGCTGGCTAAATCTCAGGGTAATGGCATAGGTCATGGGAAAATAGAGGTTTGCATGCTCCTGGCCTACACCGTGGGACAAAAATAAAATTAAAATAGAAGTAAACTATAGACTGAAACTAAATTAAGTCGACCAGAATTTTGCGAACGAAACTTTAACGTAATAAAATTAATAATAACCAGTTGTGTCTATCCGGATGCGCTCCCCGAGTGACAAGTATTCAGTCTGCTGAAGATAGCCCCCCCCCCCCTCGAATGACCCATCGATCCCGAAAGGCCGATGCCCAGCCATGACGAAACAGCATTAGAGGGTGGGGAATTCTCTTCAACAGACCAGTCCTCCTTTCACCCGGAGAGATCTTCAGCTAATCCCCCACAATTCACACTTTGGCGGTCTTGCTGTCGAGGGGAACCTTGTAGATTTTACGGTCGTCGCCGAATGGATGCCACATACGCTGGACTCACCACGCCGACACTGTGGATGTCCTGTCAAGGGGATGATGGGGAGTGACAAGCCCAGCCTGTAAATATGAACCCACACAGAATGAAAAACCCCTTCGATCATACCGACCCGAAAAATTATTTAGTAATTCATTTTAGGCTTGAGCATACATCAAATAAACAGTATGAAGTAGAACAATGACAATCAATATACAATCTTTATTTATTTATTAATCACGACAGTTGATCACAAGGTCTGGTGTCCGCAAGGCGATAAAATCATAAACGAATTTAAAGACAAGAAAAGGGAAACCCCATGCATTTAGTTCAAAACGAAAAACGATTAATCAACAACCGTATTCCACGCAAAACTTTCCGAAAAAAACAAAATGAAAATTTGATTGGTATAATCGTACTTGGGAATTCGATTACACAAAATTGAATTTAAAAAAATAAAATTGAATTTTGAAAAACTTAAAGATACAATAAAAATAAAAATTTAACTAAAATCTAATACAATAAACAAAAAAAATTTGCACCTTAACTGGTGCGGACTTGTAGCCGTCATGCAACAGGTGATGCCAAACCCAGACAGTTGTGACCTTGTAGCTGATACGAGCTGGATGGTTTTTCGCCGTGCTCCAAGGTTGCGGCCCTACCACCGGTATACAAAAAATTATGAGTGGCCACGTTGTAGGCCGCCCTGTACTGTATATTTTGGGCGTTGTCATGCCAAAACAAACCGTAAATACATTTTTTGTTTTTGGGTTTCCGCCGTTAACAAAAAATATCAGGCGTTTTCCCGCCAAAAAACCGTAGAATTTGAATGGCATCATCCTCTAGAAATAGGGAATTGGGGAATGATTTTATATAGCTTTCTATTATCTAAAAATCCGTTTTTCGGGCCTACTGCGGAAAAAAGTGTGATGTAAATATTTGTAAATTGGGAATTTTTTTTAAATAGCAAAATTGGCAGCGAAAATTATTTCCAATTTTATTTTGTTTTCAAAAAAATTACCAGTAACGTTTTACCTGAATGACAGGAAAAAATAATTTATGTATGTATATAGCACACCAGTGTGCAAATCAGTTAGATGAATCGATAAAAGAAAAAATAATCCGAGCTAGCGTGCGTGTATTACAGACTGAGGATAAATATTATTTTCGAAACAATTAATTTCGAAAAACAGGTGCAACTAACAAAAAGCTCGTAATTAAATTATTGTGTCACAATGACTTGTGTTAGGGATCTTTCAGACTGATATCATATACAGGGTAAGTTTTTAATTGGAAGCCGGTGCGCCTTAGAAGAGGGTTGTTTGTGGTGCGGATTGTTCGGTGTTGAGGGAGCGTTTTGTCGTCTTGAGTGAACTTGAGGCTCGTTAGTGTAGGAGATATGAGCGAGGGTTAAATTTTAAGGATAAAACATATAATTTTGACTTCACTTTTTGATTGAGCTTGGAACGATCGGAAGAAAATAGAAATAACTAAAATAAAATTTTCTTCAACTTAAAAGTATCTAAATAATTTTTAATTTAATGGGTTAAAGAGGATTTTATTTTTTTTATTTTTGATTTCAGTTAATGCGAAACAGTGTTAGAACTTAGAGAGGGTTGGTTTCTTGTATCTCAAAAGCCATACGCTTTTTGAAAAGTTTTGTATGACTGGGAAATATTTATTTATTTATTTTTGGTTGCTTGGTCGGAGAGTGGACTCGACAGTATTGGTTCTAGTTTGAGGCGAGCTTACTTTCGTCAGTGTTTCCAGTGCTGGTGAATTTTGGGGTTGTTCAGGATCACCAATTGGCGTCCTCCGTGCTGCGTGTAAAAAATCATTTTATCCTTGTTATTTGTAAACAGGCTTTTGGGCCGGCGCTAATCGGTACTCTTGTCCAGTATTCGGTCCTACAGTAAAATCAATCATTCAATTCTAAACAGCGGATAGCCTGGCAGAAAATAGTTTTAGGAAAAGGAAATTAGATTTGAAAAAAATAGATTTGAGTAGGTACAGACTTGCCTGAACGGAAAATCATAACCACGTTATAAAATATAAATCCAGTTTTCGGCCTTTGACCTAGGCCTGTCTGGATGAAAAATTATATGAAATTAAAAAAAGGAGGAGAAGTGCTAGTTAAGATTAAGGATATTTGAACACACGTTTACCACATTGTAAAATATAAACTCGTTTTTTCAGGGTCTTCCGATATTACTAAACGGCGGATATCAATAGCGAGAAATAGTTTGGGATACGTGCGTGCCTGCCAAAACGGAAAATTTTACAATATTTTCAAAATAAAAGGGGTTTGATAATTTTATCACATAACTTCGTTATAAAAAATAAATTCGGTTTGTATCCGAGTTGTCCGATATCAGTAAAAGGCGGGTATCCTAGCGGAAAAAGTTTTGAGTAAGTACAGGCCTGTCTAATTGGAAAACCATAAACAATTTGCAAGAAGTACTGGCTTAATTAGAATTAAGGATATTTCACTATAAAATAACGTCTTACAATATAAATACGATTTTTCTGAGTTTCTGATATTACTAAACGGCTCGTATCCTGACGGAACATAGTTTTGAGTAGGGCCAAGTCAATCTGAACAGAAACTCATTCCTAATTTCCAAAAAATAGGCTATGGTTGTTAAGATTAAGGATATTTGTATATAATAAATTTGGTTTTAAAAATAGATTTGAAAAGGTTCAGGGCTGTAAATAATACACAATTAGAAAGTAGAAGCTCTGGTAGTAAGGATTAAGAATAAATCTTATACAATTTCCAAAATGTAAAGCTCTCATAGTAAAATTTAAGGATATTTTTATACACAATCACGTCTTAAAATAAAAATTCGGGTTTTCCAAATTTTCCGATTTTACTAAACGGCGAATATCCTAGCGAGAAAAAGTTTTATAAATGATACACAGTTTTCAAAAGCAAAGGTTTTTGTAGTTAGGTTTAAGGATATTAAAACACATAGTCACGTGACGAATTACAATTTTTTTCTGATTTTTTTTTTATTCTGATTTTTTAACCGTAGTTCAAACCTGTTTGAATGAAAACAGTTTACACAATCGTAAAATTTTTCCTAAAAATTGTCCTAATTATTTTTTTTTGTTGCATCAAATAATTTCCACCAATTGTAATTATTGCGTAGAGGCAACTTTGAGGAGGTAAAAAGGATGTATTAAAAATTTTAGTCAAATGGATTCTACTGAAAATCAACTATTGTTACTGGTTGTTGGCTTATATTAGCTCCAACGTAAATCATTTTCTGGTCCTTCTTAACTTCTAGTGTACTTTAACCCTAATCAGTATGGGTTGAGTCTCGGAGACTCATTTTAAGTTTGCACTGTAAAAACTTGGCCGGTCTCCACTTGCATATTTTTCTAGTGACGGGAAAAAATTCTAGTCCAAATTTTTCATGTGACATTTTTTAGTACATTTTCCAAAATACATACGCAAAAATGGTTTTGAGCATGCGCATTGAAATTTTGTCAAGAGAGGAAAAGATCAAAATATTCAATATTTTTATCATGATGTTGTGCCAATTGAGCATAATTTGTGTTTTTATGCTCAATTTTGAGCGCACATTATATTATTTTGACATTTTTAATTAAAAACTTGTGGTTTTGTTTGTTAGAATCAAAGCACAGCACACTATCTAAAATGACAAAGCAAATAATTTTTTTCTACGTAATCAAAACAGAGAAAATAGGTCTAGTTTTGAAAAGTGTAGTAGTATACTATACTAATAATGTCATGAGCCGAAGCCATTTTTTTTTTGTCACGAGAAAAATATGCAAGTGGAGACCAGCCATGAGAGACTCATCGCATACGTTTTTGTAAGTAAAATGACCCATACTGATGAGGGTGAAGACATCGTTCAATAACCATCCTGTAGATTGTAGGAGAGAACTTTTTAGGCAATTTAAAATGTACAATGATGATGTGTATATGTGCATACAGAGCAAACCGTTTTTGATTTACATACAAGGCCAACTTTTGCATTTCAAAATCTCGTCATAAATGTGATATTAATAGAATATTGTAATAAAACCAATTACGACATAATATTTCTAAAACGTGCAAACACGAACATCCTCTGAAAAAATTAAAATCGTTGTAATTTTTGATGTGGGTGTGTTAAAGGATTAATGTTTTTATTTAACTAAATTCGGCAACACTGTACTCAACCATAATCTAATTCCCTAAAACACGATAAATACATATGATATGATTAATTTAAAATTTTAGAATAATTTTTAGATCTAGTAAGAATTCAGAAAATCATTAATAATTTAACAATTTCTCGAATAACGAATTACATCATTTCGAATCCATGATTTATGAAAAGTAGTTTTTAAAAGAATGAAAATACATGGCGATTATCTGAATATTTATATAGAAGCCAAGCGTAAATAAGTTAAAAGTGTGTGTTAAAGGGTTAATGACAAGTTTAATAAATAAACGCAATTCTAAAACGCAAGAGATTTACTTCGAGTACTTCAGATTACGAATAAGATTTAACTTACTCAAAAAAAAAATTACAAAATTCGTACGGACGCCCCACTTTGACCAAATTACACTGGAACGTGGTCGGTTTATATTAAAAAAATAATAAGTAATAAGCAACCCTATCATAAAAAAGTACAAATTTTTATACCCATAAATGTTGAAACATAAAATGAAAATTTATTTAAAGTTTTACTATTTCTGTTCAATTTAAATCCTCTTAATTTCAATAACTTTTCTAACATTAACAAATTAATATGGTAGTTCTCTTAAGCTTTTGATAAAACTACATTTTGAGCATAATATTTTAGATAAATATATAAAATTTATATATGTATTTATTTTATTTTTACGATATCTATAAAATTTATAATTATTTAAATAAAAAAAAAGCTTTAAGCTCAATAAATCTTAAACTTAAAACTTTAGTTCTTAAAACATTTAAATAAATTAATTCAAAATTTTTTATGTAATGTACATTGTACATTGAATAGTTTTTTGCTTGTATTTGGTTTTTCTATTTTATCTTATTCGTCCTTAAATAGAATTAAATTATATCCATAAAATAAATTTCATATACATATATTCATAAGAACAAAACATAGAGTATGTATATAATATAGATGTATAAGAGTTGAAAACAAAAAAGTTGTAAGATAAAATTTTATGTAGATAAAATTTCGATATAATAAAACATTAAATTATGTTGGGATACATCTTTAGTTTCTAATAAATAAAAATTAAAAATTATTTTTGTATGATAATTGTGTGTTTACGTATAGTTTTAGTAAAAGCCTGCCTAAAATGGACATCCTGTTTAGATAAATTCTCTATAAACAACAAATGATTTTTATTAGAATTATTTGTCTTCGTCCATTAATAGGATAAAAAACCGAAATAAATTTATTTTGATCGACCATTAATTTTAATACTTTCATTAAAATAAATTGTTAATTTTAATCCAAATTGAGTGTATTTTTGTTGTTGTATATTTTGATGACGATTTTTTTTTTGATGGACCATTTTATTTTTATTTTTAGTCCAGTTTTTATAGTTTAACTGATTATTTAACCATATGTGAATTATGGTCATTTGTGTGATATTTTATGGTAAACAATAAATAAAACAAAATATAGGTACGAAAATATTATTTATGTATGTATGGTAATGGTAAACAACAGATAGATCAATTTGTAATATGTCCACAAAATTTAACATTTTATGCTTGCTCATAAATATAAAACTTTAAACAACCATTAATCGGGTTATTTAGTGTTGATTTACATATTGTTAATGTTGTAATCAAAATAATGGACATATTTAAAATAAAATATTTCACAATATATTTTGGACAACGGTTGCTCTTTTAGAAATTTTGATATAGGCGGCAAGAGAAAAGGCGACAAAGAGAAATGACGTAATTTGACTTAATTATAACAAACACTAAAAATTGTTGAAAATCTGAAAATCCTATCTAGGAAGCTCATAGATACTATCGCTGAGTAGATACTATCAAACAATACGCTTCAAAACTATAAATCCAATGGTTTTGTTTATTTTTTTTTTAGAGTTAATAAATTTTAGTTTATTAAACAAACACCAGTACTAATTTCAATTATTTATTGAAAACAAAAACACATTTTCCAAAATTCTTTTGTTTCATAACTACCATATATAACCACGTAGTAGTCTTTTGATCACTTGTCTGGCTCAGGCTCACACATTTTAAGTTTTTTAGTATTAACTGATCTTCCGGATAGACAGGTATTGTAGAAAAGCAATGCTACGTGGAAAGTACTTAAAAAATGGAAAAATGGAAAATTTAAGCTCTTTTCGAAGAAGGTTTACCTTCGGGTTATGATTACACTGCCATCATGTCATCATTGCTAATTTTTTGAACGACATAGTTATTTGTGGCACCAGCAAAACCGGAGGACCACAAAAAAGATGAGTTCACTCGGAACACTCGAGTTGATTATAGATCCGTGAGTAATTCTTGTAAAAATATTAAGAGCTTAAAACGCCAGTGTTTTTGTCTATTTATCTACATATTTATATGAAAATGGTGTAAAACTACAAATGTAAAGAAAATTTTGCGAAAATCCACCGAGAAAGTCGGAAAATTCGGCTGAACCGATTTGGTTCAATCTTTTTTGTTGTGTTTACAATTGCCAGGACATGATTCTGAAGAAAGAAAATTATCCACCGGGAAAGTCGCAAAAATTTGGGAAATTAAAAATTTTGTTTTTCAGTTGAGTACGGCTGAACCGATTTAGATCAATCTTTTATGTTGTGTTTGCAATTGCTAGGAGATGGTTCTTACGGAAGCAAATTTTGGGAAACTCTTTCGGAAAAGTATGAAAATTTGGAAAATCGAATTTTTTTGTTTTTCAGTTAAAAACGGCTAAGCCGATTTGACTCAATTTTTTTTTGTGTTCGCATTTGCCAAGAGAAGATTCTAATGCAAGAAAATTTTTGAAAAATTCACCGGAAAAGTCGGAAAATTCGGAAAATCGAAAAATGTTTTTCAGTTGAGAACGGCTGAGCCGGTTTGACTCAATCCTTTTTTGTTGTGTTGGCAATTGCTAGGAGATGGTTCTTACGAAATAAAATTTTGGCAAAATTCTTCAGAAAAGTCGGAAAATCGAAAAAAGATGTTTTTCAGTTAGGAACGGCCGAACCGATTTGGCTCAATTTTTTGTTGTTGTGTTTGCAATTACTGGAAAATGGTTCTGACGAAAGAAAAATTTTGGGAAACTCCTTCGCAAAAGTCGGAAAATTTGGAAAATCGAAAAATGATGTTTTTCAGATGAGAACGGCTGAACCGATTTAGGTCAATTTTTTTTGTTGTGTTCGCACTTGCCAAGAGATGGTTCTAACGAAAGAAAATTCACCGGATTTTTTTTATGGAAAATTGACTGGAAAAGCCGGAAAATTCGGAAAATCTAAAATGATGTTTTCCAGTTGAGAACGGCTGAACCGATTTGGCTCAATTTTTTTTTATTGTGCTTGCAATTACTAAGAAGAAGATGGTTCTTACGAATGAAAATTTTAGGAAAATTAACCGGAAAATCGAAAAATTATGTTTTTCCGTTGAGAACGGCTGAACCGTTTTGACTCAATCTTTTTTTGTTGTGCTTGCAATTACCAGGAGATGATTCTTACGAAAGAAAATTTTTGAAAAACCCACCGGAAAAGTTGGAAAATTCGGAAAATCGAAAAATAATTGCTGGATCGTTCGTATTTCAATCGAAACTACTTCTATCGAATACATTTGCAGCACACTGCAATGTTGAGTATTGTAACTCCATTAACTTAATTAAGGCTCAGCGAACGAGCGATTTTGGCAGAGAAGAACAAGTTGAACATGTTGACAGTCTGAATTACGTTATCTAAAACCAAACCGCTGGGGAAATGCGTTGTTACAGATGTGTTGACTGCATGGCCAGTCAAGACGAGGCAACCAACTATCCAACTGAGTTTTTGAATGCGCTTGATTTGCCGGGAATATCACCGCATAACTTGAGGCTCAGGGTCGGTTCTGTAATAGATAATTGCGATTCGAAATTGCGTAGCGGAACTTGATTGTCTGCGAAGAAACTGATGAACAATGTGATTCAAGCGACGATCATCAAGGACAAATTCAAAGCATATGATGTTCTAATTTCGAGAACTCCTGCTTTCAACAGACATTCCGTTCGATTTCAAGCGCATTCAGTTCCCAGTTCGTTTGGCGATTAACAAATCGCAATGTCAATCGAGGAGAGAGTGCGGAATAAATTTGGAATTTCCGTGTTTTTCTCATGATCAGTTGTACGTCGCGTATGTGAGAGTTGGCAAACCGTCATCGTTGTTCATTTAAGTGCCAGAAAATAAAACGAAAAATTTTGTTTACCACAATGCATTTTATTGATTTGCGTCTGTATTCGATTTAGTTCCACTCGAATAAAATACATTGATTTCTTTTGAATTCCAACTGACTCCAATTCATTTCTACACTAAGAGCAAAAAACAAAAAAACAACTCAATTTTCGATAGATGCCTGAGTTTGAATCGAAATTTCATTCGCTTTTCAACACATTAGTGTTGAATTCGACGAAAACGAGAATGGAATGCCCAATGAACTCAATCGTCTATTGAGAATCGAGTTGAGTAGTATAATTTTTTCTCTCATCAAAACCAATTTTCGTGAAGTATAAAAGTATTTCCTCGGAACAAAGTAATTTGGGGGTGATTTGGCTACTGACCGTTTCAGCGTACTTCGTGCAGTTTTAATTGTGACAACGCGAACAACTCCGCATTCGCCTGGATGCGCCAACTAAATGCCTGAATTAAATGGTGCTTCATACATTTTACGGCACTTTCCCACAGGCCACCAAACGGATTTGATGGTGGATTGAATCTCCATTCGATCTTGTGTTCTATACTGAAAGCCAGGATATCATCGTTGTTGTAGTGCGAAATAATTGTTGCTGTATCTCGGATAATTTTCTTTTGGCCCCGACAAAATTAGTACCATTGTCAGAGTACATGACGGCTGCGGGCACATCTATTTATTTACGAATCGTTTGAACGCTCCGAGAAATGCCTCGCTGGATAGGCCGCTAGCGAGCTACTGCCTTATCTGTCATGCAGACGAAAATAGATATGACGCTCTTGACGTATCTTGATTCACGTCCCTTCTTGGTTACGGTTTGGATTGTACCGGCAAAGTAGACTCCGGTATAGTTTAACGCCCGAAACGATGATGGAATTGACGGTTGGCTCCGTAATCTATGCACATGAAACAGCTATTAGTGATTTTTCGAATTAAAAGTTTGGATTTGACAACTCAGTAGGAGAGTTTTGAGAGATGGGATAATAGGGAAGGCCTGGGATGAAGATAGTGTTTGTGCAGATAGGTTAGAATTATGATACTCAGGACGTGAGATGGTGGTACAATGATAGCTGTCTCGTTTAGTCTACCATCTAGCATTTGACGCGTAACATTTGATTAATCCATGTGGCTCGATAACTTCTGCAAACGATTTGATTGTTGTTTGTGGTCAGGTCTCATAGTTTATGATTGAAGAGCTCAGTTGGAAGAATTCCCTTGGAGGCACAATCGGCAGGGTTATCTGAAGATCGGACATAGCCCCAAATAACGTTGGAAATTGTTTCGAGAAATTGAGCAGTTTTATTTCCGACAAAGACTGGCAGATGCCAAGAAACTTTGGTCAGCCAGTGAAGAACAATTTCGGAGTTCGTCAACGCAAAAACGCTACATTTTTCACGCTGAAGCGCCTGAGTTACAACTTTGATAAATTCAAATAGAAGACGAGCTCCGGAGAGTTCTATTCGTGGTACAGTCAACCTTTAATTTTAAATTGGAACGACTCTAGTTTTTGCAGCTATGAGATTAATATGCACATTACCATTGCAATCTAATAAAAATTCTGGGATGGGATGGAATTAGTGTTACCTGTTGAACATTTTTATTTTTCCTGGGATGAAAAACTGGGATAAATTCACACACTTGATACAGTAAGGCAAAACCTTGTCGATTTCCGTTAGCGTGTCATCTAGGGCGACTATTTGCTCATCGTATTCCTTAAATTCGGCATGTGCTTTCTCCAATAAATCAAGATGCACATGCAATTCCTCGGCTGGTAAATCCTTAAAAGCACGGTCAGCAGTAATTTTCTCGATACGCGTGTCAATGCTGCCTTAGCAAACCCTCGTTTCCGCTTTAACTTTGGAATGTCCATGATGAATAATTTACGTGATACTTTGCACTAACACCCTATATATCAAAAATTTATTCGAATTGTTTGATTTTTTTTTGTGCTAGTACTATTTGATTCTGAGACTTAAATTTGTTCGTAGCGATTTAATCTCGTTAAATTAGCAAAACGCTCGATGATTTTTACTGTTAACACACTTCCAAAGTTTGAAATTAATTGGTTAACAGATAATTTTCACGCCACAGCAACACCATACGCTTCTAGAATTTATTAGAACTTTTCGATTTTGTTCAAGTTAGAAGACACCTGTGTTTTGAGTTTCGGAAACGTAAACGTATGGGTTATGAATCAGCATCAAAAATATGCTGCTTAATAAAATTAGCAAACAATTACACCGTTAGATTTTAAGAAATTTACGGTTCAAAAAATTTTAATCTTACGGTTTATCAAAAATGTTCCGACGCTGGTAAACTTCGTAGTCGTGTGATGCTGTTGCTAGCAATCTGCAAACGCTTGTTCGTAGCATTCCAATCCAGTTAAATTAGCGAAGCGCTCCATGTTTTTTGATGCTTACAGGACACTTCCCATGAAATGGTTTTGACCACGATGATGGTTTTAATGTGAACGGTTACACATCGTTGTTTAGCGACAAAATTAGAAAGCCAGTTGCAAAGTAGCGATTTAATCGATTTGTTAATGTGCATCCAATTTTGTCCCGGGTTTCCGCATACCAAAGTTTTTATTTTATATAAAAATATTAATTTTAACTTTGTGTTTTTATTAAGTTTACGTTTCCTCAATGAGATACAATTGTAAAGTGGACGAGAAAACCACCTTTATCTTTTTTGTATATAAATCAAGAAAAAAGCAAGACAACGCTCCAGTACCCATGAACCGAAGTGAAGTATCATGGTTTGCAGAACATAGTTCATGTCAATATTAGATCTTTGGGGACTATTAGTTCGAAATATTACTCGAAACCATTAATAGGTTAGAAGTATGCCTAACTGGATTTCGGCAGTAGCAGAAAACAACGGCTTACACATTATGTTGATGTTTTTTTTTACTGATTTACGTAGTTTCTTTTAAAAAAAGGATATATAGAAAGAAAGAAATTTTAAAACATTTGTTTTTTCCCAAAAAACAATTGAATTTTGCAACGATTTATTTATATTTTGCTGAATTTTAGACTTATCTAATTTTTGGCATACATTTTGTCATGTTTTTTAATCAGGATAGGAACCAAGCACACAATTTATTGTTAAAAATAGCATCATAAAAAAAAATTTTTTAGGAGAAACTGGAGAAGGCAAAGGCTGCTAGACTTCTTTTGGTTGTAAGTGAACCTAGTCGCATCACTTGAAGTGATGTGTCTACTCATCTTCTTGGTTACTAGATCAATAAAGCGAAACTTACAAAATAATTGTTCAATAAAGTCGTTCTGGCTGTTTTTTAAATCTTAGTATGCTGCCTTATAAATATTTCCTTGTGACTGCAATCACTTCAAATGACAATTTCTATCACTTGGAATTTTGACGTGACAAATATATAAACAAAATTTCAAACTAATGCAGCCAACTAAGATTTAAAAAAATTTCATTGAAAGTTTTGCACAAAACTATTTAGTAAATTGTGATTTTAAAATCTAGTAACCAGGAAGATCCATAGTCACGTCGCACGAAGTGATACGTCTATGGGAATTGAGTATATTATTTATATAGTTTTGTTTTTGGATCACACAGTAGAATCACAGGCCTGCTACAATCTTATTTGGAATTTTATGGATATTTTATTGATTTTTTTAATCGATAAAATTTGCGCTTAGTCCCTACTCAGCTATCTAACAAATCAAAAATAAAAACGATTGGATGTATAGTTATGAAACACACTGTATTTTATTAAAAAATATGTTTTACTTTTTAACGTATGATGAATACGTATAGAGCCAGCTGTGTTTCCAAATCTGACTGTGGATATTAAAATTGAAGCAAATAATTAAGATTGAGCAGTGTTGTGTTTTACGGGTAATTCTGAACAGTTGACCTGTTAGGGTTGAATATATCGTAGACAATTCATATTAGCGTACACACTGTCGACAATTTGTAAAGTATTTAGAATAATCGTAAATAATGTAGATTATTGCTTTTTTTTGTTATTTTCAACATAGTTTTTCAGTAAGAGATTGCCACTTCACAGTTTTCCAGTTGAAATTCAAACTTTTGAGTTTTTCAAAACAAATATGTTATGTGAAATTTGTATTTGTATAAAAAATTCAATTCATTTTCAAATTTTTTATTAGTGCCAAAAGTTGTTTAATTATTGCTGGAAATAGATATGCAGATTTTCTGAATGCAGCCCCGCACACAGATCTGCACATAAAACACATGAGCATAATTGTTTGTCGCTTGTGTGTGGCACTTTTTATTTAAAGTTAGAGCAAGCTATGAGTGTGGTTTTTTTCTGTGTATTTTGTATGTTACCAAATCTGTCTTTATTAAACTAATTAAACTTTTCGCTCCGCAGTGAAACAGCTTTTAATTGAAATGTCTTTTAAAGTATAAAAATTGTTTTTTTTTATAATTTCTATGATTTTCTTCTCCATCTTGACAAAGTTTAGTGTCAAAAGTGAAAAACAATGTATCATGAAGTTGGCGAAAATTTTTAGTTTTATTTTTTTTATTTGTCAACACTGACAGATGCACAGTCAAATTAGAAATAGAGACGATGTGCGGAATTCTAAAGATCATTGGTCATTCATGTATTTTAATCCATATACACTAGTGTATTCTAATTTTGATGCATGCGGAATTCTGCACATGTGTTTCCAGCATAACAAACTCTAGCGCCGCATATTACATGACAAACGAAAAGTGTTTTCACTTTCTAGAGAAATTTAATGTTACCACTTTTCAATAATCAAATGTAACGCAGTGATGCAGTTGGCCCACATATTGCATGTCCAAAAACCACCCACTACATTTGCTTCCAGCAATTCAGATCAAAATTGAAGTTCACAATTTTTGCAGTAAAATTTATAACATTTTTCGGCCCAGAATCAGCTTACAGAATTGTCGGAATTTTCTTATTGAACTAATATTACAATCTTTCTGGTACGGTTTGACGCACGGCTTCTAGAAATTATTTACTTTCGATATTGAGGATCTTCACGCAATATTGTATGGAATTTTTCTAGACTACTATACTTCTCGGTGGACAAGATCAATATCTAATGATTTTTAAGTGAATGAATTGCCTAAGCTTACCCGTTGAATATGAGAAACTTTATTATGCTCCAATTCAAAATTGTAAACCAATAGAGTAGTAAACAACCTAAGTCATCATCATCAACATATGAATTCCGGTTTAATGATAAATGAGTCTGAGAAATGGCTTGAATATATTTTTCGGGTGGTCAAGTTCTTAGACGCATAAATTTTATAGTGTTCAATCGAATGCCAGTTTGCTGAGAAACATCTTGAACTATAAAAATTGAAATTGGTATAAAAAGCCAATCATCGCGATTCCCGCTCCGCATCACTATATCTAGCCTTAATATTAGTTCTAATAAATTAAAAGGGTTGAATGTTACCGAAACTTTTCTTTTAAATAAAATTCAAATCCGTATATTAGCAACACTATTTCAAACCATCGGTTACAAAGCTGTTTTAGCCCTTTCTATGTGAGAGGCACGGTCATGACCCTAAAACTATAAAATACAAAATCAACAATTTATGATTTGCTGGCTTATTTTGTTTAAGCTGAAATACACTATAAAATCACCAAACTCATAACTTTCTTATCCCTAATCAAACATAAAATACATGTAAAGTATCACTTAACCCGTTTTATTAAGATGCAGAATTTATTGTATAAAAAATATTACGTCTTGTTTTAATAAAATGCACAAATTCTAAAAGAACGAAGACATTTTTAAAGTAAGATGAGATTTTCATTTTGCTAATGTACCATTTTTCAATTTATTTATGATAAAATTGTATTCGTACATGGTTAGATTTCTAGCAATGATAAAAATGTATACATCTCAAATGAGTTGTTTTTCAAAATGTCAAATTCAGACAAACCCAATTCAAATCCAATAATAATAATAAATAAATATACTGGCTGCCAGTTTTTTATTGTTGTTCAAAATTATGGATCATTCTCAAACAGTATATTTGTTTTCAGACGGAGAATTGTTTTATTTTATTGTTTATTGCTGCATTAAAATTTGCAGCAAAGTTATTTGAGATTAAACATTTTTCTAGCGCACTGCAACATATTTTTATATTTGTGTAAAATGCAAACTGTTCAAGTACATTAGTAATTGAACCTTTTAATTTTTTTCTAAGGACTTGGACAAACGAATTATGACTTTTCAGGTTTCTCTATCCAAAAACCGAATATTTTAATAATCGGTTAATTTTTATTCAATAATAGCGTCGCATAACCTATATACTCCTTATGACAGGTCTAATATACTTGAATATTATTATTATAAGACGATAAAGCTGCGATAACAGTACCCATGATTGCTCGGTAATCAAGGTTTAGTTCTTTTTTAGGTACCAGTTGGTTATAAAATACTTCTTTCATAGATATGAAGAAGATCTCCTTAATACTTAGAAGTTTAGCAGCGTCGTAGCCTGACATTAATGGCCCATTCTCTTAGACCTAGTTTTATACAGATTGATCGACCTTTATAATATAATTCATGGGTTAATTCTCTTAATAATGAGCGAAGAGACGCGACGAATATTGCGCCATCAGAGACAAATTCTCAATTATCCTGGCTGACGCCTACGATACAATATTTCCATGCTTTCATATTTTGAATGCATATTTCAAATCTAAGCGTCTAAACATTCAATTAGTAGGGTAAGAAATGAAATGTTCGTTCGATTGGAAACGAGTGTTCACAAAATTTTCCCTAGCTTAATTTTTCCTGAGTTTCTATCGAAATACCAGTCTGATATCTGCCGTCATGCTTTTGAGCCTTTATTACCTGCTTTGACGTTGGGAATTTTTATATTCGCTAAGAAATCGAGACTCTCTTTCCTTAAAGTCACTCATTCGGCTTCTTCAAATCAATTTTTGTGAGAGTCGACATGCACGCAGTAGAATTATTCTAAAAATTGGTGAGAGCTAATCAATTTTGAACTTTGATTACATCAAAGAACCTCTGAATACCGATTAAGTTATAATGAATTCAATCATCCACTTTTCTTTCGAAATTAATTCGATTTTAAATTTGTATATACCAAATGACCAGAGAAACAAACCTTGTCTCATACATAGCAGTCAACGTTGATGTTGGCCATGCCCAGTTCCGAAAGAGTCAGATCCAGTACCTAGGTCCTTTTGTATACTTAGGTCCAACTATTGACGAAGGCCATTTGAGTACAATTGTGGAAATTACAACGTTTAAGCCCATCTATTCTAGTCTAATAATTTTCAAACTTACGTTTTTTCATGGTTTTATGTTCTTCGTGGTCTCTAACGGCCAACGGGTTTCCACAGACCATCGGAAAAAGTAGATCGCTATCAGTTATTGAAAGATTTATACACATTACCAACTACATATCAGCTGAAGTCAAACCAACTATGGCTCAACTGCCTCATTGTGTAATATTTGATTTTTCACCTGAACCAATGCTGTTTTAGCTAGGAACGAGGTCTTACCAGATCAATATTAAATGATGCATAATGAACAAAATCAGCGTAATGACTGAGCATGGTTCATGCTGGTCATTGGTGGTTCCCATGGCCTTGTAGTATCGGCTGAGATTGTTATGGTTCTACATATGGAGCTTAGATGTTGTGCAATCATCTGAAACACGTGGTGCTTATGAATCTATTTGGAGAGAAATTAATAGTGCACAATTATCTAACACGCATTGTGCTCATGGTCATGGATTATTACCATGGATTCAATATGGTTCGCAGTCTATATTTGCTGGTTTTGCTGACATTGAATCAGTTTTGGCCAACTTCTCTTTTTTATGTTGGAAGTGGTGCTAAATAAAATTAATTCAACCTTAGGAAATGAGTCGTGGAAAAAAATTGAATATCACCAAGTTCACACGGTTGCATCAAAAGATAACCGTAGGTTAGATGATTTCAGTAAAATTGTAAAAAACCCCAACTATGCAGTAAAATCTAATTATAAAGGTCGAAAATGCGCATTAACTGATGGGGAAAAACGTAAAATTTTACGAATTGCTAGAAGTTCCAGCAAGACGGCACGCCAGATAGCAGCTTCATGGCACAATATTTTATTTTCTGATGAAAAACGGGTTTGTCTCGATGGCCCGGATTGTTATAACTATATTATATTTTCACGATATTAGAACTCCTAAATTAACACAAATGAGACGGCAACAAGGTGAAGTGTGGCGTTGTGGTGTGAGGTATTATATACCTTCTTTCGGCAAGTGGAAATTTGAATTTGTTGCGGGATCGCTAACTGGGGAAAAATATAAAGAGTTTGTTAAATAATAAGTTTTTACCATTTTACAAGCGACTTCTTCGTCGAAGAAATTTGAATTTTAAACGGCAAAATGCACCAGCGCATAAATCTGGAATAGTACAGAATTCGTTTGAAGCAAATAAAATCAAAGTTATGCAATGGCCAGCCAAGTCACCGAAGCTTAAAATCATATAAAATTGCTGAGCAGAACTATCGAGAATGGTATACGGTCAAGGTAGGCAATATGATTCATTAAATCACTTGCAAATAGCAATAGAACATGCAAGCCTCCAACTTAACCACAGGTACCTTATAAACTTGTATAATTCATTACCAAAGCAAATTTTTCAAACTATTGCAAATTAAGGAAAAATTACTCATTATTGAAATACATAAAATTAGTTTTATTTGTCATTGTCGTAAATCAACGTAACTACAGTACTACAGTAACACGAGGTTAACAAAGAGATGGGGACCAATATCCATCTAGGATCATTTAGCAATTTGAATATATATATAAATAGCCGTCGTAGAAATTCTATCGATATTTGATTATTTTCAGTAAAACATAACAAAAACCGGTGAACGTATTTCATTGTATGGAGTGTACATTTTGTTCATTGAATATGTGGTTGAGTACGAATGTTGCTACAAAAACAAGAGTTTTATTAAATTTTTAACATAGGAACTATTTTTCAAAGGTAATTTGTTTTAGATGTCCTGTATCTCCGTTAACGTAAACCATATGCATCTGACCAAAACATTTTTCATTGCCTGCATATTTTCACATATCCATCTTGTTGAAACCATATGATAAGGTATTCGTCATTGCCGCAGTTCCGTAAAAAAATTGTTCCAACATACAGCTTTCTGATACTGCCTACTATACACTGTCGTCAAACGCTCTGCACGCAACCTCATTTGGTGGAAGTGTTGAGAGTTTTTATTGATTTATATACGACAATTTTCCTTGTTTAAGTTTCCGTTTAAATCAGGGTGCTCCTCGTCAGATGTAAACAAACAATTTAGGAAATTTACAACGCTCTCAGCAAAACGCAACAAGTTTTGCCAGAACTCTAATCAAATTGCTGGATCTTGTAGATTCAACATTTCTAATTCGCAAAATGGTCCACTGCATTGGGCACATCCTGGTCTGGTTGAGTCCTAAATACTCTCTGTAATGCGGCCTTTACACTGTCATTACTCAAAACATCATTACTTAAAAAATCCACACGTATTTCCACAAAATTTTCTTTCCATTTGAATCTGGCACATTATACCTAATGAAGTAAGGTGAGTAGTTTAACAATAAAAAATTGTAAAATTGCAATGGAAATAGGATTTTTTTAGAATAATGATGTTTGAATAATGACAGTATTACTGATAGTGTAAAGGGCGGATAAGAAAAATTGGAAACTTTAGTTCATAGTACAGTTGCAGAATAAGGAAAATTCTATCTGCGGGTTAAAAAAATTTATAGAAACAAAATTTACAAATAACAAAAATATACATTTATTTAAGATTTTTTTTCGGCTTTTCGAACAAAATATTATTTTTAATGGCCCATACAATGTTTACTACTTTTCTAGTCGTAGAAAACAAAGAGGGCATTTACTCACAAAATTTCTACAAAAAAGTAGAAAAATATGCTCGCCCCCATTTTAACCCCAAGGTTCTGGTGTACAAATAAACAAACCCTTACAAAAATGAGAAAATCCTTAGGTCTCTGCTTGGCATCTCGGTTTCGTACTGATAAAAAGTTAAAATAGGGGAGTGCATTTTTTTACTTTTTTGTAGAAATATTGTGAGTAAATGGTCTCTTTGTTTTCTACGACTAGAAAAGTCGGAAACATTGTATGGGTCATTAAAAATCATATTTTGTTCGAAAAGCCGAAAAAAAAATCTTAAATAAGTTAATATCACGTATGATTATGGAAAACTTCTTGAAAATATTCATATTTGCTCTTATGGGAAGTAATGAGCTTGGGCCTAGATGATCAATATACGAGCCATAAGGCCAACAACAGCTGCACATAGTGCTCCTTGCAAATTAATAAATGAGCCTCTAGCAACCGAACATCGGCCCGATAGTCAGGCACCGAGAACCTAGAAAATGATGTTCTATCCACTGAATATTTTTTTACCCCAGGTGTTACCCCCTGCCCAGTCGGATAATACACCATCTAACAACGGCAAATCAATAGATTCTGGGTGAGCCAACCATTGCAAAACACAGTCAGGAACTCAGCAAAGGAAAACAAAAATGACGAACTGTGTAGAAGTGAAATCACAACTTAGTAGGGAAATGGCTAAGTCTAAGAAAGAAAATGAGGAGCTGAAGAAGACGAATCGAATAGCTGGTGGCATGCAGTAGCAAGTTATAGCATCGATATTTTGATATTTTTCATGAATAAACTTTAAAGCCAATTTAATCGTAATTGTCACACGATTAATTTGATATACATATTGGGTAGTTCGACCACCGGCGATCGGCGTGGTAAATTAGTAAAAGTTATGTATATCGCATTTGAATACTATGCCGTCAAATTTGCGCGCTTTTATTAAATACCCAGATAAAGTTTTGATTATAGTTTAGATCACGGGTAGGAAGATTTTCCTAAATCTAAAGTTATTCCTAAAAAACAAAAACAACAATACAAGGTGTGATTGGCTGTGTAAAAGTACGTAATATCGAGTAAAATAATTAAATACGTTTTAACGAGTAATATCACAATATTTTTTTATCAGTAAATTGTCTAAGCGAAAAACAGTTTCTAAAAAAGCTTATGCCAAATATGAATCCCGAACTTTAATCAAGTACAGTAAAATTTGTTTTTGTGCGGTAATTAGAACCGCGTTAAAACGCATAAAAAAATCTTCCAAAACTTCACGATATCTCTATTGGTATAAAATAGTTCTCGCAACACATTAAGAAAGTTTTTTTTATACGGTGAATAGGGACCGCAAAAAAAAATTTCACGTAGAAAATAACTCAAAACATTACACAACCTAACGTAATACTTACGCAATGCGATGAAATTTCAAAAATGGAAAAAAATGGCTAACGTCAATTGGCTAATTAGATTAATCATATTCATTTATGTTCTAATTTGATTGAAATTTTGAAAGGACTTAAGTAAATTTTTAATTTTAAATAATAAGATCAGAGTTTTCACACAGTTCACTTAACAATACAGAATTAGGAATTTTTAATACAAGTAAAAACAAATTAAAATAAATTCGAAACTTACAAGTTTACATTTCTAAAGGACGCTTGTCTTAAAGAAAAATTATTTTGCATAGAACGGTAGCCCTCTTCTTGAAATCGGTGGAAATTTTCGTAAGCGGAATGCAATTTGCTATGCAATTCTTTATATAATACCAAAATTTTTCGCCGGCTACTTTAATCATTTTTTTAAATTTGTTATTTTTTTTTTAAATTAAGAAACATAATTTTTATCTCTACTAAGGAAAAAAATCCGGGTAAATCGATACGAAATTATTCGCTTAGTATGTAAATAAATAATAGAAAACTTGCATATAAATTTGAAAAAATGGTTAAAGTAGTCGGCGAAAAATTTTAGTACGTAAAATAAGTAATTTCAAGAATAAGGTACTGGGGTCTAATTCCTATGGGAACCAGTTTTGAGAAGGGCTAAATCTGCTTAGCAAAATACAAATTCGCAGTTCCGAAAATCTAAGGGCGGTGGTACTTATATTGAAGGTTTCTAAAATCTTTACCACATAGGCGTAATGTAGTTTTTAGGAGTTTCCCTATATTTCTAAACGGCGCTAATTCCTACGAGAATTCCGAGATCCTGTGTGGTGCATTCAGAATAAATCAAGTGAATATGTACATTACCTACGAGTTTTCGAGTTGCGATTATATGCAATGCTTTATAGCCGAAATAATAAAAATTATAAAATTAATTAATTAATTTTACACATACGGATAGTAAAGCATAGAAGATAAATGACCGAAAATTCGGGTACACAAAATTTTTAAAGAAACAAAACAAACAAATTTGAATAAATTATTTGGACAGTTAAATACCCTACAGCCTTAATTATAACGAAATTTAAAAATACAAAAGACTTTACCAAGAAAAAATTTTAATCATTGATGGTGTGTCAGAATTGCGGTGTATATTTCAATAAATTAGCCCCGAACATTGATGATTCTTCCAATGAACCAAAAACCAATTAGCGTCTTATTGTTTATAAAATATATTCTTGTACAAAGATTTCTTAATTTTGTATGTGTTTTCTGTTCATTTATGTGTACACAGGGTATTGTCTATATAACAAATTAACATCACTGCACAATCATCCTAAGACAGAAAATCGTAATAAATCTCTATAAATTTCTTTCAACACAAAGCTCCTTATACATATTATATGTACCTTCTTCCATATATTGTACATACTACGAGTAGAGTAGCATTGATAAAAATGATTTTTGTTTGATTTAAATGCTCTACCTATCCAGAGTAAGGTGGTTTGACGTGGACGATGATCATCATGATAACAATGATGTTCCAACTCCATATATAATTTATATGTAATGCACAGAAAATTCAGTACACAAATCTGTCATGCTGAAGCAAAAACTCTATGTATTTTCTATTATTTGACATAAATCAATTATTAATTTTTTTTTTTTTGTAAATAAATTCGTAATAACTATTTTATTTTATGTTTTACCATGCATATAGTTTTTCAGTTATCAATGGAAACATTAAAAGCAGTAAATTTTCTTTAACTGACATTTTGGTATTCTTTGTCTTGTTCATTTATTTATTTATTTTGTATGCTAATAATTGAAGCTTGGTTGATTGTCTATGATGATTTTCAGTTAGAAAGGATAAGGATGTAATCCATTTTTCTATTTGCATTTATTGTGTATATGATGAGCATTGCATAATTTGCATATAAGAAGAAATTTTAATATAAATGATATTTCATTTTGTATTGCTTGGTATTTTATCTTTGTACCATTGTACATCTGAATTTTGTACCAACCATAAATCTTTTTCTTTTCGATTTAATCGGACCAACGATTCAATAAACATATAATTATTAGTGTTGTGCAACGTATTATCTACACTAATAGTGACGACAATGTAGAGAATGTAGACAATTTTAAAAATTATTATAGCTTGTAGCAATCATCAAAATTATATGATTTCTTAGTTAGATAGTTGATTTTAAAAATTTTATCCCAAGTTTTTATTTGGTTATTAAACACGTTTATGTATTATACGTTGCCGTTCACCTATGCGAACTCGTTCACCTAAATACCCGTAGTATATTTTGTTCACCTCGGGAGGACTAGGAAATAAGACACTTTAAACGTAACATATTCACTTAATTTATGTTATAACGCTCGGAAAATGGAGTGAGTCTGAGAAATTGATGTTTTATTTAAATGTGTATGCTTTAGGTGTTTCAGTACAATTTCAAAAACAATTACAGAATCCTGTGTTAAAAAGTAGGAACTTATAGGCCGTTAAATTTTTAAACCAAACCAAATCCCTATCAGAATGTTAATGTAGCTACTACAATATTCAACATCGTTACCATAATAAAATAGTAGAACATAATATTCAGGCAAATAATGATGATTAAATTTACAAGTTCCTCGGTTCATATTCCTAATAAGCGCCAAAATATGACCGTTGGCTCACTAGATTTTTCAAACAATATTTTCCCCTTTTATCTCCAATTTAGCAGCATATGTCATCTATTTGGCTGGATTTCCAACTATCACTTTCCGAGTTCTCTCGCTTCTGCTGGCATAATTCATTTCCATGTTACATAAACGGTCGTCCAATTTTCCTTTTCCCCTGTTGGTAAAATCCCAGAGACCTTCTTGTCAGGTTGTTTTTCAACTTCCTCACTTGTCATAACATTAATTTATTTTCTTGTTTCACTTTCAATTTCTTTAATTTTTATTGATTATTTGAAAATGCATTTTTCTTATGCGGCATTGGCATCTATGAGGAAGTAGCGATGCTGAAGTCATTTGTTCTATCATGACATCTTGTATTTTATTCTTTTGTCCATCTTTTTGTAAATGTGCACGCCGATTATATTCTTTTGTCCATCCCTATATTGTAAATATGTACGGGTGTGCAACAGCGTAGATATATAGCGAAATATTTTTGTTGTGTTTTCTCGTTTTGTCGTTGTCGCGCGGTGCAAAGGAGAGCGCGTCTAACGCGCTAAAAAACAAAACAAAAAAACATCCACGAACAGAAATATTTTTCTAGAATATTTTTTGGTGGCCATAAATAATAAAGCTTAGATTTTCGAATAATTGAGTCTTGTCTGTAAGATAACAAATAAAAATTAAGTGCGCTTTAGACCACACTACTGAAGTAAAACTTCTAATATATATTTAATATTTATAATACAGAAAAATTATAATATTGAAAAAAATTGGTCACCCTGTGCGTTCTCGAATTTCACCTAGCCGTTTATGTCTGATGCTACAAGAGGTAACCTTGTAACTTGGTAACTTTTTCAAGGCCAACTAGTCGTAATAGATAATGTTTATGTATGTGTAACAAAATGGACAAAAAAGTCAATTTTAAAATCTTGTGTAGTGTGGTTTCATCGAAAATTTGTTAAAGTCGCATTAAAACCTGTATCATAGGCAAACGGGAAAAGAAACGAAGAAAGAATCGGTTTCTGTGATACTTCGTGTGGACTGGAGCTATAATATAGAAAAAAAGAAGAGAAAGGTTCGGAGCCGACCTCTATAAGCATTTTTGTTGCCTATAAAATAAAAGAAAATGGCTTTTCCACAAAAATAAACACAAATTACCACACCTAAACATTATTACCACCCCCACCCACTATCCAATTCAAACCCCCAAAACCCATCATACCCACACCACCCTATACCGCACCACCCATATTATCACCCTTTAACACTTTCATACTCACTTCCACACACACCACCCACACAAACCCTCATCCACCAAATTCCAAATTCCCACACCAAACCCAAAATGCCTCATCCCACCCCCTCTACCTGCCATATCACCACCCCTACCACTCCCATAACCACACCTCTCATACAAAACCACATCCAGACGATTTTTATTCCACATTCACATGCTCTATGAAACCAAAATAGAATAGAAAATAAAAAAAATATCAATTTTAAGGAGGGGGGTTAAAAAAACCAAATAAATAGGGATCATTCGTATGAATTTCTTGAACTTTTAGTGAAGAAATTAAGTTGATATCTCCATCCGTTCTCAAGTTATCGTGCACACAGACGGACAGACGGCAAACCGAAACCATATAGCATTTTTTTAACAAAAATGTTTAAAAATGCATATTTAAAATATATAAAACAGCCGAATATGTTTTTGGTCACCCTGTGCGTTCTGCAAGTGAGTGAGTGACATAGATGTTATAATATAGCAAAAAAAAATTTGGTCACCCTGTGCGTTCTCGAGTGAGTCAGTCAGTGACATAGAAGTCTATATTATGACTTTCCAATTTTCCAGTTTTTCAATTTTCCAATTTACCAACTTTCCAAATTTCCTATTTTCACATTTTTTTATAGTCCTATTTTCCAATTTTTCAATACTCCAATTTTTCAATTTTCCAATTTACCAGTTTTCCAATTTACCAATTTTCCAAACTTCCAATTTTCATATTTTCCAAATTTAGAATTTTTCAATTTTCCATTTACCTATTTTCCAATTTTATTATTTTCCAATTTACAAATTTTCAAATTATTCAATTTTGCAAATTTCGAAATTTCGAAATTTCCAATTTTTCCAATTTTCCATTTATCAATTTTCCAATTTTCTTATTTTCCAATTTTTTTAACCGATTATTAAAATAAAATGGTATCAACTAATGTTCCACCTAGGGATTTATGAATTGTCATGGCACATCCTGATACTAAAGGAAAATGATTTCGTTTTCGTTTATTGTTGTTGTTGTTTATAGTTATTGTTTCGTTCGCCTCGTTCGATTACATTTTTCGTAATGCATTTGCCAGTTTAGTCCCCAAGTCAAGCGTGCCTAAAGAAGTTTTACTTCAAAAATAAGTTCTAGTTTCGAAAAGTCGATTTTTTTTTATGTTGTAAACAGTTCAATTTACCTGGTGGGGTTAAATTGTTTAAGGTCGAGTTTTTGATTTTCAATAACATAAAATAAAACATTTTTGTATGAAAAATGTAACAAGTAAAATAATATAAAAATTGTTTCTAAAAAAAAAAACTTTGATTCATTTTTTTCCCCTGTGTGAGTGAAACCATATGTGGTGCTGATGAGTGAAAATTAAAATAAATATAATAAACAAAAAGCTAAACAAATCAAATGAGAACAATTACTGGAAAAATATTAATTTTAGTGGTTTGGGCATTCAAATTTACGTTGCATAAATTCCCTTGCGCCCTGCTCCGCCGTTGCATATCGTCATACAAAAATAAGACATTTTGTTTAAGAACAGGCGCCCCATTTTCAACCGGTGCAAGCAATAAGAACCGTAACGTACGGGTGGCCAGTTGAGGCAACTTCCTTTGTTCTACGATGTTGGCGGAGGACGCCGAACGAATAAAAAGGAATCCAAAGGGAAAAAGGTCGCCCCAAAAAAAATATATGCGGGTTTTGGCGAGCCCGCACTCACCCAATATTATTCTGGGGCAGGACGTATAGGCAATACCGGCCATATGTAATTTTTGAGATTAACGGTGAGGAAGCGTCGCAACCCATTTTTGAAGGACCGTTCGGAAGGTCACGAAGGTAACTTTTTATTTATTTTCTAATTTGATTTTCAATTTTTAATTTTCAATGTTTTCCAATTTTATATGTTTTAAATTCAATTTTCAATTTTTGATTCTATTTTTAATTTTGTTATAATTCAATTTTTAGATATATTGTAATCGCACACCGAATGACCGGTGTGGTGCGTGCGGCCAGGGTTGCACCTTAGTCTCACCAAGCCATTTTTGTAAGCGTTCAGGTATTATTTTTCTTGGTTTATTTCTTTCCTCATTTTTGGTTTATATTTTTCCCAGTTCGTTTGTTACCATTACATCGGCGTGGAACTGTTTTCCGCTAGTTTTTTTATCTTTTTTTATTATTATAGTTACTTTTTCTTTTTTTTCCTCAAAATAAAGAAAAACATAATTGAAAAGAATTGCTAAATAATTTTCTGGTCGGTGTGGTGGGAGAGGAGACTCCATTCTGTGTCGGTTCTTGTGTACAGACTGGGCTTGCCACTCCCCTTCATACCCTTAGCAAGACATCCACAGGATCAGAGTGGTGTGTCCAGCGCATGTCTCGTCCATTCGGGGGCACCGAAAATACCACGCGGTCTCGATTATGTTTGATTTATTTATCAAGTTCCTCAAGCTTCGTTCGACAAATTCTGGTCGACGTAATTAAATTTCAGTTTTTTATTATTTGCTTTGATTTTGATTTTTCTGTTTCACGGTGTAGGCCAAGCATGCAAGCTTCTTATTACCCCATGACCCAAGCCATTACCTTGAGATCTACCCGCCAAAACATCACCGTGAGAGAGGTCTCTGCGGGCTTAGTTGATAAATGTGGGTTGGCTGCGAGCCGTAACACTATGGCCATTCCATAGTGGTGTTGTCTCTGAAATATTCCTTTCATCCCTCATTGTTAGGATATTGGGGAACTTTCTGGTTAAACGTTGCACGCATTGGTTTTTTTAAAAACGCGCATGTTTCGGGTTGCTGCATAGCCTCTTCTCCTTTCGTGAGAATGATTTCAGTATATTACCTACGATCACTCCTTTCCATTTTCTTCAGTTCTCGTACCGTATCTTCGTATTGACGTTTCAGCTGCAACGTATTTTGTTTGCGTATTTGCGTTCTTCACTTTCCTTAAAATTTTGAATTCTTAGTACCCACCCAAGTGTGTTGGTATAACTGTTTCGATATATTTTTTTAGATTTTTTTTTCACTGTTGCTCGACAATAACGGCTGTTTCTTCATTGGTTTGGAGGCTGAGCTTGAGTGCTTCACAGAGTGTGTTTCTTGCGTCGGCATCTTTTAATCCGTCGGTGTTAGTTTTTCATCTTGGTCCGTTTTACAGCGACAGGCTTAATTTTGAATTATCGTATTACCAGTTGGTGGTTACTTCATACTAAATTTAGAAGTGGTTTAACTCAAATTTCAAACGCATCTACATACTTTTAACGTTAGAACCAAATTGATCCTAAAACAGCAAATGTAAAAAAAAATGTTAATGTATTGGTAAATACAAAATGTCATGGAGGTTTAGAATAGTTTTTAACATTTATATCATAGAAAAATATAACCCCTAGTCACATTTTACCGTATTTAGGTATCATCGTTATCAACTCCTGGCTCTCGAATGCCTCTCTCACTCACTTTTATAAAATTGTATATCGTACCAAAGTACCTACGTATATCGTACGAAAGTATCAATCGCGCACAATTGTCTGCACCACCCTTTGCCCTGACATCTTGTGATCTATTTAGTTCGTTGTTCTGGACTCCGGTGAATAGTTGGTTTGTAACGCAGAACTCGATGAGTCCTTCTCCATTTTTATTTCGGTCGTTAGACTCTGTTCCTAATAATAATGAAGGATTATTAGGAACAGAGTCTAATGCTTGTTTACCCATGTTGTTGTAAGGTGGATATTATCTTCGCCTTATGCGTCGCACCGAGAATATTTAATCAGGTAATTTCCTTAAGTTGTGTTCATTTGTAGGTTTCCGTCTCAATTCACTATGGTCGACAATTTCGATTTTGTAACGTTTCATTTCTTTCTCTAATTGTTTCTGTTAGAGTTTTGATGTTCTAATTTCCGATTCGGATTCATGTACTGGTGTTTTGCATTATTTATTCTAGCATTCGGTTTTATAGTCATTTCGAATTCGGATTAATGAATGATTGGTTCATTGATTTCTGGCCAGTTCTCAGGTCTTCTGAGCAAGGTATACTGATTCACTTTCTTCTATGATTTTCCCAAGCGGTGGCCCAAACTTGTGCTAATCCACGCAATGTTTGCTTGCCGTTGGTCAAGAAGTTACCTTGTTAAAGTTAACCGAAAGTTGCCAGCCAAAAGATAATGCAGATAGTGTCTTGACTATTTCAGCCGAAAGTTAAACTATCTTTATACCCTCGCTCCTATCGATTTTTAAATTCCTATAAACTGAATTAATTTCCCCTTCACCCGAATGATATAACCCGATCCTAAATTCTCCTAAATTCGAGTTCATGAATGATTTTTGCTGTATTCAAGACACTATCTGCATTATCTTTCGGCCGGAAACTTTCGGCTAACTCTAACAGTATTAAGAAGTTGTTATATTATCTATCTCGGCCACTCGCCCCCCATTCGAAAAAGATAACTACTGGCAAATGTAATTCTGAGCTTACTTGAACGAAATGGATACCGCTAACAATAAAAAAATCCCCACCTATATTCTTGTTATCTGTATATTATAAGTAATAATTTTATAAGTTTTATTTTTTTTGGGTCAAAACACAAACCAAAACGTAAAATCAAGCAACAAACTCATTTAGCCAATAACTTTTGTAGTAATTCCAACTACGTTGCTAAAGAAACGGACGTTAAAATCAGAAATTCAGTATTCGTTTTGAAAATGTTCATGACAACCATAGCGGATTTTAGCCTCGTACAGCGTAAGTCGGTGAAGTAAGCCCGAACCCGAATTTTTTGGTGCGTTTCTTGGATAAGTGTAGCCATCTCGAAAAAGTGTAAAAACATTAAAAAATGTAGCACCATCCCGAAAAATAATTTATACATGAAAAAAAAAAATTGTGACGTTGGCCCAAATTTCTGCCCCAAAAAATTAAATTTTTGATGCTGGTAATATAATTACCAATTGTAAATGCTATCATGGCAGAAAATTTAACTTAAGTATTTGTACAATATCTCAATTCAAAATAATTACTATATTTCATCATAAAGTGAAATGTTAATCTTATGGCGAGAATGGCCCATATATAGCTACTTTGAGAACACACTGTATATGTTAATGGAAGTTGAGATTATGGGTATTGGTCATTACGCTCACTATAATTTTCGAGTAGTTCTCGACTCAACCTTTGCCGGTGCAAAGTTTTAGGGCGATGTAATTGGTATCTCATGGCGAGAATGGCCCATATAGGGATAGCCACTTTGAGAACACACTGTATATCTTAAAGAAAGTTGAGATTTTGGGTATTGGTCATTGGTCTCGCTATGATTTTCAAGTAGTTCTGGTCTCAACCTTTGCCGGTGCAAAGTTTTAGTTTAGCCACTACGAGAAATATTTATTTCTCGTTCAAAATGTATATATACGAATTAGAATTCCCAAAAAAATAATGGAGAAAAATTAACGTCAAAACTACTATAAAATGGAAATATTTTTCTCCAATAAAAAAAATTGCAAATGCCAGAATACACTTTGGGGTATAACAAATTCCCAACTGCTAAAAATACGTCACTAATTCCCAATTCCCGGGGAAAACCAGAATAGTGCCACTAGGGATCAAAAGTAACTTCTTAAAAAGGAAGAGAGCTGTTTGCAGCAGGAAAACTATGCAGTTGCGATTTTCATTTTGGAGATCAACCAATTTATTGGCCTACGGATTGAAACAAAATACCCGATATCATTGACTTGTTTATCACCAAAGGTATAAACGAAAACTACATATACCTAGAAAGCAGCGAGGGGATAATGTCGGATCATATACCTGGTATTATGACAATCAGTGCAGCAATTGCTAAGAAACCTAGTCCACCTTCGCAGAACTAAATTTTCAGAAACTAGTTGAGGATAATATTAATCTTCAGGTGCAAATTCGATACAGGTAGAAGAAGAACTAGAACAACTTAACAGCAGCATACAAGAAGCTGCGTAGAATATTTCCCCCTCAAGTTTAAAGTAAATCCGTCGAAATGCCATTTATCCTCCGGAAGTTAGGGAACTGGTTGCAGCAAAACGAAAATCAAGAAAGGCCTGGCAAAAAAGTCGAACGCCAGAATACAAAACAACTCTAAGTCCAATAAATTAAAGTTGCTAATACAACAATTCAAGAACGAATCCATTAATAAATACCTAAGTGGCCTTACTTTGGAAAAAGATACCAAGTACTCCCTTTGAAAAGCGACAATAAGTTTAAAACGGCCTAAACTTCAAATTCCTTCATTTAAATTGCTTGATAATAACTATGGTACTAATTATCGGGATGCTGGTGTGTATGCTGCTTACATCGAGCAAAATAAGATTTTAAAATGCGGAATTTCAAGCCCCTAAGAATCAGTTAATCTGATAATTTGAAAACTTTTTTACTTCAATTTCTAAAACAATTTTTTGTTAGTCAGATCACGAACCAATGCAATAGAGCTACCGATTGTTTTGTAAACAGAATAAATACTTAAAAAAATAAGAACGAAACTACCAAAAATATAACTTTTTAACATTAAGGTATACCTGAAAATATATAAAAGCCATGTTTATTTGTATAAAGCACAAAAAATGTTCGATTACTCAACTGTAATTATATTGAACAAATTTTCATCGAAAGTTATAGAAAAACATTATCATTAACAACATTAGAACGTATACAGATAACAATAACAACAACAACAACAACCAAAGACAAAAAACTCAATTATAACAAAGTTCGAAGAAATTATAAAGTATTTAGAAAATAAAATTCGAACAATTGGCAAAAGTTTTATTTTTAATTTTCCATTTTTCTTATATTTTATTTGAGCTTTAATTTCGTATATGATGATGATCTTTGATACCTCTCATCTCATTGAGTTGTTACATTTTTTTAGTTTTCGTGTGTTTCGTGTGTTTTTTCCTCATACACAACAACAAAGGTACCAAATAGCAGGGAAATAATATAATGAAAATAATCTTGAACAAAAAAACAAAAATAAAGTAACGAAATGAAAATAACAATAAAAACAATAACAATAATAATGAAAAGTAATTTTCTGTACTTAATTTTCGTATTCTTTTTTCAAATTTAATTATGTTACAACAATTAATTTGATGAAGAATTTGAAATACATATTACATAATACCCGCTCGTACAAACAAAAAAAAAAATCGTAGAGTAAAAAAAAAAAAAAATTAAATTAGAAACAGATTAATGATCTGCTTACGTTCTGTTGAGATTACAAAAGAAACTGAATGAAAAGTTCTTTTAATTCAATAGAAAAAATAATTTTAATTGAATTTTGTTTTATCATATCACTGTGGGCACAGAAACGCTTATTTCTTAACGTATTGCAAAGAAGAACATCATGCAGCCAAACACAAATAATTGGTTCTTGAATTAATCGCTACATTACCAACAAAAATTTAAGACTTAACTTGCTATCCATATATAAAATGTATTTGTTGGCAGGAATAAATCAAAAAGATTGGGTTGTACCCAATCCTTGGCCTACACTTCACATAGATCTTGAACACACAACACTCGATTTCTAAAACGAGAAATTAAACTTATTTGGATGTTTGGGCTTTTAATTTAATCTTTAAATTTATATGCATATTTTAATTCTTAGTCGGTTTTTTGTAAATGCTAAAATTTTCAACATCATTACAAAAAATGAAAAATTTGCCAGTGAGTCTGACGCTTTCGTTAGACAGCTGATTTCCATCAAATTTCGTAAGAATATGCATATTAACGAAAATAGTTTAAGTATCTAGTTTTTTCTAATACTCCTGGACTGTAGAGATGCCCAATTTTGGTGAAGTAAAGTTTTTATAAAAATTCGTCATTTTTAGTAAAACCGAAAGATTTAAATGAAATATTTTTTTTATTTATTTATTTTGTAGCAGCTTAATCATTCGCAAAATAATTGATTCTACAAGCATCGATCGAATTAATCGACATAAAATAAATCAACTTCCATAATCAACCGCGCACGAGCGCACGACACTGAACTGGCCACATACACGCGCCACAAATATAATGTTGACAACTTAGAAATAATAAAAACGAAAATAAAAAAATAAAATTTACGTCTGTCATCCGAATAGTGAACACGCGCAAATAAATCTTTTACACATTAAAATTAATTTTATTAAATAAGCATTTTATATATTATAAATACATATGGTATAAATTGAAACGACCAGTATTAAAAATTAATGTTCCAACAAAAATGAAAACAAAAAATGGCACTAAAGTCAAACCATTAACAACAATTAATAATTATAAATTACAATTTCTAATTGCATTCAGTTATTTATTAAGATGATCGGGAACAGCAATGGTGGCAGCATGTCAAAACTCCAGAGTTGGATACGCGTTGCAAGACCATGGTACCTGTAGCTATTGTCGGCAGTTATGGAGTAGGAAGAAACTCACGTGGGCGTAAGGTGCGTTGTGGAGCATTAATATTAAAGAGTGCAAGTATGTCAGCACAATCAACTTGGCCACAAATAATATCACGTGCAAAAGTAGCCAGAGACTGAAGGCCCAGGAAAATATGACAACGGTCAAGGTAAGGTGAGAGACTATAATCGTCGCGCTGTAAATAAGGTAATTTTTTGTGAACAAATATCATAAACTGCTCTTGTGTACTCTCAATTCTCTTAAAATGACAGCCATAGAACGAGGACTATATGACACTTGCGTAAACAAGCTTAGAATGAACGAAAGAAGTGTACAGTGACCTAAAATTCAGTGAGCCGTGAAAATCTTAAGAATTTCGTTTAATAAATCCCAACATTGATTAGGCTTTATTAACAATCATATTAACTCTGTTCAAATACAGTTGTTTAAAGAGCAAACAAAGACTAGTGGAGACTTGGATCTACAATATGTGATTACTTGGCATTTATCCACACTCATTTATCCACATTCATAACTAATTCGCATGAAATGTTAGCAAATATTTCCATATTGAGTTTATCGAAAGCTTTAGCGAAGTCGGTATAAACTTCATCGAACTGAATTTTTGAAACAATGGAATTGATCAACTTATTCTGAAAAACTGTCAAACTAGTGATCGTCGAGCGGCTCTAAAAGAATCCATACTGACGTCAGCTAATACACCGCCTAGAATAGAAGATGATTTCGTTGTTGATCATTGACTCGAATAGTTTTGGAATGCAGGACAGAGTAGCAATGCCACAATTAGTGACATCACTGCGGGATAGATTGTAATTATATTTGATATTTTCCAAACATTAGGGAAAACGCCTTGTCTGAGACTTATGTTAAACAATTGGCATACAAAGGCAACAATTGGCAAAACCAATTGCACAAAGCTTCAACAGCGACGCTGTTAAACCATCAGGCTCCGGACTCTATGGTGCGTCCATATTCATTAATGCCTGCAACACAACAAGCTCAGAAAAAACAATTTTTTGTTAATTATAGGTATCATTAGAGTTTGACAGATACCCTAACAAAAACGATACTGCAATAATCGGCTAAGAAATTGCAGATTGTTAGTGGCCGATTGTTAGTCAAATTTTGTTCCATAAACGACGGTAAGCCGTTATTTTGGTTCTCCAGTTTCACAAGTCTCCAAAATTTATTTTCGGGAACACCAATTTTAAATGATATATAATCCCGATCATCATTACGTTTGATACGAACCAAAGAAGGTTTATCAATCTCGAATTTGTTTTTTATGTACAATAGCATATCATAATCTATAACATCCTTGCAAAGACGAGTACGAGAGACAAATTCCATTTTGGCGAAAAACCAGCACGCAGAGTTTAATAAAGACCACCACTGCCAATATAAAATTTTGATGAATCATTAATATCGCATGTTGATTAAGTAGATACATTATTTTCAGTTATTTATGTTTATAATGAGATATAATAGGGTATTTTTATTTCAATTTTTTGAGTTGTTAAGCTTTAAAAATGAGTGCGTTTTGAAATAATATATAATCCTTTTTATGGAAACTGTCATTTTCTAGAAAATACCTATTACAGTGGTGGAACCAATTTTGGTACTTTGGGCCTTTGTGTATTACAATTATATTTGTTTCTTATAGGCGGAAACCTTTGTCGCTTCAAGAAGTTTTAGACAAAATTGTACGCTGGAGCAGCGGTGATGAAGAGCCACCAGTAGATGGAAGAAACTGCGGTAGATGAAATCGGGGGATGAAAACTATTCGGGATAATAATATTCGGGAAAGTGCTACTACTATAGAGGCATAACGAAGCTATAAAAGAAAACCGACCAAGAGAGATATCGAAGATATTAGAAATAGCAAATTGACAGAAAACGAAAGTCGAGCACCGTCGTTGGCTTTATCGAACGAATCACATCCCCTAGACTTTTTTATGCATTTTTTTCTCAAAAGAACTTATGGCGGACTTAGTAAAGCACAGCGTTATGCTGCTTTCAAAAATCGCCCAATTTGTTGCTCTGTTGAGGAACTGTATGAATTTACGGGAATTTCAATGTTAAGTGGATACTCATCAGTATCGAGACGAAGGATGTATTGTTCCAATAAGTTGGATACGAATAACTTCATGATTTCTAATGCAATGAGAAGAAACTGATTTGATGAAATTATTTATAATTTATACATGCGTAAGACAACAACAACTTACCTCAAAATTATAAAATAAGAAAGATTAGACCATTGATTGAACATATACGAATAAAGTTTTTTTGAAATATTGCCCTATTCAATAAAAAACTTTCACTTTCAATATACGAGTCTATGTATGATCCCATATTTTGGTAGACATGCGGCTGTAAATGTTTAAAACAGGTAAACCAATAAGATTCAGGTTTATGCTTGGGTTTTAACAACAATGTCTGGCGTATTGCGTAAATTTTCAATTCAAGTAACAGTTACCGATAGTACTTTTGGAAAAACAGAATCCGTTGTCATCCAATTTCGAGAAATTTTGAAAAATGATTATTCTGATTTAGATTTTTCAATATATTTTGACAATTAGTTTACGTCACCATCCTTAATCTACCATTTAGGAAAGCATAATTTCGATCGAACCGGAACAATGCGAGCAAATCGACTCGGAAATACGTTCTAAAAGATGCTATGGAATTCAAAAAACTTAAACGCGGGAGTACGATTTAATGGTGGGGAAAAGGAAAAACATTGTAGGGGTAAAGGGAATGATAATAGTGTAGGCACACTATTATCAAATCAATCCCGTAAAGAAAGCTAGAAAGACATACCGCAACCTCACGTATAGTTTAGGCGTACAACCAACGAATGCGCGGTGTGGACCTACTTGATAACAACATATCGAATTATTGAATAGGAGTTATCAAATTTTGCTTGTTTGATTTAGCAATAACCAATGCATTGGTAGTTGGCAAGTCGTTTGATGGTTGCTTAGATCAATTAGAGTTTAGTATGCGATAACGCCCGAACTTTATGTACCATATATGGATCTCCGCCACTGGCATCAGTCACTCGGCCAATGCAGACTAAAACTAATCCAGTTTTGAAGACATGCCGTCACTTAATTAACAAAATCTACAGCAGGAAAAAATGTGCTCAGTGTTATATCCGAGAAACATCAGTGTGTATAATCTGCTAATATTCCTTTGGACCAAACATTTTTTGTAGCATACAACGACAACGGAATTTAATGGTTTTCAACCTATTTTGCCCCACATATATGTAAATATCAGGCTCCTAGGAAGAGAAAATAGTTCTGGGAGCAAATGGGAATTATATATGTATACTGATTGTAAAAAAAAAAAACGCATAATCTGTATATGTGAAATTAGGCGTAGGCCAATAATTGTTTTTGTAATATTTATGATAAAATTGTAATACACATGCTTTCAAAAAAACTACCGTTTATTTTGTAGACATCCAATTTATAACAGTTCAGGTTTGCGCGAGAGCCATCACATTGGTTGAAGAGGGAAGCGAGGACCAATCAACAATTTCAAGAATGATTAAATGATTCCAGGAGAATAAGCAGTATAACCGCCGTGCTGGTATTGGAAGAAATCGACGTACAGTCTGTAACCACATGGCTTGGCCTCAAGGCTGTTACGGTGGTCGCACACTTCTGATAGCTCGTAGTCGGACTGGGGGGTCCCGCTATCCACCGCTAACCAGCAGCCATGTTACAAAGATAAAAAAAATTTAACGTGTGCCTAAAATTGCCAAATTAGAATCCAAATAAGAGGAAAAAAAAAATATATCCGAAAAGCATATAGAACCTTGTAATCACATAGCACTTCATCTCATTATCCTCCCGAAACACACTACACTTTAGCACATATTATATTTACTGACAGGCCCGAGCAAATGTCATATGGTTTATATTGGAGACCACACACACGAAAGAAAAAATCTTCATAGGAAGTTTATTATCCGAACAAAAATAAATCAAAAAAAAAAAAAATGAATTTTTTTTTTTTTTTTTTTTTTTGATATCAAATAAAAAGTACGTTAAGAAAATTTAAGAAAAATTTCTAACTAAAAATTTAAAGATTTAAAAAATAAAAGAAACGGTAATTTAAGAAAAGAGTATCATGCTATACTTTACAATTTTTTGTCGAACCATCCAGATTGATGAGCAGCATCCAGAAACTCCGCAAGTTCGCAATACTGGGTTACACCTCTGTCGGTTTCTCTTGCATTCGCACGCCCGTAGCAATGTTAATTGTATACGTTTGTTGAAGTTTATTGTATGTACCACCCTCTCGTATTTTGATGGATATAATAGCAGCATATAATCTTGGTATATTATTTTAGATTGTTGTTGTTGGTTACTACCACACGTGAGTATTTATGTACGGTAATATTAGCTCCCAGCGTGGATTTATAAAAACGTTTAGGAACACAAGTCAACCTTTGTGTTTTCGGTGAATTTTTGGTACCACGAATAATAATACCACACCCAAATAATTTATAATTTATTATTTAACTGTATATAGATTTTAGTATATTATGCGCACGTCGCACCATGTTTCTTGATGCACAAAAAAAATTTTCTTTTACACCATCCAATTTTTTTATTTTTACAAAATATTTATTCACAATATTGTATAATTATGATTTTTTTTTTTTTTTATAATCCAACAAGCATATCAAAATATTAAACTTTTAAAGGAACATTGTCATTACATACACAGGTATATACTATATATACTTAATTAAATTTACAAAAAAACGAACTTTTTAAGTAACTTTTTATTTTTATTTTTAATTTATTTTTGCCCACAATATTATTGTCGATTTTCGACCTTTCTTGTTTGACGTCTCCAACTAACTTGCTCTTCAACCTCAAAAACGATTTTTTAATACGGCTCGGTTGTCATAAACGATCGCGTTTTAATTCTTTTCCCCTTTGCCAATATCGTCACCTGTACTAATTAGTACAATTTTAACCAGCTGATCCATTTCGGAATTGTAATGCAACACAGGGTAGGTAAGAAGGAAACACAATCGTGTATATGTTCAAAAGTCGGTAAGTATGAATAAAAATGGTTAAGTATGCAAATTTAGGTAAGTATATACACTTGACATGAATTATTTGAACCAGAAAATTAAAACAGCAAGGAATTTAGGTAGGTTTAATAGGTAGGTTTATTTAATAACAACTGCCAGTGGTAATATGGTAAGATGATAAATTTAGGAATTTCGTTACAAGTCCCTAGCTGTTGGTAAGTACATAAATACAATTAAGAAACTAGTTGTAGCATAAAACCAGATCTTCTGCTGTTTGACTGCCAGAAAAACCACGGGGTTCGTTTACATTCGCTCACGAACATGAGTACTGGACAAGGGAGCAATGCGTCAATGCTTTGTTCTCCGAACGGTCTAAATTTTGCCTTGGACACCAGATCTTCGAAGAGTTTATCGTCGGCCAGGTGAGCCTTTTGCATGGGCATATATTATTTCTAAACGTGCTTTCCGCGATGTACAGTAAGTGATGTACGTAAGTCATCACGAAAATCGGGTAACATGATTTTTTTTATTAATTTTTCTTTAAAGGATTGTGCATCTATCAGTTTTGGGAAGTGCAAGCCAAAAATTTAGGAAAAATAACCACATTTTCTGAGAAAATTTTTCCAAAAATATTTTATGTTTTCTCCATTCAAATATTAAAAATTTGCATTTTTATTTATCAAATCTTAATTTGCAATATAAAAATTTGAATAACACTATCATGTAACAGGTAAAAATTACATTAGCGTTATTTTAATTCATCTTATACATTAGAGGATGGGGATAGTCCCCAAACCCCCACTTCTCTAGAAAAAATTAAAACTCAACTGCTTTCATATTTAAAATGCAAATGCTAAGATTACAAAATTTTTTGAAAAATGTATGTTTTTATGTAGGTCATCATATACCTAAAATTGGGATCTCCTCTAACTCCCTAGACCCGATAACCCCCACCCTAAGTGTCAAATTTTTCGAATCATAGCCGAATACCAAAAGTTGTACAAAACCCTGAATATAATCATCGGCAAAAGATGAACGGCTCCTTGGAGAACTTTTGAAATTCTTTCAGAATATGGAGCAAGAACGAAATGTATGAACTTGATTATGTCTTTAACAGCTTTATTCGGCGAGATGTTACAACTACCGAAAGCAATCTTATTCCCATTGGGAAGCTGAAATTTACCCGTGAATATATATCGCCAATGGATTGCGCTCATACAGTTGTTTGTCCAACGATAAATTTCTTATGCAAGGTGACTGTATAAGTTCTACTTGTATTTTTATGTATTGCTACTCCGGCAGCCCGCTGACCATCTCTTTGAGCTGAACGCAGCATTCAAAATTAATAATATTGACATGCTCCTCTTTGCGTAGCCAGGCCTTGGAAAGCAAGAGAAGTTAGCATCTTTTAAGGTACACATTTGTGACACTATCAGAAGAAGCGATAAGAGCGATAGAATCTTTTTGATCTGTGTCTGCAAGGTTAACGAATCAGTTATTGTTAAAAAAAATTTTAAAAAATTGAAAAATTAAAAAAATTGAAAATTTTCGGAAAAATTTAGTTTCCCCCTCCTAAAAACTGACAGTAAATAATCCTGCATTTAAAAATTTCCAAAATTTATACACATTACCTGATTTTCTTTATGTATACTTAAAGTAAAATTACGCCCTGCTTGCTTTAAAAAAAGTTAGCAGAACCCATTTCAGAAAATGATTTAAAAACAATTGAACAATTCAAAGAAAAACCATTAGGCGTTATCACTTCAAAGCTAGCGAAACCCAAATCGAAAATTGGACCAACATTGAAGATAGGTTTTGGTCCAAGTTTTGGTTTGGGTTCTGCTAGTTTTAAATTAAGTGACCTGTAATTTGATCAAAATCGAGTGGAACCCAAAACTATTTAATGGGTCATTTGATTGAGCCTAAAATTATTTGCATGACAAATAATCTAGTTTCTTGTTATGATTTGGTCCGTTTTTCGATATTTGCTAGATATTTAAATTAAATGAAATGAAGTTTAGCCAAGAATGAGTGGAGCCCAAAATGTTTAAGATCATTTAGTTAAGCCATAATAAGCCTAAAATTTTTAGTGCGTTAATGGATCTTGGCTATAATTTCGATTTGGGTTCTGCTAGCTTTGAAGTGATAAAGCATAAAGCCTAATGATTTTTCTAGAACGAACAGAATAAAAAAAATTAAGTGTGCTTTAGACCACACTACTGAAGTAAAACTTCCAATATATATTTAATATTTATAATATAGAAAAACTATAATATTGAAAAAAATTTTCATCCTGTGCATTCTCGAGTGTACCTAGCCGTTTATATCTGATGCCACAAGAAGTAACCTTGTAACTTGGTAACTTTTTCAAGGCCAACTAGTCGTAATAGATAATGTTTATGTAAGTATAAACATTATAATCAAATTAATGGTGTTGATAGCTTTGTTGATACTTCCACCAATAATCGAATTTCAGATAGTTTGGTTTTAGATGATTGTATGTATGGGTGTTCAAACTGTTCATCAGAATATTAGAAGTCTAAGGAAAAATTTTAATCTTTTTTGGCTCATCTTGATTCATTTACTAGTTTACCTGATTCAATTTTCTTAAGTGAAATTTGGATTAATGATGATGAAATCGAATTCTATCAGCTAAATGACTATCATCTTGTTTGTTGTTGTAACAATAGTTATCGTGCTGGCGGTGTTTTGGTATTTTATAAAAGTAACTTAAATTGTTTTGTTGAACCTATTAACCTTGTTTCTGCGGATGTTGTGAAGGTAAAGCTTGTAATTGGCAATGAAACGTTTATTTTGATTTGCGTTTATCGGCTTCAGGCCGTTACGGAAATTGTCTTTCTCAATGAGTTTTCTGAATATTTAGTACATATAAACGGTAAAAACCTTTTTGTTCTGGGTGATATTAAAATTGATATTTTATCTTGCTCTTCAGTGTCCGATAATTATATTTGCATGATGTCTTCCGTAGGTCTAGCATCGCTTATTAATGATCCAACTAGAGTAACCGATACTACTTCTACCTGTATTCTTTCTGTACTTCTTTTGCAGATTACGTGACAATAATTTATCTCGCGTCAAGGTTGAATTATTTAATTATATGATTACTGACCATCATTTGATGCATTTTGTGATCGAGTTTAATCAGGTGAAAAGTAATGATGGATTACCTGTTAAGCCAAAAATCATTCTATCTAAATTCTTGGAACTGTTAAGTAATGTTAATTTTTCTCCTATTTATGCTATTGATGATCCGTGTGCAGCTGTTGATGTATTTCTAACGCTTTGGAATGATGTTTTCTTAGTTAGCCTAGATTCACTAAAGTCACGTAGTAATCGTGCTGCTCGTGTTGCTTACTATAAAAAGAGATTTGATAACTGTTCCGGAGATTCCAAACTTATGTGGCGTACTATCAATGACATATTAAGTAAAAATTCGTCAAATATTAAGCTCATTGATTCTATTTATTCTTCTAATAATGATTTATTAATTGATGCCTCTGATATTGCCAATTAGTTCAGCAATTATTTCGGAAGTATTGCTTCTAATTTGAAGTCTAGTCTTCCATTTATTTATAGGAGTTCTATGGAGCGTGACGGCGATTACGTTGAGCAATCGTTTTTTTCCCACCTTATTGTTAATCTTGAAGTTTCTAAAGCAATTACTTCTTTAAAATCAAGCAACTCTTACGATATGTTCGGTTTTAGGAATAACTTAATTAAAAATTCCATTAGTCTTATATGTCCTCTTTTATGTCATATTTTTAATTGTTGTTTTGAAACCGGTATTGTTCCTGAAATTTTGAAGTCAGCAATTGTACTACCTCTTCATAAAAATGGTTCCAGATGCGATTTAAATAATTACCGGCCGATCGCACTACAACCAGTTTTGTTAAAAATAATGGAAAAAATTATTAAATTTAGAATGGTGGTATTTTTAGAGAAGCATGGTATTATAAGATGTTATCAGCACGGTTTTCGCAATGGGTTTTCCACTGAGTCTGCTTTAGTTGAATTTTTAAATGGCGTGCATGCATCGCTAAATAATTCCGACTCTTTCGCTGGGCTTTTTGTAGACATAAAAAAAGCCTTTGACAATCAACCATGTCAAAGGCTTTTTTTATCTTCTATTACATAAGCTTTCTAAAATCGGTTTCAGAGGGAATATTGGTTTAAATCGTATCTTGCAAATCGTAATCATGTTGTTAAGGTGAATGGAACTATGAGCTGTCCTTATGTTTTAAGCATTGGTGTTCCTCAAGGTTCCGTCTTGGGACCCCTTTTATTTTTGATTTACATAAACTCAGTTTTTAGTACAAATTTGGCATGCACGATTGTTGCCTTTGCAGACCATATGAGCTTATGTTATCGTGAGTCCTCACAAACTGATGTTCGCCGTAAAATTGCAGCGGACCTTTTAGTTTTAAGGAATAGGTTTGACCAGCATTTCTTAATTTTAAGTGACAAAACTAAGATTATGCATTTTAGTTTTAGTAGCAGTATTTTACATTCACCGTTAACGTATCATTCCAGTTTTTGTAATGCCGTTAATTACTCCAGCTCGTGCATTTCAATTGAAGCTGTTGAGAGTTTCAAGTATCTTGGAATTATTGTTGATTGTAATCTGAGTTGGAAGCATCATGTCGATAAATTAAAAAAGTCTCTCAGCAATGCATTACGAACTTTATATCTATTAAGACCTGTAGCTCCTAAATCGGTATTGCTAAAATTCTACTATGCCTGCATTAACTCTAGGCTCGAATATGCTTTGTTTTACGTTTATTTTATTTGCGAAGTGGGCACCGATTATTGAGATCAAATGTGCGATACAACATTAGGAACAATGATCAGTTCTTATTTGTTGTTCCACATTTTTTTAGTGAACATTTTAGAAAATATTTCCTGGTAACTGCTCTTTCCTTATTTAACCAACTTCCACTTAGCATACGGCAACAAATAAATTCAAAATCATTTCTACAATTACTTAAAGTTTGGCTTTTTAAGCACCCTAATATCGATTTCCTATTTAGAGTTTTAGTCTGATGCAGTTTAATTTTAGTTTCAATTGTTTATATTTTTTATATTTTTATTGTTAAATTTTTAATTGTAATATTCACAAGTTTTTTTCTTAATTTTTCTTGTTAAAGGGTAGATCAATACTGCCGTTAAATCGATGATGATTACCCTACTCATTTATTTTCATTTTGTATATTTGAATCGTATTGAAAATAAATGATAAGCCTGCGTGCTTTAATTTAAAAAAAAAATGTGTAACAAAATAGACAAAAAAATCATTTTTGAAATCTCTTCGCATAGTAAAAATGGCCTTGAAATATTTTTTATTTCATTTATGTTTGTGTAATGTGGTTTCATCGAAAATTTGTTTAAGTCGCATTAAAACCTGTATCATAGGCAATAGTGGAAAGAAACGAAGAAAGAATCGGCTTCTGTGATACCTCGTGTGGAATGGAGCTGTAATATAGAAAAAAATACATATATAAAATACATATATCACAAAGACGAATTATTTTGGTCACCCAGTGCGTTCTGGAGTGAGTAAGTGAGTGAGTGACATAGATGTTATGAAATAGAAAAAAAAATGTTGGCCACCCTATGCGTTCTCGAGTGAGTCAGTCAGTGACATAGAAGTCTATATTATGACTTTTCAATTTTTTAATTTTCCAATTTTCAAATTTTCCAATTTACCAACTTTCCAAATTTCCTATTTTCATATGTTTTTATTTTCGTATTTTCAAATTTTCCAATTTTTCAATTTTCCAATTTACCATTTTTCTTATTTTCATATTTTCATATTTTCCTATTTTCCAATTTTCCATTTACCTATTTTCCAATTTTCTAATTTTCCAATTTTATAATTTTTCAATTTTCCAATTTACAAATTTTCCAATTTTGCAATTTTCTAAATATCCAAATTTTTCCATTCTCCAATTTTCCATTTACCAATTTTCCAATTTTCCTATTTTCTTATTTTCCAATTTTTTTAAGCAATTATTAAAATAAAATGGTATCAACTAATGTTCCACCTAGGGATTTATGAATTGTCATGGCACATCCTGATACTAAACGAAAATGATTTCGTTTTGCGTTTATTGTTTCGTTCGTTGGTATTAACTTGGATGATTAGAAACGTGTATTATTAATAATGTATTATGCTCAAGCAAAACTACAAAAATCATACCCTCAAAAATATTGGATTGAAATTATTTAATTTTGTAGAAACGTTTCGTGAGTCAGACGGGTCAATCTGATCATTCTCTAACCAAAGGTTTTAGTAGTGGCATCGCACACTTAGGCCAATTATGGCCCATGGTGATATAAAAATACAAATCATTTCATTCAATAAATTTGATACATAGCCCAAAGTTAAACATTTTTCTAGACTCACTTCTGCTGCTGTTTGAACCAAATTATTAAATCTCATTTTGTTTAATTATATTTCTATTCAATATTAATTCCATTGATGATAAACTGTTAAGTATAAAAAATATTATTGACAAGAAAACTAAATCTTTCAATTTCGCTTGCACGATCAACGAAAGGAAATGAAAAAGAACTCAAGTCATTAGAAAAGAAATAGAGTAGCTAGCTTTTGAATTTGATCCAATTTACGGTAATGTCGTTTTATTACACGGATTGGAGCAAAAGTAAAAAAAAGAAATCGTAATGTATAGAATTACGGGATACGACTGTTGTCTCGTTTATATTTAGAAACATATACGAATGGTTGGGAACAGAACTTAATTGATTTTGTTCAATAGATTTTTTTTTATACGTACAATGGGATAATAATTATAACACCATTAAACGTATTTTTTTGTCATTGTATAGTCAAAAACGAAATAATAGAATCATCATGATTTTTCTGGGTGAAATCCATTCAATAGATTTCAATTCCATGAAAATTTCTTTTTAATTAGCTTTTACCACCTACAATTATTATTATTATTGTAGCATAAAATAGAATTAATTGTTGAATGAAATCGTGAAAACCTTTTTTAAGTCGTCACCACTATACAATGTGTTTATAAATAAAATTTTACGATACGAAAGCTGTTTGTTTATCTTCAATTTGACATGAATCTACGATTAGTAAATTTTCAATTAAATAACCAAATGACCCCTTGTCATCACCCAAATCGAAGCCAGTATGTACAATCTATATATATACATATGACAGACGTACGCTGGTATATAAATTATAAATTAATTGAAAAACAATTCGATTTGATTTTAGATTTGTGGATTTACTCATTTAGAATAAATTGTATAAAATCCTTTTCAATATGCAGTCAACAATAAAAATCCGAAAAACATTTAAAAATTTAATTTTAAAATAAATACCATTTATAGTATTAAATAATTACAATGTTAAACGCACTGCTCGTACTCGTATGTTTTTCAATTAAAAAATTATAATTGTGTTGATAAAATTATGTAGAGCCTATATTTTCTGAGAGGGCTTGAATGAACTTGAATTCGGAGTTTTTTTGTTTTGAAGATTTTACCTATTATGGGTCAGGGAGTATTCAAATATGTAAACATGCAGTTTAAAAGGTAACAAGTTATAGCTGCATGTTCGGGATGATAAGATATGACTATTTAAATAAATAAAAAAAAAAATCGGCATCGTATGTTTGGGACTTCAAACGATGCCATTTCCCTATTTTCTAAATAAAAATTGTTTGATCATGAATTTTGTGTAATTTTTGTTTATAAAAGATAATGACTTTTGTTACTAGTAAGCAGTTTTATTTGAGGTCCCTAAAGCTATCAGAACTCATCAAGGCTTAGTCAATTAAAATGTTTAGGCTCAGCAGAAATCATTTCAACAAATGATACAAAAACAACAACATGCTGCAGTAAAAACATTAGGGTTTTTTATTTCAAAAAACTAGCAGAAACCAAATCGAAAATCGGACAAATTCCGAATTTAGAACACAAAACAAGATCTATTGAGATACAAATACTTTCAGGCTTATTATGGCCTAACCAAACGCCCCATTAAAAAGTGTGAAGTGTGCCTTCTCAATTGATCCATTAGACTCAGAAGACGAGACATAATCTAGCTTAACGTTAAGATTATCCAGGGGGCTATTATGAAATTTTTTCGATTTCGTAAAATTCGATCCGCCGCGAAAATTAGTATTGAAATTTTTTTGGTTTCGTAAAATTCGAAAATCGTAAAATACGCCCTATTATGAACCAAAAATATCGAAATCGAATTTTACTAAAATCAAATGACAAAGTTCGACTGATCGACTATTTGGTGACGAATATCGTATTTACGAAAACAATAATGTATAGTAAGGTACTTATTATTTTTTTGTTACTTTTTAAAATGTAAGTTATTCAATTATTTTATAATGATTGACTAGCTTAATTTATTACAATTACAAAAACTTTTTTAATATTTAACTAAAACCAACACAAAATACCATACTTCATGTGTTAAATTTTACGACCAAAAAAAAAGTTTCATAATAGGAATATTTGCGGTGGGTCGAATTTACGATTTCGTATTTTTTTTAAAGTTGTTTCGTGATCTGAAATAATGCTGTTTGGTATTCCAAATATAGCATGAAATATTTATTAAGAGCCTTAGTTATGCTTGTTATGTGTTTGGTGTTGATTCGGATCATTTGAAGATGCTTAGAAAAAAAAATCATTTACTGATAAAAAAAATGATTTTGTTGATACTGCAAGATGTCAATTTGTATTCTCTCTGCAATATTGCATGCATTTATGTGAGTTTGGATTTTATTACCTATTTCTCCCTCTGTGGGATCATTCGTGTTCTATGATTATTATGGAATCCTGACGATTTTCGTTCGTGATGACTGAGACCAATTTTATAACGAAAACAAAGTAATTTTCTATGAAAAGTTTTGTCTAAATGACAACTGAATTTTGAATTGAATAACTGAAGTGCACTCTTTGAGGCTGCAATTGCAGATTGTTTAACATTATGATACGCCTTCATGAAACAATCAGAGAGTCTGAAAATTTTCGATCTGAAAGATTTCCATAATAATAGATAGGTCTATCCGCGAAATGAATAAAGAAGTTATCTGATGTTTTCAGCATACTGTGTATTGTTTCTATTTTAACTGAATTATTCTCAAGTGTCCCTTCAGATTCACGTGTTATCATGAAGTTCGTTTGTATTCAAATCTTTTGGTTCGTTTGAGGATGGAATCTTGCTTAAGGCAACTGCCTCAAAATGTGTGTTCTTTATATAACGACTTCATTGTTCACCAGCTCGAGCCTCTATTTAAAAATTTTGGAGTTTTCTCCGACAATTTAGTGGCATTAGTGGCTTGTAGTTCATAATCAACGTGAACTTGCTACCGTGTAGATAAAGTGGTACTTTTTTTCGTTTTTTGTGTACCTAATTTCTGTTGAATTTATAATGTTCGTGAAGCGAACGTGATAGGTTTTTCAACATTGTTTTGGATTTGGGATAAAACTGCGCCTGCGTTTTGTAAAATTTAGATTAAATATACTTTGTCATATTTCTTGAGATTTTTGAATAATCCTATCTTGAGATTTTTGTATGATCTTTTATGAATCTTCTATAGTACCCAGACAGCCTAAAAAATTGTTTATTTTCATTTTGGTTTCTTGGTAGCTGCCAGTCTAAGATTTTGAACTTTCTCCCTTTTCGGTTTCACACCGTTTTAGGTTATTAAGTAACCTAAAAATTCTGTACCTCTCTTTAAGAATTCACACTACTTTTCGAGTTGAATCTGAAGGTCGAATTTTGAGAGTCTTTTATAGAATGATGTTTAAGTTATTCAAATATGTTTCGAGGTTTTCTCCTACAACGATAATATTGTCGAGATATACGTGATAAATTTTACCTACAACTCCCAGTAGTACGTTGTTCACGATGCGTTGAAATGTCGCCGGAGAATTTTTCTGCAGGACTAAAAATGTCCCTTGTCTGATGAAAATGCTGTTTTAGCTTGCGACTTTTCACCCATTAAAATTTAATAAAAGCCGAATTTCAAATCTAATGTTGTGAAGTATCTCTTGAATTTGTGTAATTGGATATTTGTTGACGACAGGTTTCTAGTTTATCTTTCTATAGTCGGTGGCGGCTAGGATTTTCCTTTTTTCAGAAGCGTTTACTTTTTTGGGGACTAGAAATAGGCGCTGAGTAGAGGCTATTTGAATGTCGGATTATGCTGTTATTTAGCATTTCTTAAGTCTGTTCTTCAACATACGATTTAAAGTGGTGCGGACATCTGTAAGTCTTTATATAGACTGAAATTTCATCGCGTTTAGTAATTGAATGTTTCATTCCCGCTGTAGTGGAAAATTTTGCATTTGGTTTCAATAAGACTGTTTGATTGTTGTAAATGATGTCAATGAGACATTTTTAATCAGCCTCACTGAGATGGTTCACTCGAATAATCTTTTTTATGTCTTCCTCAGTAATAGCCGCATTACTAGAAATGGGTATTGGTTTTATGGTTTAGAAATTATTAATTTGTAACTTGGGCTTTGGTAATTTTTTTGGTGTAGTATTACTAAAATTCTAATTGTTGTTTTTTTATTGGCCTTTTAAATATTTATGAACTCTGAACCCATGAAAATGAAATTTAATTAGTGCTTAATTAATAAACATATTAGGTAATAATTGGATTTGCTTACCCATATTCCTGTTAGATTCATTTCGCATAATTTAAGCTAAATTTCAAATATTAAATGTAATTTTACAAAAGCTCACTAATCTGCTTTCAAAATAGTTCCGTTCAATGATTCCCTTACTCTAATAAAGAGGTCAGTCGTAAAAAATTATTGATCGTTTACAGAAGGAAATATGTCGGGAAGAGGAAATCAAAAGTGGTTAGTTAGATAATTTTTGCAAGAAATTTTGTAATAAAACCTTCAGATGTAAACTAAAAGCCAGGGATTAAAGTAAATTTAAATATTTAGAGTTAAAACAAATTTGTTAATTATTATATTAATTTATTAAAAATAAATGTTATAAAGATTTTTAAAACCATTTGTGAATAAATAGTAAATACCCGGTAGAATTGGTATTTTACCAATTAGGTAAGGTTCATTCACCTCAAACTCATGGGCCGACCCATCTTCCATGCCAGTATAGCTGGCATGGAGCTATGCAATGTGCAGATGGTGATAAAATTCGGACCTATAGCCATACGTCCTCGAATTGACAGAAGGATTTGCATATCAGAAGATGCTGGCCTATCAGATTCGATTTGTTCTATTAGAATTACAGTTCAACCCACACAAGCGTGTATGCAAAAAAAATAAAACTGAGTTTTTGAGTTTATTTTCAATTTGACGAAAGCCCCAATTGTATTGGTGATTAGATTATGCAGTACGCATAGATAAATTAGATAATAGTCAAAGATCCAGAAGTCAGAGCCAGAACAGTTAGAGCCAGAACAGATGCTTAAATTACAATAAGATTTAAATTTACACCAATATAAGGCTGATGACAACAAATTTGAAAAAAATTAAATGCCTTTTAAATTTTCGCGTATATTTATTGTCTTTGAGCGTGGTACTAGAAATTTTACAAATTAAATACAAAATATTAGCGATAATCATTTAAAAGTCGTATTTTTTGTAGGCGGAGTGTCTTCCTAAATAAAAATTATACGACTGGTCCTAGTACCGGTTTTATTGAAGTAGCCTGCAACTGCTGGTGGACATTTTAGGATTACTAGAGAATGCCCATACCTTGGGGAAAGGGTCCCGGGGTTTTAATGGTTACGAGAAATTATGAAAGAATACAAACATTTTTACTAGAACAAAAGACAAATAATACTGTATTATAGAGCACATGTGCTAATTAATGATTCAGCCAAAACTATACTAATGAGTTGTCACTGTCAACTGTGGTACTAGTCTGGCTTTCCCTGGGAATAGGGAGTTGGGAACAATATGTTCATATTTTTGCCTAAATTATACTTTTCTGCCCTACTGTCGAAATTAGTTTGGTATAAATATTTTCGAAACAAAGTTGATTGGGAAATCTGTTCCAAAATATTTACACCCAACTAATCCCAACAGTAGGCCAGAAAAGTATAATTTAGACAAAAATGCTATGAAAATGTTTTTTCCAATTCCCTATTCTCAGGGAATGCCAGAATAGTACCACTGGTAGGAACCACAATTAAGAGGCACAATTACATAAAATCAATATGGCTGTTGCTACTCTAATCTATAAGAAGAATATTCACGGGGTATAGACTATCCTGAAATAAATCAGATTCTCAGAATTTGCAAAGAAACTGCATTTAGTACTATGGCTTTTATATTGGTTTTATAGCCATTTAACAAGTGTTGTTCGCAGAAATTAACTGAATAAACTTGCTGTCTTTGAGGAAAATAAAAGTCGAACCAATTGATTATGCATCAATGTGAATTCCTATCTTTGCGTTTATTTGAATGATCTTCTCAATAACATTTGAACTATTCTCTTCCAAAGAAAGCATAAACCGATGATATTTAGTACCGAAAAAAAATTTTTTTTTGGATTATAAAAAATATTGGAAATTGACTTACCCGTTCAAACGTTGCACTGAATGTAATTTGAAGTCTGAGGCCACCAAAACCTGAGAATAATTTAAAAAAAAAACTATTTAATTTATGTTTGTTAGGTACAATTTGTTAAAAAACTTTTATATAACTAACTAATAACTTCTATTTAAAATTGTTTCATGGATTTTATTGAAAATATTTTTATATTTTTATTTAAACATGTATTTGATCCATTTTTAAAGAATTTTAGTTATAAATCAATGTATGCGTATATACGAGTATAAAGAAAAATTGGGTGTCCGTGAACACTTATTTTTCTTCAAAAACACCCACTGTCACAAACACGCAGTTGTAGCAGTGGATAGCCCTTGGTCTCTTATAAATAATAAGAGAGTTTAGTAGTAGTGGTTTGGCGTTCGTAGGAATGAGTGGCAGACATAATATACTGTGCTAATATACTGTGCTAATTTTGTTAGCCTCAAGAAGAGCATTATTGGAGATTTTCTTCGAAACCCACTTTATTTGAAAATCGTTCAAAACAGAGGGATTTCCCCATGATAGTTTTCGATAGTTATATCTTTTGAAAGCACTATTATTATACTGTTACTTGATGATTATACTGTTACTGATAAAGTGAGATTTCCGTTCACTATTCTATTCGGTAGTCTATGTTGGTTGTCGAACATTTTAAAATGGTAAACAGTGCTTCTAAGGCCGTGTAATTCACATGAAGGAGCGACATTTGAAAAAATTATGGATTGAAACCGGAGCTGGTACACTAACTTTACTAATGGAAGGTTTGTAATTAGGTAAGGGGTGAGGTTGGTTTGCACTAGTGTGCTTTTATAACGAGGCGAATGCTCATTTAATTGCACGTCTTGGGCAACATACGTTCAAATTCGCTAGATATGATGCGGTTCTTGACCTGCAACCGGAATGGAAAATGGGAAAGACTTCCTACAGTCTATAGCGATATAAGAAACCTTAAAATCTTACGGCCTGAATCTCAATTCTTACCAATATATTGCTTTCTTAGGGGTCTTCACTAAATATTTTTACGATATTGTTTTATGAAAATCGAGATATTAGTTTAAAAATGTATATTTATGCGGTTTTTATACAACATGGTTGGCCCGTTGCACACTTGAGCTATGTTATTTTAGCAAAGTGAGCTAAATAACGTTCTCGGGTTATTTTACAAATCCGAAATAAGTGAAACCGAATTCGTGGAGCTTGGCTCAAGCTACTCGTATGCCCTGATTTATTTAAATGTTATATTGAAACCTATGAGATATAAACATTACTCACATCGCTCATTTTGTGAGCTAATTATTTTTTTTCTAACACGAAAATAACATATCTAAATATATTGCTTTACTGATTGAGTTGAACCTGAGATTTATCTGCAATGTTTCGCTTATTTGAGTTTTGGAAACTAAAACGGGAAGCTGTAAAATGAAAACATTCAAAAAACGAATATTTTAATATAAAAATGAATTTTTTATTTTAGAATACCTCATCCAATAATATAATGTAATTTGACAATATTTGGTTCAGAACTAACTGAGTTTGATCGAGTAAAGACAAATCCGAGAACTTCGATGAAAGGTCTTTTTAAAATCTTATTTTGTCTTAGAAAATAAATTTTAAAATCAACGATTGAGAAAATTTTAAATTTCATTCAGGATAAGCTAGTATACTAGAAATTCATCCAAAATTTTGTTAAAACCGCAATCCGATCCTAAAAGCTTTATTTAACCATAATCGATTGGTCAAAACGAATTTTTTAAACTTCAATCAGCAAGCCCCTCAATCGATTAAACAATAATCAAGTTCTACTTATTTTGGCCAAATTCTAAAATACCGTTCGAAATTAGAGTGGAATTCGAAAGTTTGACAATCTGTTAAAAAACAGCCTACTTGAAAAGCAAATTGTAGAATATGCTTCACAGTTAATTTTTATAATTCCAGCCCGATCCTTAAAAGGGAATTAGTTTGTTAAGAAATAAGAATCCCATTGACATTAGACATGAAATTAGCATGCCATATTCTAGAACTCCATTCAAAATTTGCGATATAATACCAATCCAGTCTGAAAGGTCTGTTTTTACCATACTCGGTTAGAAACAAATTAAATTTTTCTTAGCAGGGCTAAATCGTTGAAATTTGTTGAAAATTAGTACTTGTATTGCAATCACATCCTACATATGAATAAGCTTCATTATAAAAGTTATATTTTAGAAATGAAATTCTTAAATTAATAAATAATTGTCCTAAATACTGAATGTACACCAAATCGGTTGAGATATGGCCAAGTTAAATCGGTACAGGAAGGTTAAGTTAGTTTCACAGTTTTTGCTTAAAAAGTGTTTCAAATAAAAGAATAAAACAAGAAAATTGTTGTAACGTTTCTAAAAAAAAAGTTTACTACCTTGTAAAATTTCCATGCTACCTTTCCCAGAACTTTGTACACAATTCAAATTAGAATCTCCCATCGAATTTAATCGTCAGGTTAAGAAAAAGTCGAGTTCAATTAGTTACGCGCATCCCCAATAGAAAAACTTATGACTTTTGCCTTACAGAAAAGTATGAAAAAAATTGGAGTAAAAAAAATTTTTTTTTTCTCAATATATTTTTTATACTTTTCTGTAAAGCAAAAGTCATAAGATTTTCTATTGGGGATGCGCTGTAATCCCATAATGCAAACTACGTTTGACCCTAATTTATTATAAATTTATTATACTAGCTTTTGAAACATATAATATTCAAATTAAATGTTCTCAGAAGAATTTGAATACCAGAATTCACCGTCGTTTAAAATCAATATCTTGCAGTCCGGGATGTTCTTGGATGTTAAAATCCGGGGTATTCAGATAATTGGGATTTTTAAAACTTTAATATGTGTGATTTAATTACACAGTGGAGATTTGATTACAAATTGCATTTATGTCAAAATGGCAATAATCACTAATATCCTACATGCCTAGACAAAGCATGTAGATAATACAAAAATGTCTTCGACAAGGTAGATAATGTAGGCAATGTCACAAATTATGGTTTCAGTTAGCAGTAACCAACATTCTATTATTTCTTTGTGAATTGATCAATTTCCTCTAAACCAATACAGTCTATCATTCCATCCACACATTTAAAACATTTGAATCCAAATTTTATAAAGCACATTTATGTATATGCTAGTTAAAGTGTAAAATCGGTACATTTGCGAAAAAAATTATTTATATTATTTTGCACGATTAGAAACCGATTCTAAATGGGGCTCCGATGACCGAAATTTTATGCTGTTCCATTCACCTTATTATCCGTAGTACGGTTTGTTACCCTTGAAAAAAATATGTGGGCGGAAAAAGGCGAGGCGTTCCAACTTCCCGCGTGTCCGTTGTGACAGTGATGGCGGGAGTTAATCATAGTGCCATTTCCGTTGGCTAGTTAGTAGCCATACAAATCAGTCCATCAAGTAAAGAGTGAATAATTTAGCGAATATATGAACTTCATTTCATCGATTACGGATTAGTAAAAGATATTTTCCAATTTTTATTGGCACATTAACCGATTTCGCACTTAAACCGTATCATTTCCTCTTTATTTTTATTTTTTTGCTGGCGCTACTTCCTATTAAGGAATTTAGCCACAGAGGTAAGCTTTTAACGAAATGTGTAGCTGCACAAGTTAATAAAAAGTGTAGCTACAAATTTAAAAAGTTATATTTCTAAAAACAAAAAAAAAAATTGGTCATTCGGCCCTTCAACGTTCGGCCCTTCCGACACATTCGGCCCTTCGACACATTCGGCCCTTCGACATTCGGCCCTTCGACATTCGGCACTTTGTACCCATTCCGTTAATTCGGACTTATAGAAAAAAAATAATTGTGGTTATAAAATGAAAAAGGAAGCAAAAAGTTTAAAAAAAAGTTTCAATATTGCTAATTGTAAATCTTTTAATAATCTAGAAAATTCATGAAGATTATTTATTGCAAAAGTTGTGGGCGGTAATTGACTATAAAATTTCGGGGCTGTATATGTGTAGAATCTTTTAAAATAATCCTTATTATGAAAGGGAATTCTTAATCTAATTGTGTTGCGTAGATTGTATGTTACGCTACTCAAATAATTAACCATACGATTCCCGCTAATTATATAGAAAGCTTTTAACACTTTGAAAACATAAAGGTACCGAAGGAGCAAAATTATTAATTTAACAAACAACAGAAATGAGGGCGCAGTTTTTGGCTGGAAGTTAATGATTCGCAATACTGCTTTCTGAACTGAGATCAAAGGTTTAATATTTGATAAGTAAATACCACCCCAACATGCAATTCCGTATTGAAGGCGTGAATCGACTAGAGCGTATTATAGGCACTTCATAAATTCAGGACTACAAATATTTCTGAAATAGTAAAATGACCGAACTGTCATCCTCAACTTACTCTTTAAAATATTCAAATGCTCTTATTCTTACTAAGTTGCGAGTATAAGTGTAACCCCAGATGTTTAAAGGAGTTGACGGTTTCGATTGGAACGCAGTGGGTACACAAATATTCTGTGTATAAGAAAATGAATGATTAATGAGATTTGAAGGGGGGTCACAAATTGTACAACCTATGTAAAAGTTTATTATTTTTGACTTGCAGCTCAGTATCATATTATGCACGTAAACCCATTTGTTTAGCAAAACAATGTCTTGATTAATAGCATGATTAACAAATTCCATATTAGGGCCAGAATACAATAAAGTTTATCATCTGCAAACGCGACAATAGAATCTTACAAATCAATGCTAAACAACTGATCCTTGTGGGACGCAAATATTGACAGTTTTCTCATCGCTGAAGATATTATCAATACATACACGTATGATTTAAACAAATTTTGTGCAACACCTCTCACACCAATATTATTAAATTATGATAATGCATATTTTGTGGATCACAGTATCGAATGCTTGTCAATAAAATGTCAATAAAAAGCTAAGAAGTTTTCATATTATCATTCAAATGTTGATGCAGAGGCGACAAGAATGAGACCAATGCTTTGTCAGTAGAATAGTTGTTTATAAAACCATACTGTCGTCTATTTAGAAAATTATTTTTTTTCAAGATATCCCAATAATCTATTTTTAATTATTTTCTCAAAAATTTTTGAAAACGTACTTAAAAGAGTAATTGGGCGATAATTATTTGTATCAAAGTGTGAACCTTTTTTAAACAGTGGTTTTACGACACCAATTTTCATTTTTTCTGGAAAAACTCCTTTTGCTAAACAATTAAAAGTCAAAATTTTAATTATGCTCTCAATTATTTTTTTAATTATTATATGGGATACTTCGTCAATACAGTAAGAAGCACTAATTTTTAGATCACTCATACGATCGTGAATATTTCATTTTCACAAACAGAGAAAAAGAAAAAACTTATGCTGTTAAAATTTGAGTGAATTAAGGTATTTCTAACAGTATCATCAATGTAAATGTTTTCTTCATTCACAACCAAAATTTCGATAAAATATTCATTAAAAATATTGACAATTTTAGACGGACCAGTTTCAATTCTGTTATCACCAACATCAATTGATGGAATTGCGTTATTGCCTCGTATATTGTTCAAAATGCCATTAACAACCTTCCATTTAGATTTTTAGTCTACAGCGGAACAAAACTTAGTTTTAAAAAACCGTTCTTTGGTTTGTGAAATTAAATATGTTAGTTTGGCATTTACGCTTTGAAATTTTGTGTTTAGCGCCGCATTATTTTGATTCTTTCTTAATTTTTTGGCAAAAATGTTTTTATAATTAATCAAATTCAGTACTGAATTTGTCATCCATGGTTTAATTTTAAAATCGCGCCTTGGGAGTTTTGTGATCAATTTATTATTATTCAATTCGACGGTAAATTTATTAATAAAAATCGAATAGGCCAAATTTGGATCATCAGTAGAGAATACAGAAGTTCAGTCACAAAACGTTAAAGTTTCTGATAAATTTCTATAATCATTTTTTGTTTGCCATCGAGTTTCATATCGCGGGATATTCTTAATTGAATTGTGTGATTTTAATGCTAGCATAATAGTATTATGGTCAGTCACATGTAGATCTAAACTTTAAACCTCAAGAGAGAATCTGAAATGAAATGTTTCAGAAAAGACGTGATCAATACACGTATTTGAACTTGCTCTACTAACACTATTCAGTAAAGAACCCAGCCCAAAAGAAGCACACAACAACAAAAATTTATCCTTCAAATATGAATCCTGTAACAAATCAATATTAATGTCAACAAGTAAAATTTTGTTTTTTGATTTATCTGTAACAAAGAAATTGTTTAATTCATTTAAAAAAACACCGGTTGAAACAAAATTCAATCTATAAACTAGAATAAAACAAAAATTAGTATTCTCAATATAAACTATTAATTTGATTACATCCGCTGATGAAAAATTTAAAGCAGAAAATTGAAAGTGTCGACCTAATAAAGCCAGCAATGCCACCAGATGTATACGAATCATTACAATTAGCAAAAATCGTAAAATCAGATAAACTATAATTATTGGTTTCCAAACTCGAAGTCCAGGTCTCAGTTAGAAAAATTATATCCAAATTCTTAATTATCAAATTAATATTAGCCAAAAAACTATCGAAGTTTTTACGAAGACTCCTTATGATTTGTAATAAATAATTACATTTGGCTGGCTCATCGAAATTTTATATTAAAACGGTAACAAAAATTGTTTGCCGATATTATACTAAAGCAGAACTTAATATGAAATGGATATAAAATTAAAATCAGCAAGGTATTTTGTAGAAATAAATTATAACAACAAAAAATTAAATAAGAAAGAAGTACGTTAATTATGCGTTTGAGTTTAAAATATAAGATATTAAGATATTATAAAATACTTGCCGATTCCAGGAATGATATATTGTTACCATTTACCAAATATAGGCTTATGTAATCTATAATATTGGAATAATTGAGCTGTGAAAAACATCCCTGGAATTTCTAGAATGAACCATAATGTAACAAATTTTTTTGATTAAAATTTGGCTTTTAGAAATTTTGACACATTAATACTTGTGTGATACGATTATTTAAATGATTGATTCTATCATACTATGATATTGTTGATCATTATTCTTAGTCTTCTTCGTCATAACAATGATGATAAAACATGAGGCGGAGCCATCCTAAAATATTTTTATTTAAATGTGGTTTACTGTTTCAAAAACCCCAATTTGAACACTATTTAGCGAAATATGTCCACACTTAATAATATTTCTGAGATTCCCGAAATTGACCAGAGTATAGCCAGAGTATTTTGACGACTATTTGAATTTTTAAAGAATTTGACAAGCTAAAACTAGGCTGGAGCCGCTACGATTTTTTTTTATTTAAATGGGATCTGGTTTGGACAGTTGAGTCGACTTCTTAGCAATATATGCACACACTTCCTAACATTCCTGGAATCACCCATAGTGTAGAAAATATTTTGACGAAAATTTGAATTTTCAAAAATTTGACGAATCAAAACTTGTGTGGAGACACCCAAAAATTGTTAAGTTCAATGCATTCACTATTAGACGACATAATATACCCACACTTGCAGAATTTTTGTGCAACCATTTTAAACGTATATACCAATCTCATTATTATAAATATAGATAAACCATAATTTAAACTGTAAAATTAACCCGTTGCCGCACACAAATTGACGACCGTGCTCAGAAACACACTTTTTTGTTTTCAATTGTTTATGAGTGCCTTTTGAAATTGAGCGTTATCTATATGTTTGGACGTAAAATTATCACATTTTCCCACAGTTTTTCAATGAAAACTCTCGACGGTTATAGCCGTTATTTGCTCATCACAACATTTTTTCTATTTCCAGAACAAATGACGACTATAGCCGTCATTTGCGTGAACGTGGTAGGACGGCTATAGCCGTCATTTGTCTCTGAAGGCGGAAATATATCGAATTGTTAAATATGAAAAAGCAAAACAATAAAAAACAATTGATATGTTATCTGGAATGTTACATCTTTTTTATCTTAACGCGCATCCCCAATAGAATTCCTTATGACTTTTTCCTTACAGAAAAGCATGAAAAAAAATTTGAAAAAAAATTCTAAAGTTTTGTTTTCATACTTTTCTGTAAGGAAAAAGTCATAAGGAATTCTATTGGGGATGCGTTGTTAGACGTATTACTGAATAATTAACAAATATGTAAATACATTAGTACACTTCGTACGAATGATGTTCCTTTTTTTATTAATTAAAATATGCAGGACGGCTATAGCCATCATTTGCCTACATATCACTTAAAATATAACGGCTATAGCCGTTATTTACGGGAACGGGTTAATGGACTTCGTACCAAAAAATTGGTTATTAATATTGTTTACGTATTTTACAAATTTTTGACATTGTCTGTTCATTATCTACGAAATACGCGTAGACGCACAACACTGGCGATAATTAACGCCACAAAAACGGCAATACTCGAAATTTTCATCGAAAAGCGACCGAATTGCAAAACCGTATTGTCCTTAAATCAAACTACCAACAATTATTTTCAATTATAAATTGATTATCACTTAATACAGCTTTTTATCTTAGATACGTTGTAATAATATATATATAAATCAATATAATATCCATCCCACCTCATTAATTAAGAAAACAAAACGAAATTATAAACCGAAAATATAATGTGAAGATGAAAGGTCATGCTGTGTGTATACGAGATGAACATTAATATTTCAATTAGGATACATAATTTTATTACGTAATTAATTTATGGGGACACTTTGTTATCAAATATTGATGAATAATAATAATAGATACATTAAGGTAAACTACACATAATTAAATGGATAAATTAAGATGAAACACCGGTAAAAATTTAGTTATTATTTTAGTAATTAAGTTGTTTTTCGTCTTTAAAAAGGAATACACCAAGGAGACCAATTTGTAAACTATTTTTGGCCAATAAAGCACATAAATTGGTATATTTGCGCATCAGTTAGCAATAATATTTATTACTTCTGTGGAAAATTGCTACTATAGGCTTAACTTTGGTCTAACCAAAAATAAATAAATGGAAAATCAATAAATAACAATTTCATTTTAATTTAATGTTGAAATTTTAATGAACAACCCAATAAAATTAAATTAATAGTCCAGTAGAAATTAACTGAACACAAGAAAAAATAACATTGACTTTTGGTATCTGAATGTATATGTAATATGTATCTATATGAGAGTGTGTATATATATTTTTATTAAGTCTCCTACTAAATGGACCATTTTTCCCATTTTCGGTAATTTCCATGAATTTTGTATAAATCTATTATTATGTTCCCATATGCTAACATAAAAAATCAATTTAGTGTCTATTTTTTTATTACTATTCTACAGATGTATGTAGCTAAAAACTAAAATAAATAAAATTATCAATTTTTAGCATTTTGTTGTTGTTGTTGTTGTTTATGGCTGGTATTTTTGCTGTCGTCTTACTTTTTGATGATTTTTTTTGCTGTGAGATGATAGCTATTAAGGATTTTATACTGTTTATGCTTAGGCATACTTATTCATGTAATATTACAAGATTAATATAATTTAAATGCCATTTCATTATTGACACAATGGTGACAGTAGAAAATCATGGATTTTCGGTATTTATGCTGATAAGGTAGATTACTGAGAAAATTGTATTATGTATGAGATGAGATGAATAACATTAAAGTTAAAGATATTATCATTATACAGATAACGATACATCAAGATTATAGTAAAATTATTAATTTTATCCATAACGAGGAATCATAGTAAATTATAAGTCAGCTTGTTGAGCTCCACAGGCAGCAATTAGAAAGATTGAGTTTGGTGAACTCGTTTTCCATATGTTGTTGGAACTGTCACTTGATTGTCTTTAGCAACAGTTTCTTGCTTGAATCTGCGGGCTTACCTTTTCCTTGTATTCGTTTGATTGTATAATGCATATAGTTTGTTCGAGCTCGTATTTTATTGGTTTATTGCTCGTCTCGTTTTCCCTTGTGATCTTAATTTTTTGTTCTTTCATTGTTGACTTATTCCTTGAAATCTACAAGATCTTGATATAAACTATCAAAGTCTTGATATTTTAGTATGTTAAATGATTGGAGCAATGTATATTGTTATTGTTAGTTTGGAAGACATAGAGAAGACGAAAAATAAATTTAATTTCACAAGACCCCTCAGCTTCTGCCAAGGACCAAATGCCAGTGGTATAACTTGGTAAAAAACAGGCAATTATAAAGCAAATGCGAAATGTAATACCCCCATGGATTCTGCACGTCTCACAAGCAAACAAAAACCAAATTTGAGATCGCTGTAATCGAATGTGAAAATTTTGGCTTACATAAAAATAATTATTTAAATAAAATAGAATTCTTGTGCTTCGAAAAGTGTTTTCTTTTTGATTTTGGTGAAAAATCAAATAACTTATCATGCCGTATATATGAAAGTTCAATCGCGGCCAAATATATCTGTCATGTTGGCATGTGATGAATGTAAAGAAAATATAAATACTCAACAAAGCTTTTTTGATTGTGTAACTGCAACAAAAAATTTCACCCACAATGCAAAAAAATATATGGTCAACATATTACTAGGCTTGCGAGCCATTCCACCAGGGTACTGCAGTAACAAATGTCGTGATACAAAATATTATATGGATCCTCCAGACACTAACCCTTCAATACCTGCTGATTCGAATGCGTTTGTGGAAGGCACATCATCGTCATGTTCCAATTTGTCTAAATCAAATGCTGTTAGAGATACAATCACATCTCTCGCAACTACAAGAAGTTCTGAATTCAATAAATAATCTTGGCAGAATGTTTGATGAAATACAAGAAGCCCAAGTCAAGTTGGCTGATAGTGAAGTTTTACAGCAGGAAAATGAATTATTGAAAAACCAGGTTACATCATTGAATCCAGAACAACACACAGAGAAAATAATTAAACTGGAAATGGAACTTGAAACTATAAAATACAAAGAAATTAAAAATAGTTTGATCATGACTGGAATACCCAAGAAAAGTGTCATGTCGGATCAACTCGCTGTTAATATATTAAATTTACTGAAAGATTTTTTTTTTTTTTTAATTTAAGAAATCTTTATTTCTGTATAATATTACAACTAATCATATAGATTATCTAGTAACTGTTTTATTATTTTTGTAGTCTATTCTTATGGTATGAGAATTATTGCTTCATCTCAGCTCTGCTATAGTCCTTTGATTTAAGCGGCTCAAGGAACCACTAATTCTAAAGGCTTTGTTCTTTTTAGGCGCTTTGGTCCATTGGCGCGATCCAGTAGGTTCCGCAGCTCCTCGTTGTCATGCTGCTGCAGTCGCAGTACATGATTCCTTGCAAATTTTTTTATTTCATCGCTGACGTATTCCATGTTTAGGTCTCGATGGAAATTGTCATTTCTAATGTACCAAGGAGCATTCACAATGCTACGTAGTACTTTGTTTTGAAATGTTTGAATGATCTTCAGTGTAGTTTTTCTTGCGCAGCCCCAAAGCTGAATACCAAACGTCTTGAGCACTATTGAACGCAATACCCAGAGCACTTCATATTTTCTTAAAATCGATTTTTATGAAAAATTTTAGTTTGTAAAATTAAAAAACGAAGTTTTTAATTTCTAAAAGTTATAAATTTTTTTGAATTTAAAAAGGATTTTTTTGAAATTAAATGAGATTTTTACAAACAAGTTTTACAAAAAAGTTTTTTTTATTTTAATAACATATTTTATAAAATGATTTATAAAATACTTTTTAAATTTAAAAAGTTTATTTATTTAAAAAGAATAATTTATTTCAAAAGAAGAGTTCTAGAATTTTAAAGCAATTTTTTTGATATTAATGACATCTTATGATAATATTTATATTTATTGATTTGCCAGAAATCCCGTTGTTTTATTTTTCAATTCGTTTATATTTTATATAATTCGCCAAATCTATATGTTCTTGTGTTATACTAAAGGTATGAAGGTTTGAATTTTTGCAGTTTGGTTTTGGACGTTTGCTTGTTACAAGTGCAACCTGATGAGTGGGGACCAACATTTTATCAGTACGAATTTACGAAACCAAATTACCAAACTGCCAAGAAGAACTTGAGGAAGTTCTCATTATATTTTTTAAGGGTTGTGTTTTGTATGTATTTTTACACAAGGACCCTGGGGGTTAAAAATTGGGGAGCGGGAGTTAATTTCTACTTTTTGTGGTAGATATATTATGTTATGACTTATGAGTAGATGTCCTCTTTGTTTTTGCTGGCTTTTGAACAGTCTCAATTCGCAAACAGTGTGGCTGAGGCTGTGGCATTTGTTAAAAAATAATTATTTGAAAATTAAAATAAATCTTTAAAAACTAGCCAATAGTGTTTTAGTTTTAAAAAACAATCTCTTAAAATTTAAGAAAACTCTTTGACAAAATTAAGGAAAGTATTTTTGAAAATAAAAACAATTTTTTAATTTTTATAAACAAATTTGGCGAAAATATTTATTTAAAAATAAAAAGATTATCCTTTTGATTTTAAAAACGAGACTTTTCGCTTAAAAAATATATGTATATTTTTTTGATTTTATATGTATATTTTTTTATTTTTACTAGTTTTTTTTTCTCAGTGAATTAATAAACTTAAACCAAGATCAGCGACAGTATTTGATCGCATATCAAATCGATTCATAATTCGATATTCGGAAAGATTAGCAAGTAAATTGGCTGAATTAATTTACAGTTGTGTTTGTAATCGAACCTTTCCAGAAAGCTTAAAATGTGTCAAAGTGTGCCCAATTTTAAAATGTGAGTCTAATTCAGAAATTTCTAATTATCGTCCAATTTCTATTCCAAACTCATTCACAAAAGATTTTGAAAATTTTATTAATCAAAGAGTAGAAACCTTCCTGGAAATGAATGATAAAATTTCACTAAATCAATTTGGTTTCACCAGAAATTCAAGCACAATTGCGGCATCCTTGCATCTTACAAATGGTCCAAGCGTCGCAATGGATAAAAAATATTTTAACGAATATGTTGAAATATCGAGTTACAAACTTATTGCATGATTCGTTTTTTGGATTCAGCGTAACAAACTGCATGTACCATCAATTTTTTATTTCTGTATTGTTCTTCCTAACCAAATGGCAACCTTTTAAAGAGTTACAACTTTTCGTCATTTTTGATTTAGGAACATGAAAAAACTAGGAAACTCATTTTGCAAAGTTATTGTATGGAGTAAATTTTAAAAAACTATTTCTACATATTTTAATTCATAAACTATTTGCACGGAGTTTTTTTTATTCCGTTTGATTTGTAAAACTGTTTGCAATGTTTTAAACAATTTTCGTAAATAACATTGTGGTTGTAAGAACAGTTATCAACATATAACAGAAACAAATTTATTTTTGCTGTATTAATTAATTAATTACTATCCATAAATGTTTTTAATTTTCATGTAGTATGTTTGCATATAAATTTTCGAAACTTATTAACTAAAACTAATCCGTGCAAAAAATGTGTAACTGGATATAAAACTTTTAAAATAAAGAAAAAACGAACAAAAAACTTTGTAACTCTATTTGCAACCTTGAAATCCACGACAAGTACTTAAAAAGTGGAGAAATCGGGTCGACGTGTAAAACAAAAGGAACCATTTTTGTGCAATCGCTTACCACCGAACAACGAAAACCAGCACTTGATTTAAGAAACATGATGACTACGCTTCTGCTTTATCAGGCGGAGAGAATAAACGATACATTAGACAAGCTAGATTCCAATTTTGAGCAGGAAGATGACCAGTATGGCGACCTGGTACAAGAGAATGAAATAGAAGAACTAAAAGCTGTGATTAATTCTTTTATTACGAAAATACAAGAAATTGAAATGGGATGGCGCGACCGATTTTTGCAGTTGTAATTAAATCAGTGAACAGCGCAATTCGTAAAGTAAAAAAGTGAAAAGTAGTGAACAGTATGTATATAGTGAAGCGCTTGTAGAACAAACCAGTGGATGAAACTTTGCGATGCACCTGGTGATTATAGATGACGAGCTTAAATCCTGCGTAGATGGCCGATTGATGATTTGTAGGACAGAAAATATCAACGCGATCACGGTTTAATTTGTATATTTTATTTATTTGTAATGAATTTTATAATTTGAACTATCACAATTCTTGAATTTATTTAATTGGTATTATATTTTATTTGCGTGTCTTCACTCGTCGCCAGATTACAGAGAATAGCATTCTTATAATTAATTTCACAATATAGTTTACAATTATATACGTTAATATAACTACTGTCATTTTCACAATTTATAATAAATGTAGATTGTATGAAATTTGACTATAAATGTAGTATTACTAATATTACATGAAGTACTAGTACGATATTGTAGCTGCGGTTACATGGTTAAATACACTCATCGTACTACTACTCTAGTACAACATAAAATATTGACAACAATGACAGCTTGTTTTGTGTTTACAACATAATAGAAAAGATAAGTATTACAATTAATTTTAACAATATAAATTATTAATGAAATTCTTAATTCTAGGTAACTAATTACTAATTGGATAGTTTACAATGTTTGGTAAGTAAAAGTGAGATATTTGCTTATGACGTTAATTTTGTTTACTTTTAGGTATATGATGAAACTGGAATGTCAGCTGATCCGGATTTATTGGTTTCGATGGCCTTCGACCGTTGTATATGTTCCGCAATAACCAATAAATATAAATGTTAAATTTGTGTAACTCAGCTGGTGTTTTATTTGGTTCAACACAGTACACTCAGTTAAAGTGAGCACAATAAAAGCAAAATATAGGCAGTGAATGAGTGAAATTTGTAAATTGTTGCGGAAATAAAATGTGTTGTAAAATAAAGTTTGTAACTCAAATCGCTTAGTGTTTTATTGGTAAAATCGTGTACGAATCCGACAAATGTCGGGAACTTGTCAATAAACGTTACTTTTCTAATTTGTCTAAAAATTTTAAACTTTTGCAAAAAATTTTAGTTTATTGAGTGGAACATATGAAATAAAAATCAATGGAATTCCTAGCTCAGAGTTCATTTTCGGGAATTTCCCACTTAACAATTTTTTTTAACTATTAGGCCCAATTATTATCTTGGGTATCGAGCTACTAGTATGTTCATTTCAAATTGACATAGCTCTGATCTGAGTTTGGGCGAAATAATTAAATTTTAACGAGCGGATGAGAATTTAAACAAAAATGAAAGAAATTCCAAGATTAAAGTTATTAGATAATTTCCAGCCGAAAGTAAAAAAAATCGATAATGCAGATAGTGTCTTTGCTATCTCAGCCGAAAATATAATATGAAATGTCAAATATTAATATGCTTCAGCCGAAATTTTTCAGCCGACATATCTGAGCCGACATTTCTAAGCCGATATTTTTCAGCCGAAAGTATTTTTTTATATAAAAAATAATTGTTTTCTACAAAAAAAAATTCAACTGAAATGGTTAAAAACGAAAAATTAAACTATATTTTTAATAGCATTATTCATTGTTAAAAAAAATTAATTTTCCAATACGGAAACTTGTATATAAATTGATCGCACACACAGTGTGAAAATTTGTAAAAATTGACCGTTTGAAGGGTAATGGTTGGAGATAGATTCACATTCAAGGTCTTAATGATGTTCACACCTGGAAAACATTTCAGGTCAATTTCCTTGTGGGGAGCTCGCGAAAACTCGATTGAATATAGCGCGCACACAAAATTTGAAAATTTCTAAAAATTGACCGTTTAAAGTGTCATGAAGAAGTCTCGCATCTAAAATACGACACTTTTATAGAATGGGTGGTGGGAGTGATTGAGCATCAAAAAAATTGATTAATCTAATGATTTTTGAAATTTGAAAATCAATTGCGCCACTTGGACGCATAGAAGTTTGATGAAACTGATTGTGTATGAAGATATCAATGTCCCACATCTAAAATGCATTCGTCCTAATCCGACACTTTTATAGAATGGGCGGTGGGAGTGATTGGGCATCAAAAAATTGATTAATTTAATGATTTTCGGAATTTAAAATTCAATTGCGCCACTTGGACGCATAGAAGTTTCATGAAACTGGTCCTAAACAAAAGTATTAATGTCCCGCATCTAAAATTCATTCGTCTTAATCCGACACTTTTACAGAATGGGTGGTGGGAGCGATGGAGCATCAAAAAATTGAATAATTTAATGATTTTCGAAATTTAAATTCAATTGCGCCACTTGGACTCATAGAAGTATCATGAAACTGATCCTGTATGAAGATCGTATTGGGCCGCATCTAAAAAGCATTCGTCCTAATCCGACACTTTTATAAAATGGGCGGTGGAAGCGATTCAGCATCAAAAAATTGATAAATTTAATGATTTTCGAAATTTAAATTCAATTGCGCCACTTGGACGCATAGAAGTTTCATGAAACTGATCCTGTATTAAGATGTTGATGTCCCACATCTAAAATGCATTCGTCCTAATCCGATGCTTTTATCGATTGGGATGTTTAATCGGATAGGTAGAATAAGTTCGTTTTATTTTATAATTTTTTTTTAGTAAATCCTATGATTTCTGTCGTCCCATTAATAGTTAGTACTTTAGATATTATGTAGGTGCTATAGTTTTTATGGAATATGTGTAATTTTCGGGCTGATAGTGATCGGATGGTGAATGCTTTTATAGTGATAACTGGGCTAACTTTATTTTCTGGGATGATAGTTTTTCTCTCATTATACTTTTTCCTGGGATGAAATATTCTGGGATGGTAAAATTTCTGGGCTGATAGTAATATTCTGGGATGAAAAACTGTCGTGTTAGTTTAGTGTTGCCATCGTCGTTTTATGGGATGAATCCTGGGCTAACTTTATATACATGGAAATTGCTGGAATAGAACTGAGCTATTTCTTAACCGATCACGATGAAATTGGGTATTGGGTATGGAAATGAGATTCTGAAATGACTTTTGGGTAAAGTTTTGGATTAGATACGAGATCATTGAGTGTAATAAACTTAAAAATTTCAAACTATTTAGCTCGGCCCCTTCGGATTACACAAAGGCGACCTGGTTCTGTATTAGTATTTGAAGTAATAATCCAATCTTTAATTAGTCGAATTAATTTTACGAAGACTCCTTATGATTTGTAATAAATAATTACATTTGGCTGGCTCATCGAAATTTTATATTAAAACGGTAACAAAAATTGTTTGCCGATATTATACTAAAGCAGAACTTAATATGAAATGGATATAAAATTAAAATCAGCAAGGTATTTTGTAGAAATAAATTATAACAACAAAAAATTAAATAAGAAAGAAGTACGTTAATTATGCGTTTGAGTTTAAAATATAAGATATTAAGATATTATAAAATACTTGCCGATTCCAGGAATGATATATTGTTACCATTTACCAAATATAGGCTTATGTAATCTATAATATTGGAATAATTGAGCTGTGAAAAACATCCCTGGAATTTCTAGAATGAACCATAATGTAACAAATTTTTTTGATTAAAATTTGGCTTTTAGAAATTTTGACACATTAATACTTGTGTGATACGATTATTTAAATGATTGATTCTATCATACTATGATATTGTTGATCATTATTCTTAGTCTTCTTCGTCATAACAATGATGATAAAACATGAGGCGGAGCCATCCTAAAATATTTTTATTTAAATGTGGTTTACTGTTTCAAAAACCCCAATTTGAACACTATTTAGCGAAATATGTCCACACTTAATAATATTTCTGAGATTCCCGAAATTGACCAGAGTATAGCCAGAGTATTTTGACGACTATTTGAATTTTTAAAGAATTTGACAAGCTAAAACTAGGCTGGAGCCGCTACGATTTTTTTTTATTTAAATGGGATCTGGTTTGGACAGTTGAGTCGACTTCTTAGCAATATATGCACACACTTCCTAACATTCCTGGAATCACCCATAGTGTAGAAAATATTTTGACGAAAATTTGAATTTTCAAAAATTTGACGAATCAAAACTTGTGTGGAGACACCCAAAAATTGTTAAGTTCAATGCATTCACTATTAGACGACATAATATACCCACACTTGCAGAATTTTTGTGCAACCATTTTAAACGTATATACCAATCTCATTATTATAAATATAGATAAACCATAATTTAAACTGTAAAATTAACCCGTTGCCGCACACAAATTGACGACCGTGCTCAGAAACACACTTTTTTGTTTTCAATTGTTTATGAGTGCCTTTTGAAATTGAGCGTTATCTATATGTTTGGACGTAAAATTATCACATTTTCCCACAGTTTTTCAATGAAAACTCTCGACGGTTATAGCCGTTATTTGCTCATCACAACATTTTTTCTATTTCCAGAACAAATGACGACTATAGCCGTCATTTGCGTGAACGTGGTAGGACGGCTATAGCCGTCATTTGTCTCTGAAGGCGGAAATATATCGAATTGTTAAATATGAAAAAGCAAAACAATAAAAAACAATTGATATGTTATCTGGAATGTTACATCTTTTTTATCTTAACGCGCATCCCCAATAGAATTCCTTATGACTTTTTCCTTACAGAAAAGCATGAAAAAAAATTTGAAAAAAAATTCTAAAGTTTTGTTTTCATACTTTTCTGTAAGGAAAAAGTCATAAGGAATTCTATTGGGGATGCGTTGTTAGACGTATTACTGAATAATTAACAAATATGTAAATACATTAGTACACTTCGTACGAATGATGTTCCTTTTTTTATTAATTAAAATATGCAGGACGGCTATAGCCATCATTTGCCTACATATCACTTAAAATATAACGGCTATAGCCGTTATTTACGGGAACGGGTTAATGGACTTCGTACCAAAAAATTGGTTATTAATATTGTTTACGTATTTTACAAATTTTTGACATTGTCTGTTCATTATCTACGAAATACGCGTAGACGCACAACACTGGCGATAATTAACGCCACAAAAACGGCAATACTCGAAATTTTCATCGAAAAGCGACCGAATTGCAAAACCGTATTGTCCTTAAATCAAACTACCAACAATTATTTTCAATTATAAATTGATTATCACTTAATACAGCTTTTTATCTTAGATACGTTGTAATAATATATATATAAATCAATATAATATCCATCCCACCTCATTAATTAAGAAAACAAAACGAAATTATAAACCGAAAATATAATGTGAAGATGAAAGGTCATGCTGTGTGTATACGAGATGAACATTAATATTTCAATTAGGATACATAATTTTATTACGTAATTAATTTATGGGGACACTTTGTTATCAAATATTGATGAATAATAATAATAGATACATTAAGGTAAACTACACATAATTAAATGGATAAATTAAGATGAAACACCGGTAAAAATTTAGTTATTATTTTAGTAATTAAGTTGTTTTTCGTCTTTAAAAAGGAATACACCAAGGAGACCAATTTGTAAACTATTTTTGGCCAATAAAGCACATAAATTGGTATATTTGCGCATCAGTTAGCAATAATATTTATTACTTCTGTGGAAAATTGCTACTATAGGCTTAACTTTGGTCTAACCAAAAATAAATAAATGGAAAATCAATAAATAACAATTTCATTTTAATTTAATGTTGAAATTTTAATGAACAACCCAATAAAATTAAATTAATAGTCCAGTAGAAATTAACTGAACACAAGAAAAAATAACATTGACTTTTGGTATCTGAATGTATATGTAATATGTATCTATATGAGAGTGTGTATATATATTTTTATTAAGTCTCCTACTAAATGGACCATTTTTCCCATTTTCGGTAATTTCCATGAATTTTGTATAAATCTATTATTATGTTCCCATATGCTAACATAAAAAATCAATTTAGTGTCTATTTTTTTATTACTATTCTACAGATGTATGTAGCTAAAAACTAAAATAAATAAAATTATCAATTTTTAGCATTTTGTTGTTGTTGTTGTTGTTTATGGCTGGTATTTTTGCTGTCGTCTTACTTTTTGATGATTTTTTTTGCTGTGAGATGATAGCTATTAAGGATTTTATACTGTTTATGCTTAGGCATACTTATTCATGTAATATTACAAGATTAATATAATTTAAATGCCATTTCATTATTGACACAATGGTGACAGTAGAAAATCATGGATTTTCGGTATTTATGCTGATAAGGTAGATTACTGAGAAAATTGTATTATGTATGAGATGAGATGAATAACATTAAAGTTAAAGATATTATCATTATACAGATAACGATACATCAAGATTATAGTAAAATTATTAATTTTATCCATAACGAGGAATCATAGTAAATTATAAGTCAGCTTGTTGAGCTCCACAGGCAGCAATTAGAAAGATTGAGTTTGGTGAACTCGTTTTCCATATGTTGTTGGAACTGTCACTTGATTGTCTTTAGCAACAGTTTCTTGCTTGAATCTGCGGGCTTACCTTTTCCTTGTATTCGTTTGATTGTATAATGCATATAGTTTGTTCGAGCTCGTATTTTATTGGTTTATTGCTCGTCTCGTTTTCCCTTGTGATCTTAATTTTTTGTTCTTTCATTGTTGACTTATTCCTTGAAATCTACAAGATCTTGATATAAACTATCAAAGTCTTGATATTTTAGTATGTTAAATGATTGGAGCAATGTATATTGTTATTGTTAGTTTGGAAGACATAGAGAAGACGAAAAATAAATTTAATTTCACAAGACCCCTCAGCTTCTGCCAAGGACCAAATGCCAGTGGTATAACTTGGTAAAAAACAGGCAATTATAAAGCAAATGCGAAATGTAATACCCCCATGGATTCTGCACGTCTCACAAGCAAACAAAAACCAAATTTGAGATCGCTGTAATCGAATGTGAAAATTTTGGCTTACATAAAAATAATTATTTAAATAAAATAGAATTCTTGTGCTTCGAAAAGTGTTTTCTTTTTGATTTTGGTGAAAAATCAAATAACTTATCATGCCGTATATATGAAAGTTCAATCGCGGCCAAATATATCTGTCATGTTGGCATGTGATGAATGTAAAGAAAATATAAATACTCAACAAAGCTTTTTTGATTGTGTAACTGCAACAAAAAATTTCACCCACAATGCAAAAAAATATATGGTCAACATATTACTAGGCTTGCGAGCCATTCCACCAGGGTACTGCAGTAACAAATGTCGTGATACAAAATATTATATGGATCCTCCAGACACTAACCCTTCAATACCTGCTGATTCGAATGCGTTTGTGGAAGGCACATCATCGTCATGTTCCAATTTGTCTAAATCAAATGCTGTTAGAGATACAATCACATCTCTCGCAACTACAAGAAGTTCTGAATTCAATAAATAATCTTGGCAGAATGTTTGATGAAATACAAGAAGCCCAAGTCAAGTTGGCTGATAGTGAAGTTTTACAGCAGGAAAATGAATTATTGAAAAACCAGGTTACATCATTGAATCCAGAACAACACACAGAGAAAATAATTAAACTGGAAATGGAACTTGAAACTATAAAATACAAAGAAATTAAAAATAGTTTGATCATGACTGGAATACCCAAGAAAAGTGTCATGTCGGATCAACTCGCTGTTAATATATTAAATTTACTGAAAGATTTTTTTTTTTTTTTAATTTAAGAAATCTTTATTTCTGTATAATATTACAACTAATCATATAGATTATCTAGTAACTGTTTTATTATTTTTGTAGTCTATTCTTATGGTATGAGAATTATTGCTTCATCTCAGCTCTGCTATAGTCCTTTGATTTAAGCGGCTCAAGGAACCACTAATTCTAAAGGCTTTGTTCTTTTTAGGCGCTTTGGTCCATTGGCGCGATCCAGTAGGTTCCGCAGCTCCTCGTTGTCATGCTGCTGCAGTCGCAGTACATGATTCCTTGCAAATTTTTTTATTTCATCGCTGACGTATTCCATGTTTAGGTCTCGATGGAAATTGTCATTTCTAATGTACCAAGGAGCATTCACAATGCTACGTAGTACTTTGTTTTGAAATGTTTGAATGATCTTCAGTGTAGTTTTTCTTGCGCAGCCCCAAAGCTGAATACCAAACGTCTTGAGCACTATTGAACGCAATACCCAGAGCACTTCATATTTTCTTAAAATCGATTTTTATGAAAAATTTTAGTTTGTAAAATTAAAAAACGAAGTTTTTAATTTCTAAAAGTTATAAATTTTTTTGAATTTAAAAAGGATTTTTTTGAAATTAAATGAGATTTTTACAAACAAGTTTTACAAAAAAGTTTTTTTTATTTTAATAACATATTTTATAAAATGATTTATAAAATACTTTTTAAATTTAAAAAGTTTATTTATTTAAAAAGAATAATTTATTTCAAAAGAAGAGTTCTAGAATTTTAAAGCAATTTTTTTGATATTAATGACATCTTATGATAATATTTATATTTATTGATTTGCCAGAAATCCCGTTGTTTTATTTTTCAATTCGTTTATATTTTATATAATTCGCCAAATCTATATGTTCTTGTGTTATACTAAAGGTATGAAGGTTTGAATTTTTGCAGTTTGGTTTTGGACGTTTGCTTGTTACAAGTGCAACCTGATGAGTGGGGACCAACATTTTATCAGTACGAATTTACGAAACCAAATTACCAAACTGCCAAGAAGAACTTGAGGAAGTTCTCATTATATTTTTTAAGGGTTGTGTTTTGTATGTATTTTTACACAAGGACCCTGGGGGTTAAAAATTGGGGAGCGGGAGTTAATTTCTACTTTTTGTGGTAGATATATTATGTTATGACTTATGAGTAGATGTCCTCTTTGTTTTTGCTGGCTTTTGAACAGTCTCAATTCGCAAACAGTGTGGCTGAGGCTGTGGCATTTGTTAAAAAATAATTATTTGAAAATTAAAATAAATCTTTAAAAACTAGCCAATAGTGTTTTAGTTTTAAAAAACAATCTCTTAAAATTTAAGAAAACTCTTTGACAAAATTAAGGAAAGTATTTTTGAAAATAAAAACAATTTTTTAATTTTTATAAACAAATTTGGCGAAAATATTTATTTAAAAATAAAAAGATTATCCTTTTGATTTTAAAAACGAGACTTTTCGCTTAAAAAATATATGTATATTTTTTTGATTTTATATGTATATTTTTTTATTTTTACTAGTTTTTTTTTCTCAGTGAATTAATAAACTTAAACCAAGATCAGCGACAGTATTTGATCGCATATCAAATCGATTCATAATTCGATATTCGGAAAGATTAGCAAGTAAATTGGCTGAATTAATTTACAGTTGTGTTTGTAATCGAACCTTTCCAGAAAGCTTAAAATGTGTCAAAGTGTGCCCAATTTTAAAATGTGAGTCTAATTCAGAAATTTCTAATTATCGTCCAATTTCTATTCCAAACTCATTCACAAAAGATTTTGAAAATTTTATTAATCAAAGAGTAGAAACCTTCCTGGAAATGAATGATAAAATTTCACTAAATCAATTTGGTTTCACCAGAAATTCAAGCACAATTGCGGCATCCTTGCATCTTACAAATGGTCCAAGCGTCGCAATGGATAAAAAATATTTTAACGAATATGTTGAAATATCGAGTTACAAACTTATTGCATGATTCGTTTTTTGGATTCAGCGTAACAAACTGCATGTACCATCAATTTTTTATTTCTGTATTGTTCTTCCTAACCAAATGGCAACCTTTTAAAGAGTTACAACTTTTCGTCATTTTTGATTTAGGAACATGAAAAAACTAGGAAACTCATTTTGCAAAGTTATTGTATGGAGTAAATTTTAAAAAACTATTTCTACATATTTTAATTCATAAACTATTTGCACGGAGTTTTTTTTATTCCGTTTGATTTGTAAAACTGTTTGCAATGTTTTAAACAATTTTCGTAAATAACATTGTGGTTGTAAGAACAGTTATCAACATATAACAGAAACAAATTTATTTTTGCTGTATTAATTAATTAATTACTATCCATAAATGTTTTTAATTTTCATGTAGTATGTTTGCATATAAATTTTCGAAACTTATTAACTAAAACTAATCCGTGCAAAAAATGTGTAACTGGATATAAAACTTTTAAAATAAAGAAAAAACGAACAAAAAACTTTGTAACTCTATTTGCAACCTTGAAATCCACGACAAGTACTTAAAAAGTGGAGAAATCGGGTCGACGTGTAAAACAAAAGGAACCATTTTTGTGCAATCGCTTACCACCGAACAACGAAAACCAGCACTTGATTTAAGAAACATGATGACTACGCTTCTGCTTTATCAGGCGGAGAGAATAAACGATACATTAGACAAGCTAGATTCCAATTTTGAGCAGGAAGATGACCAGTATGGCGACCTGGTACAAGAGAATGAAATAGAAGAACTAAAAGCTGTGATTAATTCTTTTATTACGAAAATACAAGAAATTGAAATGGGATGGCGCGACCGATTTTTGCAGTTGTAATTAAATCAGTGAACAGCGCAATTCGTAAAGTAAAAAAGTGAAAAGTAGTGAACAGTATGTATATAGTGAAGCGCTTGTAGAACAAACCAGTGGATGAAACTTTGCGATGCACCTGGTGATTATAGATGACGAGCTTAAATCCTGCGTAGATGGCCGATTGATGATTTGTAGGACAGAAAATATCAACGCGATCACGGTTTAATTTGTATATTTTATTTATTTGTAATGAATTTTATAATTTGAACTATCACAATTCTTGAATTTATTTAATTGGTATTATATTTTATTTGCGTGTCTTCACTCGTCGCCAGATTACAGAGAATAGCATTCTTATAATTAATTTCACAATATAGTTTACAATTATATACGTTAATATAACTACTGTCATTTTCACAATTTATAATAAATGTAGATTGTATGAAATTTGACTATAAATGTAGTATTACTAATATTACATGAAGTACTAGTACGATATTGTAGCTGCGGTTACATGGTTAAATACACTCATCGTACTACTACTCTAGTACAACATAAAATATTGACAACAATGACAGCTTGTTTTGTGTTTACAACATAATAGAAAAGATAAGTATTACAATTAATTTTAACAATATAAATTATTAATGAAATTCTTAATTCTAGGTAACTAATTACTAATTGGATAGTTTACAATGTTTGGTAAGTAAAAGTGAGATATTTGCTTATGACGTTAATTTTGTTTACTTTTAGGTATATGATGAAACTGGAATGTCAGCTGATCCGGATTTATTGGTTTCGATGGCCTTCGACCGTTGTATATGTTCCGCAATAACCAATAAATATAAATGTTAAATTTGTGTAACTCAGCTGGTGTTTTATTTGGTTCAACACAGTACACTCAGTTAAAGTGAGCACAATAAAAGCAAAATATAGGCAGTGAATGAGTGAAATTTGTAAATTGTTGCGGAAATAAAATGTGTTGTAAAATAAAGTTTGTAACTCAAATCGCTTAGTGTTTTATTGGTAAAATCGTGTACGAATCCGACAAATGTCGGGAACTTGTCAATAAACGTTACTTTTCTAATTTGTCTAAAAATTTTAAACTTTTGCAAAAAATTTTAGTTTATTGAGTGGAACATATGAAATAAAAATCAATGGAATTCCTAGCTCAGAGTTCATTTTCGGGAATTTCCCACTTAACAATTTTTTTTAACTATTAGGCCCAATTATTATCTTGGGTATCGAGCTACTAGTATGTTCATTTCAAATTGACATAGCTCTGATCTGAGTTTGGGCGAAATAATTAAATTTTAACGAGCGGATGAGAATTTAAACAAAAATGAAAGAAATTCCAAGATTAAAGTTATTAGATAATTTCCAGCCGAAAGTAAAAAAAATCGATAATGCAGATAGTGTCTTTGCTATCTCAGCCGAAAATATAATATGAAATGTCAAATATTAATATGCTTCAGCCGAAATTTTTCAGCCGACATATCTGAGCCGACATTTCTAAGCCGATATTTTTCAGCCGAAAGTATTTTTTTATATAAAAAATAATTGTTTTCTACAAAAAAAAATTCAACTGAAATGGTTAAAAACGAAAAATTAAACTATATTTTTAATAGCATTATTCATTGTTAAAAAAAATTAATTTTCCAATACGGAAACTTGTATATAAATTGATCGCACACACAGTGTGAAAATTTGTAAAAATTGACCGTTTGAAGGGTAATGGTTGGAGATAGATTCACATTCAAGGTCTTAATGATGTTCACACCTGGAAAACATTTCAGGTCAATTTCCTTGTGGGGAGCTCGCGAAAACTCGATTGAATATAGCGCGCACACAAAATTTGAAAATTTCTAAAAATTGACCGTTTAAAGTGTCATGAAGAAGTCTCGCATCTAAAATACGACACTTTTATAGAATGGGTGGTGGGAGTGATTGAGCATCAAAAAAATTGATTAATCTAATGATTTTTGAAATTTGAAAATCAATTGCGCCACTTGGACGCATAGAAGTTTGATGAAACTGATTGTGTATGAAGATATCAATGTCCCACATCTAAAATGCATTCGTCCTAATCCGACACTTTTATAGAATGGGCGGTGGGAGTGATTGGGCATCAAAAAATTGATTAATTTAATGATTTTCGGAATTTAAAATTCAATTGCGCCACTTGGACGCATAGAAGTTTCATGAAACTGGTCCTAAACAAAAGTATTAATGTCCCGCATCTAAAATTCATTCGTCTTAATCCGACACTTTTACAGAATGGGTGGTGGGAGCGATGGAGCATCAAAAAATTGAATAATTTAATGATTTTCGAAATTTAAATTCAATTGCGCCACTTGGACTCATAGAAGTATCATGAAACTGATCCTGTATGAAGATCGTATTGGGCCGCATCTAAAAAGCATTCGTCCTAATCCGACACTTTTATAAAATGGGCGGTGGAAGCGATTCAGCATCAAAAAATTGATAAATTTAATGATTTTCGAAATTTAAATTCAATTGCGCCACTTGGACGCATAGAAGTTTCATGAAACTGATCCTGTATTAAGATGTTGATGTCCCACATCTAAAATGCATTCGTCCTAATCCGATGCTTTTATCGATTGGGATGTTTAATCGGATAGGTAGAATAAGTTCGTTTTATTTTATAATTTTTTTTTAGTAAATCCTATGATTTCTGTCGTCCCATTAATAGTTAGTACTTTAGATATTATGTAGGTGCTATAGTTTTTATGGAATATGTGTAATTTTCGGGCTGATAGTGATCGGATGGTGAATGCTTTTATAGTGATAACTGGGCTAACTTTATTTTCTGGGATGATAGTTTTTCTCTCATTATACTTTTTCCTGGGATGAAATATTCTGGGATGGTAAAATTTCTGGGCTGATAGTAATATTCTGGGATGAAAAACTGTCGTGTTAGTTTAGTGTTGCCATCGTCGTTTTATGGGATGAATCCTGGGCTAACTTTATATACATGGAAATTGCTGGAATAGAACTGAGCTATTTCTTAACCGATCACGATGAAATTGGGTATTGGGTATGGAAATGAGATTCTGAAATGACTTTTGGGTAAAGTTTTGGATTAGATACGAGATCATTGAGTGTAATAAACTTAAAAATTTCAAACTATTTAGCTCGGCCCCTTCGGATTACACAAAGGCGACCTGGTTCTGTATTAGTATTTGAAGTAATAATCCAATCTTTAATTAGTCGAATGCTCGGAAATCTTTGAGGTTTTTGTTTTTCGAAAAAAAATATCCGTAGGCAAATACAAAATTGTTAAACATTTAAAAAAAATTATCTCGCCTCTACGAGCACAGAAGCGATCGAAGTGGCTTTGAATTATTATTTATTAAATGGATAGTTCAGAATAACTTCGACCGCGTCTATGCGAGGGACCGAAGCAAAAATATGTGGCTATAATCAAGTTTCTAGCTTCTAATTTAAAACCACTTTGATTACTTCGTTGCGATTGGTTGTTTGTTTTGCTTTCAAAAATTCAAAGTTCTATTCAATAGTTTCGAAAAATTTTGTGTTTGATAGAAATTTTCTGCGGCAATTCAGAAAAACCACTTATTTTTTTAAAGGAAATTTTTATGAGGTCAGGAGCAAGATCGTACAAAAAGATCGAAAATTTTAAACGGATTCAAAAATATTTTCAAACATACACTATTAAGTATGTTTGAAAATACTTTTGAATTCGTTAAATTTTTCGATCTCATTGTACGATCTTGCTCCTGATCTCCTGAAAATTTCGTTAAAAAAAGATAAGTAGTTTTTCTGAATTGCCACTGATATTATTGTAAAAATATAATTTTTGAGTAAAAATACAAATCTAGGTACTTTGGGAAGCAAACTATATTTGTGTATGTTATTTTGATATAAACTTCACTCCGATAAGTAGTTTTACGTTTTGCGTTAATCCAATTCGGCCCATTGGCATTTTTCAGTAATATGTCGATCTAGTAGAGATTTCAAATTTACGAAAAATTTATAAAACTAGCAGGCCGATTTTGATACAAACTCTAGATTGAACGATCGCTACTACTATTAAAAACGTGTAGTACGGCACAATTTTGTGGTTTACTAGACCCCATTGATTTGGGGACTAATACTTTTTGAATGTGTTAAATAGTGCCGTATCTCCCATTCAGATTTCACAAGGAATGAATTTAAAACACGGTCAAAGAATTCGAAACAGCACAACCGCGCTTTCACTAAATGAGTACGAAAAGACAATCTATTAAGACAAACCTACTGTAAAATGTAATATTTACATTAAAAGGAGCTGTGTGATGTACTTGCTTCAGAAAATCTGAGCGCGCGACTTCGGCAATTGGTAACTCACTGTCAATTAGTCGACAATGTTCGAAATGTGCTGGGTTTTCTCGACTTAAAATCTCAAGAGCACGATCGCGCTGCTTGAAACTCAAACGGTTAAATGAGAGCGTCCAGATAAAAAGTGCTAGATACCCTGTATTCGGTTTTGTAGATTGTGTTTTATAAACTTTTTATAGTTAAAACGTTACGCTAGTAAATTATTAATTTTTTATGTTACTATATACGTACATACATATATAGATATTCATATATAAAAACATTCTCAATTAAAATGACAATTTATTGGCAAAAACTTTATTACCCTCATATTTTATCCATTTCATTAAAACTTTTGAATTTCTATTATTTTATTTTATTAGCATTTCGAAATTAAAACTTTTAGTTTCCCCAAACCGAAAAAATTATAGTGAGCACGTTTTTACCATGATACTTTTAATGTTGTGTGCCAAATGAAAAAAGATTCGTTTATCTTTTCTTAAATAACAAGAAAACGCAGTAAAACTAAAGTTAAGAAATCTCGACTTAATTTCAATAAAAATACCAATTTATTATCAAAATTAATATAAGTTTTTGGTAGTTTAGAATTATATAGCAAAATTTTTCCGAAAAATCAGAAAAACTTGGATTATGAAAAGTATCGTTAATGTTAAAGATCAATATTTGATAATCTGCAACTTCCATTTTGTTTTTTACTGTTGTTCTTTAAATTCAAGACAAGCATAATTCCTATGTTCCAAATTGGTAGGTTATTAAAATTAAGATCGTTACTCAATTTCTTATATTCAATAAAGTCCATACTCGATTTCACTAAGAGTATTTTAAGCCCCAGCTAGTTCGATATATTTTCGAATGATTCGATGTTCATATAAAAGACAGTTTTTTTAACAATATTACTACTGATTCAGAGATCATCTAGTAATTTATCTATTTTTATCGTCGAAGGAAGGGAACACTTATCCTTCCTTATTTCTTTATTTCATCTGTGACGTATTTAATCTTCAAGTCCATATGAAGGTTGCCGTTCTTAAAAGACATAAATGATGACCAAATAAAAAAGCACCTTCAAGCAAAAGGCACGATAAAGCCAAAATTATTTTCAAAAAAATTGCTAGCCTGAATGAAATGAGGCGTCTTGGACAATATTTTATCATCTGCTGATTCGTATACCATTTATAGATTACAGGTTCATTTGGAACATCAACATAAAGTTTTTATTTATTATTTTATTTTTTTTGAATGAAGATTTCCAAAGTTAAAATAATTTTTGTTTTTTTCAATCCGGCCATGTTCGTAAATTCTCTCGGCAAATATGGTATATTTTGTCGAATTGCCCCAATTGATCTTTTTTTTTTGTAAAAATTGGTCGGCTAGTATGCAAAAAAATTGTAATAGTTCGGTCTTTGTTCAAGAATGGCACCGATATTCGATTAACTAAATATAGTGAATACTTGAAACACTTCGGCATTCAAAGGGTGTGATTTTTTGGAATCGCCGAATGTACTGCCTGAACAAACATCTGCCACGAGTTAACACTAGCCGCTCCTCGATTGTTAAGTTGGCTGCTGGTTTATAAACTGGTCGAATGCTGCTAGTTTATCAGTTTTTAATTGCTCTTGTCTTGTCTGCTCTGGTAGTTTTTAAACAGTAAAATTGTCAATAATTGCTGGAATCACTGTACCAACATAACCGCTCGATAAAAAGGACGGTTGTCTATGCGGTAAAGCTCATCCAATCGCTCGCCCCAATTTTTATGAACCCGGCATATATTAAACTACTGCAGAATAGAGCGATGTCCTTTTGCTGTTTTATTCTTAATCGTATAGACTTCCGCGCTTTTCTGTTTGCTTCAACCATTATTACGTTAACCAATGTGTCCTGTATACATTGTTTAAATGCCAACTTAAAATTAAGTAGTATGGGTAGTTAGATCTTCTCTTTTTCTTAGTATTAGAAAATCACGCGGTCTGGTCACATTAGGCAGATTTGATTCGATCATGCCAGATTTGCCGATAACAACACATTAGTTTATTATACACGTTTTCGATCCGTCAAAAGCATGAGCTATATCACAACCATCAACAGTACCGGTCGTCAATACCGTACAAATCTCATCCAACACGTTAACAAGCGCACCAACATCAACGTACGCATCAATCAACATACCAGCGACCACGCAGTTATCATGAGTTCATCACCAAAAAACATATTACTCACGCTCCGAATAGGCTCGATAACCACGAACGTACAGTTATCAGACGACAATTCAAACAAAACCACGACAAGTAACCCAGAGAGTGGAACCCGATCTTCCTAGTTTCCAATCGTTCTTTCCGACAGCGATATCACTGATGCGTGTGAACGTCTGCAACCATGCCGTGTTCTCCTTGATTCCGGCTCACAGGCGTCATTTTTAACCGAAGATTGCATCAATCGTTTAGGCTTAACGGATATTGCTATTAAAGGAGTTGGTGCATCTACCGCGAGAACCAGTCGAAGTGTGTAACGATGTTAGCGATAGCATCAAGATCTGCTATTAAACCGAAATTGAAAATAAACGCTCTAATACCATACTTCCATCCATCCACAAATGTCAATCCGAAACTATGGGACCATCTCAAAGATTTTCCATTAGCAGACCACACATTTCATCAAACTGGTACGATTGAAATTCTAATCGGCGCCGAATATTTCTTCGAAATACTGACTAAGGAGAAAATCCAAGGAAATCAAGAAGAGCCAGTTGCCTAAAACACTATCTTTGGTTGGATAGTTGTCGGGGTTGGCAGATGAAGATTGAAAAGGTGCCGTACCAACAACAAAATATTTCATACCAGAGCTAGTGATATCAAACGACTTTTTGCTGTTGAAAACAAGTTAGCAAATGACCTAGAATACACGAAATTTGGCCATGTGGAATTTATTGATCCCAAAACGTTAGCACACGACCCGTCTAAGTCACATATTACATGCCACATGATGCGATCGTGAAACAATCAAGCACCACTACTAAAATCAGAGTGGTATTTGATGTTTCGCGTAAATCCACGACATATGTTTCGCTGAACGACAATCTAATGGTAAGACCAACCGTCCCAGATAGCTTGTTCTTCATTCTCGTACGTTTTCGTAGACACACAATCGTTTTCACCAGTGACATCGAGAAGATGTACCGCCAATTAATAATAGATCGAGAAGATGCGTATTTTCAACGAATCGTGTGGCGTGAGTTTCCAGAATTACTTATTGAGGACTACTGGCTGTTAACAGCAACCTACATTACAGCCTCGCAGCACCGTATTTGGTCACAAAAACGTTAAGAACGATCGCAGACAATTGCGTGATGGAATCGGGAAAGTTTCAAAGCGAGATTCTATGTTTATTGCAGGTAGCAGTTTTTCACATACGAAAATGGACGTCGAACAACCCATTATTGCTGAAAACACACCGAAAGACAGCCAAGAACTATCACCCATCGAAATCTCAAATCGAGCGCGATCTATTAAGTTATTGGGTCTGGAATGGTGTCCCAAAAGTGGCGTATTCCATTTCAAAATTATTTCAAATTTGGAACTTACCAAAACAAAGCGGGAGCTGTTATCAAAGGCGTCCAAAACATTTGATCCGCTGTAATGGCTGTCACCATATCCATCATTATGATTAAAGTCTTGTCTACCAACATATATCAACGGAATCGCACGCGTCTAAGGAAAAATTAAACCATACTGACAAAATATCTATTCCGCGATGGTTATTTACAAGACAAAAATTTTCAGTTCCATGGATTTTCAGATACCTCCGAGTTCGCGTATGTCTCAGTAATTTATATTAGAACCGAGACCGAAGATGTCACCATCCAGACTAATATCGTGTGTCATACCATCAAAAATTCTAAATTTCGACCTGTGGTGAAAAGGCCCTAATTGGCTTCATCAAGATCAAGGATTCTGGCCTAGCCAAAAGAAGCTGTTCAAAATTACTTCCTGTACCAATAAAAAAGACCAAATTAGCTATAAATGTTAAGTGCCATCGGTCCAAACGATGTTCTGTTCTGTTCACAGAAATATTCGGTATTCCCTAAACTCAATCGAATCATCGCTCGATTGTTGCATTTTACAAATAACATCAAAAGGTCTCAACATAATAAGACAGCTCGACGCTGTTAACCATCCACGAATGTAAACATGCGACAAATATTATTTTCAAGTGGGTGTAGAAGGATCGGTTTGCTACTGAAATTTCTTGCACAAACGATTCTATCACAAACGATTCTTCTTGCACATAATTGTTGTCGAATTAACTATCACAGAAGCCCATATGAAATATATGCACACAGCAAGTCTTTGATGGTGGCCACATTAAGACAAAAGTACCGGATCGTAAATTAAAAAAATCTTGAGCGGCAACAAATAAATACATCGGTGTATTCCTTAAACGGGAATTGATTATGCTGGCCCAATTAGAGAAATTGAGTCAAACCTCATAAAGAGTACATGGCGTTCTTAGCTGCTTTAACACGGTTCATGTGCAGGAGAGGATTATGCTCCGGATATTTATGTTATAGTGACAATGGCATACCAATTTTGTTGGTGCAAAAAACCATTTACATAAAATCTAAAACTAAATAAATCTATCAAACATAATAATCTGATTTTCAATTTTTATTAGATTACCAATCAAAGTGGCATTTCTTACCACCATCTGGGCCAAATTTTGGCGGCTTATGAGTCAGCTGTGAAGGCCATGAAATATTTAAGACAAGTTTTGGACTTTATTGGTCCAAATCGATGCGATATTGAATTCTCGACCATTATGGTCGTTATCATCGGGCCCAGACGACATCGATACTTTCATTGAAGGTGCAATAGTTGGGAATTTCTTGTATTCTGAAGCAGTTGTTTTTAAATATTTGATGAATCAGTCGAAATAATAATGACCAGTCAGTTACAATTTTCTATAGTACGTTTCTAACAGGTGAGCAACCGGCCACAGTATTGGATATTTGAAAAGAGAATTAAAATTTAATTTTAAAGTATAAAAATTACTTCAGCGATGGATTCGTCCATAATCTTTCGAAAAATGAAGAAAAATGAAGATTTACGGAAACATTTTAATTTACCTGCGCGTATGTATGTCTGTATGGTTGTTCGCAAACATCTCACAGGTTATACGGCCGATGAACATGAAACTTTCACATAATGTGTATCTCGCTCGGCAAGGGGGTGATCATGAGCATAGTGCGATTTTTTTTACAATAGGTGGCGCACGAGCTATACTACTAAATCTCACGGACCGCTGAACTTGAAATTTTGATCGTGTATAATTTACATATCCAGAACCAACTTACGATATTTTTTAATCGGTTGAACTGCGGGGTCTAGGGACCTCGGTACGACTTTATCTAAAACACTTTCAAATTTCGCGAACCGCTCAACTGATCGTCTTGTTTTATAAAACAAGTTGCATGTCCAGAACAAGTCTTACGATATTTTTGAAGGGGTTGAACCTCGGGGTCTAGGGGCCCTGGTACAAATTTTTCTAAAACACTACCAAATATCTCGAATCGCTCCGATCGCCTTGAAATTTTGACCGTTTATTGTTGCATGTCCAGAACAAAAACTAGTATATTTTTGAAGAGGTTAAATTCCAAGGTCTAGGGGCTCCGATACAAATTTTTCTAAAATACTACCAAATATCACGAACGGTCAAACCAATCGTATTGAAATTTTGACCCTGTATAAGTTGCATGTCGAGAATCAACTTTACGATATTTTTAAAGGTGCTGATCGGCTGGAAATTTTCACCGCTTATAGGTTGCATGTCCAGAACCAACATTACGATATTTTAGAAGGGGCTGTGCCCCGAAATCTAGGGACCAGGTACAAATGTATCTAAACCAACCACCAAATATATATATATATATATATATATATATATATATATATATATATATATATATATATATATATATATATATATATATATATATATATATATATATATATATATATATATATATATATATATATATATATATATATATATATATATATATATATATATATATATATATATATATATATATATATATATATATATATATATATATATATATATATATATATATATATATATATATATATTGTATATATATATATATATATATATATATATATATATATATATATATATATATATATATATATATATATATATATATATATACATATATATATATATATATATATATATATATATATATATATATATATATATATATATATTGTATATATATATATATATATATATATATATATATATATATATATATATATATATATATATATATATATATATATATATATATATATATATATATATATATATATATATATATATATATATATATATATATATATATATATATATATATATATATATATATATATATATATATATATATATATATATATATATATATATATATATATATATATATATATATATATATATATATATATATATATATATATATATATATATATATATATATATATATATATATATATATATATATATATATATATATATATATATATATATATATATATATATATATATATATATATATATATATATATATATATATATATATATATATATATATATATATATATATATATATATATATATATATATATATATATATATATATATATATATATATATATATATATATATATATATATATATATATATATATATATATATATATATATATATATATATATATATATATATATATATATATATATATATATATATATATATATATATATATATATATATATATATATATATATATATATATATATATATATATATATATATATATATATATATATATATATATATATAGGGACCCGGATACTGTTAAAGTTAGCTGTTAATGCAGATTTGAATTAAACTTTTTAAGATGTCGATAATGCACATTGCATCGATAAACAAGATTAACCTCAATATTCAAACCAAAAAATACCAGTAATACAGATTTAAAAGTTACAAATGACCCGCAGTCACGTTTAGCTGATGAATGGTTTCTATATCAAGATTTTGACAGATGGACGACAATTTGACTGTACCAATTGAATGAACCATGACCCTAAGTAGAATATGATTATGCGTTTGGAGTAGGTTTTATTCGGTTATATTGGTGAAATATTCCATTTTCCGTTGTTTTGACGATAAAATTGTTCATCATTCGAGATTTTTCCAGATGAACACCAATCTGACTTTGACAATTCAATATGACATGAACAGTGGTAGATTTTGATAATAGGTCAGGAGTGGCTTTGATGAGGTTATAGGGGTGAAATTTTGATGCAATATCAAAATCTCGAATGGCAAGCGATTCTTGTCGATGCTTTATAATTTTCAGTCTTCTTTATCGATTACTTTCGGCTGTATGAAGCAGCAGATATAACCTCATCAGACCCACCGCTACCCTATAATCCCCATCAGACCTACCCCTAACCTATACTCAGAATCTACCTATGGTCATGGGCTATCGAATTGGCAAAGTCAGATTGGCGTCTATATGCCAAAATCTCGAATGACAAACGATTCTTGGCGATGCTTGATAATCTTCAATCTTCGTTATCGACTACTTTTGGCTGTATGAAGCAGATATACCATTTTATCCCTACACTGAAAAAAAATTCTAGGTAAATATAAACAAAATCATTGGTTATTTTAAACGAACATGTGGATTGTTTTTCAGCCAACTAAGCGCTTGTTTCATAATACTAAAATGAATAGTTCATTTTCAAATAATAACCAATGCCAATTATACCTATTTGCTTTAGTCAATATAACTAAGCAAAACGTTAATACAACTTAACACGTCGGTTAATTTAAACAACAATTTAAACCATCCGCTAGGTTATGTTGACCTACAGCATATGTTGACACAACTATTATTAAAGTTTAATTTGACCAATAACTACAACTTTACGTATAACCAACCATGTAGGTTAATTTTAACAAAAATTTGAGCCAACACACAGTTTAGTTTAAACAACAAAAATACAATTAATATAACTAAGCATGTAGGTTAATTTTAACCGAAGCTTTAAACTTTCACTAGGTTATATTAACTTTCAGCGTATATCAACATATTTTGAACAGGTTAATTATTTTACTTTAATTACTTAGTTAAATTAACCTTCAGGTATTTCGAACCCTTAAAAAATAATGAGGACCTCCTCAAGTTCTTTCTTGGCAGTTTGGTTGCATCTAAAAGTAGGTCTACTCGTCAGTTGTCAGGTTACACCGACCAAACTGCAAAAAATCAAATCTGCTTCATACCTATAGTATAACACAAGAACATATCGATTTAGCGAATTTTATCCATTATCATCGTTTAAATGTCCATAGTTTAAACTATTGCTATGTTATTTCATATGAAACAAATATGGTTTAATTTAACTACTACATTGTTAAATTATTAGTTTTTAAACAAATGCTTAGGTTATATGACATATTTGTAAGATCAAACTGTTATGAGTTGAATTTACCTATGTTCAGATTAAACCAAGCATATAAGTTGAATTGACTACCAAGCTCAGTTGATTTTACTTTTACATGGGCTAGTTTAACTATTCCGAAGTTATCAAATAAATGCTTAGTTTGAATTGACATACAAACAAGTTCAGTGTGGAAGAAAATAAAGCATTATTGATATAAATTGAAATTAACTTAGCCATTTTTGTATTATGAAACATGCATAAGTAAAATAAACCATGGTCATTTTTACCTAAAGTAAGCAAAGTCTGGGTTATAATAACTAAAACAAGTTGAACTAGCTTAAGTTCAAAATAATTTTTTTCAGTGTAGTCAGAGCCACCCCTAACCTATAATAAAACTCTACCTATGGACTATCGAATCGCTACCTAACCTAACCTAATGGACTATCGAATTGGTATAGTCAGATTGGTGTCTATATGCCAAAATCTCGAATGACGAACGATTTTATCGAAAAATGGGGAAAATCAAAATTTTACTCCTATAACATCATCAGACACACCCCAGACCTATAATCAAAATCTGCCTATGGTCAAGGGCTATTGAATCGGCATTGTCAGATTAGTGTCCATCTGGCGAAATCTCGATTGACGGACGAATTTACTGCCAGAAGAAGGGAAAACACAAAATTTCACAATTGATATGAAACAATAAATTAATGGGATCGATTCCGGGATCTACTAATATCGTGAACAGCTCAACCGATCGTCCTGAAACTTTTATTGTGCATAAGCTACATTCCCAAAACCGACCTTACCATATTTTTGAAAGGGTTGAACCCCGGGGTCTATAGGGGCCCCGGTACAAATGTATCTAAAACACTACCAAATATCGCGAACCACTCCTATTGATTTGAAATTTTGACCGTGTATACGTTGCATGTCCAGAACTAATATCGCCATATTCTTGAAGGGGTTGAAACCCGGGTTCTAGGGGTACTAGTACAAATTTATCGAAAACACTACCGAATATCGCTAAACGTTCAATGGATCGTCTTGAAACTTTGGCCGTGTATAGGTTGCATATCCAGAACCAAGTCTACGATATTTTTGAAGAAATTCAACTCCGGAGTCAAGGGGCCCGGTATAAATTTATCTAGAACACTACCAAATATCGCAAACCGTTCAACCGATCTTCTTGAAATTTTGACTTTGAATAGGCTGCATGTCCAGAACCAACCTTACGATTGTTTTAATGGAGTTGAACCTCGTAGTATAGGGGTCCCTGTACAAATTTATCTAAAACATTTCCAAATATCGCGTACCACTCAACCGATCGTCTGGAAATTTTGACCGCATATAAGTTGCATATCCAGAACCAACCTTACCATATTTTTAAAGGTGTTGATCTCCTTGGTCTAGGGCTCTAGTACAAATTGACCTAATACACTACCAAATATTGCGAACTGCTCAACCGATCGTCTTGAAATTTTGACCGTGTGTAAGTTGCACGTGTAGGAACAACCTTATAATATTTTTGAAAGGGTTGAGCTCCGGAGTCCAGAACCTCATTGGAAATTTACGAAAAATTATTATTTGTTATTTCTTTGACGGGAATGATTTAAGGAAAAAGCTTTTATGAAATTATTAGCATTCTTGAATCCGAGGGGTCCGTCTTCTAGGTCAAGGTGACCCTCCTTATAAGTTGCCACACCATTCATCCAATCGGTTTAAAATATTGGATAGGGAGCTTATACCAATGAGTTTCATAATTTTTTTGAAGGGATTGGGTGCCTGGGTCTGATACTCCATACAAATATTTTCCAAAATGCGCAAAAATGGCATTGGTAAATAATCAGAGTTTTCAAGAAATTGTATTTTACAATAGTTTGATTGTTCGTTACTTCAATTCTATCATAAATATATGGAGCGTGTATAATCGATTTATCTCTGATGTAGTCGTTAGCAATTGGGAATGGAATCGCCTCAATGGACAGAAGAGCATATTGTTGGCCTTGAAGTATTGTACGAAACGAATTGCGTTATCAATCAATTGAACAGACATAATTAATTTGATGAATTTTTAGTAATTAATTATAATTTAATAATCAATTTGAATTTAAAATTAATATTTTGCAATTTTTTAGGCTGTTCTCCGACATTTGAAATGGCTTAGTCCAATAAACGAATTACAAAAAATAACACTTTAGATGACTAGTGATGCCGATCAACCATAAGCGGTCGGGGTTCCTTCGGCTTGCTGCTATAGGCGGCTGGGAGTTGAACCACTATAAGCGACAGGGGACGGAGTCCCTTTAGTAAAATATAAACTTCGGAGGGATTTCAAAAATTTTATTCATACATTTTCTAAGCTTTCTAGGAACTATGTATAAAAAAATATATTACAATTTTTTATTTAAAAATAAGTATAAAACAGCTTTTGTGTGGTAGCTTTTTGTGGTAACACCTATCACAAGAAACTTCAATCAACAACTTTCAATTCACCAATTCAACCAGCTTTAACTGACACCCGCTCGGTGTAACAGGAACTAATGCATTGCATACCAAAATATTTAAACAATTAATTTCTTCCTTTAAAATATTTGACCAAAAGGTAAATACTGCTAATCATTTGAATGCAATTAGAGAAAAATTTAAAAATTTGAAACTCTAAATAAGTATAACTGCATTATTTTAAATTTTAACAATAAACTAAAAAAATATTTAAATCTTAAAACAAAAACGGATTTCAAGTAAAAAAGAAATAATTAAAATTGAAAGTAAATTTTATTAAAAAAAAAAAAAAACTTGGCAGGATTTCTACGAAATAATTACTTTTCTACTTTGCTCATTTTGGGGTTGAAAATCTTTTCATATTTTTTATGAGGAAATACTTAATTGTCTTGAAAGACAATTTTTTTAATGGTAGGAAAATCACCAAAAATTAGGTAATGAAACAAAACTTTTAAGTATTGCTAAATGAGATGATTATATTATCTATTGCTGTTTATCCCCCTGGATACTATAAATATTGCACACTTTGTAGTATATATAGCGCGTCCCGTTTAACGATCACCATAAATATAATGTGTGGTACGTGTAATGTCCTTTAATACTAGATTCCTAATTTGATTTTAATCTTAAAATCAATAATTCAAAAAAAACACATCAAAAAATGTTGATCTATACAAAAGAGCACCAGACATAAATGTCATGTTGTACCAGAAAAAAAAATGTCCATTACTAAAAAATACGGAGAGACATAATTTCATGTTGCAATGTAAGCGAAAAATATAAATGATAATATCGTACACTGGAAATGAATTTTCTCCATTCTGTTCTCATGTCGTATATATGATAAGAAATTTTAAGATTTCGAAAACGAAAATACATATATATTATTATTTGACACTAATTGGCATAAAGCCTCAGGACAAAAATTACTATTTTGTTTTGCTTGTGAAATACATGTTAGATAAAATTTTTGGTTATTACACAACACACACCCTAACCCAAAAACTAAAAATTGATAAGAAATAATTTTTATCAACATTTTGGGTAACACTTTACCACATCCCTTTAAACGGGTGTTATACATATTCCACTGTGTATTTTTATTATTACATTTATTACAAAAATTGGATAAAATTAAGCTTCTTAAAGACAACAAGCAAATAAAAAGTGAATACATCCTTTTCCCTCTGTGTATAAAGAGAGCGCGCCATATTCAATCGCAGGAATAACGAAAATAAACAAAACGGAAAATTTGGTACACGAAGCGGGAAGGAAAATTTAATCTTTTAAAATTATAATTCACTTACAATGAGTAAACATTTGTTGTTGTTGTTGTTGTTTTAACCATCCTATTAACAGCACCTGATTTTATTTTTACGAATAAAATACTTAAAAATAAAATTTCTAACCGCAAACGAAAAAAAAAACGTGAAAATAAAATAATGCTGATCGTTATACATTTATTAATAATAACAATAATAACGAGCGCAGCCAATATTATTAATCCATTAAAAACCAGCGAAAAGTATAAAACAAAACTTTACAATCTCATTACGAAACGGAACCAACTCAAACTCTTCACATAACATTTATTTTTTTTTACATCAATTTTCCATTGTGCCGCCCTGTACGAAATAAAATGGGTAGGGAATTTTTTTTTTAAATTTTTGTTGGAAATTTTCTTTGTTGCGACGATGCAACTATTGTTAGATTATTTTGTTTTTAGTTAAATTATACCTATTAAGGTGCCCCCTCCCATTATGAACCAATTGATAACATTACGTACAAAATTTTGATCTTGTTAAATATCTACAGTGGCGGGGCTAAACAAACGTTGGCTCAGCCCCATACCACTAAAAACGGAATATTTTAAGTCAATTTTTATGGTAGAATTAGGAGCAACTTATGAGCTTTCAATTTATCACTCAACCATAAAACCACCCACCGACTTCCAGTTGCTCAAGTAATAAACATCAATTTCTTGTATTCCAATTTATGAGATCACGAAAGACTTGGAGTTAAATTTTTGAGCTCCTATTCTTTATAACGAGAGTACATGAAAATGTCCAGTTTGATTTTTAGGTACAAACGCCGCCTGATCACGAATACCACACCCAATTTATCAAATAAAAAAAGACAATTTCTTTTTGAACTGCAAAAAAATAAAAATTTCAGTGTCGGACTTGCTATCCCTTATCGCGAGAGCCAACACCAATTTCTCAAGTAGAAACGATAAGGCCTTTTAAATTAGCAAAACTTGAATATTTCAATGTTGAAAATTATGTACCAGTTTATGAATGCACGAATCGAATTTATGTACCGATGCTTCAGCCCACGAAAAACCGATTTATGGGCCCACCGTGTGATTTTGAACGCAAAAAATACCCGAACTTTCAGATGGTACCATCATTCTAGGTGTTACCTATAAGCACGAATAAAGGCCTAACCCACATTTTCTCAAGTTTAAGTACAAAGAATTTTAAAATAGCAAAAGTTTAAAATGCCAATATGAAATTTAGTGCACCGACATATTACCACCGTACACGAGCTGCTACCCCTTTAGAGTGGAATGCCACCCCAAATTCTCAAGTACAAACGAGAAGGTTTTTAAATAGAAAAATTTTTTAAAATCTCACGAATGATTTTCAGTTTAATTTATGAGCTGCTACCCCATAGTACGAATACCAATACCAATCACGCAAATTTTTGGGTTCTCAGAACAAATTTTAAAATTGCTAAAATATAATATTTTAATGTCTGCTTTATGTACCGATTTATGAACTCCAGAAACACGCGCTGCTTGATTTTAGAGCTATAATACCTTGTCACGGATACCACCCCCAATTTTGCAAATACAAAAGACAATTTCTTTTAAAATTTCAAAATTGGAAAATTTCAGTGTCGGATATGATGGATTAATTTATGAGCTAACGAAAGATTTGCAGATTGAATTTTTGACCTGCTATCCTTAGCGCCGAGAGCCAACCACATTTTATCAAGTATACAATTTACAAGGTTTTCTATATTAGCAAAACTTAAATAGTTCATTGTCGCATATTATGTACCGATTTATGAGCACACGAATCCGATTTATGAGTACACGAATCGGTTATCCCACAGCACGAAAACCACCGCAATTCCTCAAGTAAAATTCACCTATAAAGATTATATCTTTTAAAATCTGAAACATGTGCAGTTTGATGTTTGACTTGCTGCTTTCAGCACGAATAACATCTTATGTGAAGTTATCCCAGCCCAGGAATATATCAAAACAATGAGTAGTTTAAAATATTTAAACTTTAATTAATAGCTAGAATTGAGACTATACAGATTTAGAATGGGTATGCAAGCAGCTTATTCATAAAAAAGTGTCAAGATGATCGGTATGTTGCAACTTGCCGAAATATGGCTCTGGGCTGGGTACTCCTAGGCATATTCGAGAAATTAATCAGTTTTTACATTAAAGAGTTAACATTAAAAGTTATACTACAATCGTTGCTTTTTTATTTTAAAAAATAATTGGTAAGTTCATTTTAAAGATTACCAATTTTGTTTCAGTTCCATACCGACTGTCAGGCTAGCCCGTTCTCTGAAGCAGAAACCGAGAGCGCTTCAACAAGTTTATATTCAATAGATATTCCTCTAGGCGATGATTCCACATTGGTAACTATTGAAAAATACAAATTGGTTTGTTGGTTTAATTTTTTCATTTTATTTTCAGAATTCAAATGTTACAGTTTTATTTGACGTCAGGAACGTTGTAGAAGATTATCTAAACTGTACGAGAGGAAGAATAATAAAGCAATTTTTCCAAAATAACAATCGTTTGGGGCATTACCAATCTTCCTTAGCTAATTTTTTAATTGAAAAGGAGGTTGATAAAATTAAAGATCTTACGAAAATAAAAATTTCTTCGGATAGATAGATTGTCATATTTTGCGAATTGCATAGAGAAAACGTTTCCGGGTGAGAAAGCCACTGTTTTTCATGTACCCTATAATTCACTAACGCGATCGCTTGCTACCGGAAAACTGTGGACGGCATATAATAAACTGAAACAAAAGATACGATCTTCATATGTAGCCGACCAAACGCATCAGGTGGAAAACGACGATGAAAGTTCTGATAGTAAAGTAGAATAGGTATTTGAAGTCGAATGTATCGCCGTGGGATAAAATTATAGAATTTTGGAGCTTAACTTGTGACGTAAGAAAAATATGGTTCGACACCTCTAAATCTAAAAATATTGTAGAATATTTTGAACATTTTCCAGCGTTAAAATCAAACAAAGGAATATTTCTACTAGAAATTGGTTATAATTTTTATTTTAAAAACCAAACCACTGACATTTTTGAATCGTGGCATAAAATCAATAAAAAAATTACAAAGGTTGCTAACAATAAAACAGGTAAGACAATTCAACGAGCCCGATTCTGCGATCTAAAGTTTTATTTTATTTTTGTTTATTCAATTTATATTTGAATATGGAAGCGGGGAAATAAAATATAATAACTGGAATTTTATGCCATGAGGATTGGCCCAGAAATAGGCCCCACTGGAAAGGGGAATAATTTATATATTATATTAATTAAATTCGAAAAATTATTTATTATTTTACAGGCAAGAAACACGAAATCAATCGAATCCTGGAACTAGGTGATTGTGAATTAACTGGACTACTATTACTTCCTTACCTGATAAGTAATAATTTTTCACGGAAACGAGATTCTAGTGGAGAGCCGATACAATTAACAAAAGCGGAATGCGCTGATATTTTTATACTACAAGTTCCCGTAAGTCCACTTACATATATATAGACTTAATTACTGATGTAAGGCATCCCCATTAAAAAACTTATGACTTTTAATTTTGAAGGAATTTTTTTTTTCCTAAGCTCAATTCAATTCTGCAACTCAAAAGTTTTTCATTATTGGGTGTCTCGTTAATCTCTGTTCACCAAATTTTTGAAATTGCACAATAAATCACTCAAACATTTCTTAGTTGAGAAATTGAACTGGTTAACAATTCTGAAAATAAACAATCTTTTCATAAAAACAATATTATTGGGGTTGATTCTGGAATCTCAAATTTTATGATGTGGTACGTTATTTTTGTTTTTATTCCAAGCGGAAGCGAGGAAATAAAGTAAAATACCATAAAATAACAATTTTTTTAGGGATAAGGATCGATCGAGTCCTTTAACCGAGCCGAGCGCTAACACTATTGAAAAAATTTCAAAAAATACCTGTAAACTTTTAGATGTAGCAAAAATATATTTCGTTCAAACTTGTTTTAAGATTACTTTGCCAGGTGAAATTTGTGATACTTCAATTCGACTTTGTTCAATACATTTAACTCGTAATTTTATATAAATTTGTCTTGCATCTCAACGGGCGAGAAGAGCTCCTGTTCAGCTAGTCTCTCCATAATCCGGGCAATTAAAATCGCACGTTTTACCTGCTTCATGAAAATGGTTTCAATTCTTTTGCTGTTAATAGCATAAAGCATTACAAATTAAACAGCTTACTAAAAATATGTATAAGTAATATATTTGGGAAGCTACCCATACAATGTTTACGACTATTTTAGTCGCAGAAAACAAAGAGGCCATTTATTAACAATATTTCTACCACAAAAGTAGAAAAAATGCGCTCCCCTCCCCCAAACCTTTAACCCCAGGGCGTACTTGTGTACACAAAGAACACAAACCCTTGCAAAAATGAGAACTCCCTTAGGTAGCTTCTTGGCAGCTTGGTTTCGTACTGATAAAAAGTTGGTCTACTCATCAGGTTGCAACGACCAAACTGCAAAAATCCAACTCTTGCTTTGTACCGATAATACAAAACAAGAACATATCGATTTAGCGAATTATATACAATATCACTAAATCAGAAACCACAGGAAATTCTCACTATGTATGTGTAACAAGCCAACACATATAATTAAGAAGAATTTTATAATCGTCCGTGAATTTAATTTGTTTAAGAATTTTTTCGGCTTTTCGGACAAAATATTATTTTAATGGACACCCATACAATGTTTACGACTATTTTAGTCGCAGAAAACAAAGAGGCCATTTATTAACAATATTTCTACCACAAAAGTAGAAAAAATGTTCTTGTTTTGTATTATCGGTACAAAGCAAGAGTTGGATTTTTGCAGTTTGGTCGTTGCAACCTGATGAGTAGACCAACTTTTTATCAGTACGAAACCAAGCTGCCAAGAAGCTACCTAAGGGAGTTCTCATTTTTGCAAGGGTTTGTGTTCTTTGTGTACACAAGTACGCCCTGGGGTTAAAGGTTTGGGAGAGGGGAGCGCATTTTTTCTACTTTTGTGGTAGAAATATTGTTAATAAATGGCCTCTTTGTTTTCTGCGACTAAAATAGTCGTAAACATTGTATGGGTGTCCATTAAAATAATATTTTGTCCGAAAAGCCGAAAAAATTCTTAAACAAATTGTGGAAACAGTTACTTTAAGCAGTATTGACCACCAGATAATTGATGTCTTAGGAGGTTTATTCACCAGCATCATGAATTTTACATTCGTTTATACGGGGGCAACCCTAAAACCCAAACATCCTCTAATGATACATTACCCGAAAGTAATGGCAAAACGTGGTCCTCTTATTAATCAATGGACGATGAGATTTGAAGGTAAACATAGGGAATTAAAAAATATAGCATCATCGACTACTTCTAGAGGGAATATTTGCCACACGATTTCTACTAGACTACTTTTAAACATGAGCAAACGATATTATCAGAATGAACTTTCAAAAAATTTTGTGTTTGGAAAATCATTACAATTATTGGATGAAGATAAACAATTTTAGTATCAAATTATAATATTGGAAATTTCAATAATGTTGAGAAGATTACACATTTTAAATTTGAACATCTGTCATATAAGATTGGAATGGCATTTTTTTTAAATTTCGATCTAGAGGAAAATTTTCCAGTTTTTGGACGAATTGATAATTTTTATGTAATAAACAATGTTGTAAATTTGAGGTATAATGAGCTAAAAACACTTTATTATAATAGACATTTGGCTGCTCATGTAGTAGAGATAAAAGCTTCTTTTCGGATTATACAATTTCTTAATTTAATTGATTTGAAACCGAAAAATTTTTGTACACTGAAAAATGAAAATTATCTTTTATAATCTTTTTTGTTAAGACATGTTTTTTAATTAAAATATTTTATAATTTCAGTACTGTATACATTTTGGATTAAATTTTATTTTATATGTATGTATAGAGATTTTTGAGAATAAAAAATAACAACAAACAATTATATAACTGAGTTTACAATATTACTATTTAATTATTTGAGTTTTCTAAAATTGCAATAACTAAACTCTGAATAAATTATTTCCTATTATCGAAAATGTTATTTCTCGTTGTGAAATAACATATATTACAAGTGCGAAATATGCATGTATGTGCTCCATTTAAATTAAATAAAATAAATCATTTTCAGATTTCTTCTATTTCAATATTGGAATTAAGACGTTCTATTTCGTAAAAATATTATGTTATTTTCGAAATATACTTTGTCAGTAGCAGGTAAAATTTAAAGTAGTTAATCAAACATTTTATCTTGAAAGTGCATAAGTATTATTTTCATATAGGTAATAAAATATTTAATTGAATGGACATAACATCGAACAAATAAAACATTTCAAATTGGGATATAAATTATAGTTGTCGTCTTTTCCACTATATTTTAGGTTCGAATCAAATCATTGAATACTTGCGCAGAGAATTCAAAGCCACAGCATTCGAGATCAAATGTTTCTTGAGGTTGAAATCGAACAACGACTAAATGGTTCGATTCGTATGCGTAAATCGTGCTCAAACGTTTTGGTATGACGAAATGAAATAAAACGGCAACTCCATCGGACTGTATACAAAATCAAGGTGGTTTTGAAGCGAATGGAAAAATCAATTTTCATTATCGTGAGTTGATCGGTAGCTCTATGCATTTCGCGGGGGAAAGTTTTAGTGTTTATCAAAACCAAGCAGTCGACCTTCGGGTATATATCATTTTTGGCAATGGAATTATAAATTGGGGCTCAGAACGCCCAAAATCAGTGGCGTTTTATCAATGGCGTTTTATCAATGGCGTTTTATCAACCGATTTGCAAAACCTGATTTTCCTTATGGATCAAAACGCGATTCGGCGTATTAAAAATTCGGAATTCAATAAGACCAAGCACAAAGACGTTACATATCATTTCATCAGAGAGGAAGATATGATATAGAACTTTCAGTTTAGTTTGTAACGCATGAATCGGTCGTTTAAATTGACCAAAGAATACCACTAGTTTTTGGCATTTCTATAAAAAATAACTTGTAAAGTGAGAGTATTGAAATTAGTGAACGTACCCTCAGATGTAATCTACTTAAACTTGTGTCAGGTTTGGTACATTGTATTTATGAAAGCGTGCACCATGGTTTTAGACCCGGCCGGTGTGCTCAATTGTAAGAGTCAAGTAAAACAAACGTTTATTTTATTCGTTCCACTGCATATTGGTCTGTAGGTTTGCAAATTATCAAGGTTAATTCAACAGCTTTACCTAACCACAAAGCACAAACATTTAGCAATAATCAAGTTCCCCGTTGAGTTATTACTATAGTCATAATGAAAAGGAATTAAACAACTCGTCGACTTTACCACTTTTGATTTTTTTCCATACCCCCAATTTATTCTCAAGTGACCTACCATCTTATTAACTGCCAAAACATGCTCGCGGGACTGGTATATATGACTAGGAATTTAACAATTAGACGAGTCAAACAGGCTGTGCATGGCTAGCAGTTAAACAATTGCGTGAGCCAAGTATAGCTTCTGCCTTTTCACATATTCCAGTGGGGAAAAATTGCAAAAATTTTACGATCAATTTGGGGTGGTTTTCATTCTAGACGGTGAAAACTGAACTGTACGTCGTGTATCGGGGGCTAATAAACCCATGCCGGTGTGTAGTTTCTGAACACTTTTAAATTAAAAAAATAGTATATTGCATAATTAGGAGGAAAAGTACTGCATTCCCGGACGATAGTGGAAATTGCAATTACGGGAGTCCGGGAATGCACTTTTTCTCCGAATTGTACATACTATTTTTTCTTCGATCGGAATTTAAAACGAATCTAAACCCAAAATAATTTTTAGTATTATTCATTATATCATATTAAGGCTGCGGGTCAATAGTCGGGTAAAAGTCAATTTTAAGTAAATTTTTCGGTAAATTCATTTATTTTTCAAAAATTCTATGGCAAGCTGATCGAAAAATCTGTTCTAAATCCGACTTTTACTATAGTAAACGATTTATCCAACTATTGGCCCGCAGCCTAAGAAATCAGAACAAAGTAAAAAATCGAAAATAACATAAGATTATTGCTTAGTTAGCCACGACATCATAAGACATAAATAAATTTTGTTTTTTTTTCGAAAGTTGTCAAGTTTGTGTACCTATTTGATTTGAAAATTTAAGGGTTATGGAAAGTGAAAGCGAATTATCCTTATCTTGTACCCCGCCGGATATAGTGGAAGCAGCTAATTCAGCTACATGTGATTTACTCCCGCAAAAAATCGAAGGAAAAATACGAAAATGCTTATAAACATACGGGAATATATTCCTCTTTTCAGAAACAAGTTTGATCATTAAGAATTATGCGCGATTTTTATATGAAATGATGTCGTTTTAGCTCGCAGATAGGGTGAATGTTCTATAATTATATGCGCAAACCCTACGGCGTACTTCAAAATGGCGTTAAGCTTTCTAGCTTGTGAGGATTTCCTAATGCTTTTTTAACTAACATTTTAACGCATTGAAAATAAATTTTGATACTGTTTTGTGTTAAACAAAAAGTATTTTTGAGGATTTTTTGTTTTTTATGAGAAAAGAAAAATTTTGGTTTACCGCGACTATAAATTAAATTTAATGAAATTTTATAAAATATATTGTGGTTCCCCTTTATAAAAATAAAAAAATGTAGGGACAGATGTCTCTAAGACTGGTAAACACATACAAATTAACGGCCGCACGTTAAAAAATAAAAAATCGTCCATTTCTTACAATTGTATGGCAAAATTTAAAATTCATTCGAAAATGCAAGTTAGGTTTAAATACACACAATCGTCACTGTTTTAAAAGTATGGCGAATTCCAGATGTATCTATAAAAAATAAATTGTTTTTTTATACTGAAAAATATATTGGTAACGTAAAAATTGGAAACTTTTTAAACTGCATGCAGTTGATTTTCTAGCAGTTTCTGTTCTACTTTACGATTTAAATGAGCCAGTTTCTTGCAAGTAAATTTTTTTATGTTTTTGATCAACCGTAGAAATTATAAAAACTATAAAATATATTTTTGTTCGGTTATTAAATTTTTCCGGTTATTTTAAAGCAAAATCGAGCTTTGAGAAGTTGTATGCAAGTTTCAAGCCCAAAAAATAAATGTGAACATTTTACCAAATTATAACGCGGTATATAAGGAATGAAACCGGTTTCGGGTCATATCAAGCGTGCGCCGGCAGGTTTGATGGTAAAGTTAAAAAATCGCGACATATAATAAAACATTGAGGAATCATAAAGTAAATGCGAGTGAGAATAGGGATAGTTGTACGACGAAGTAAAACAAATTTTTCTAAAAGCCAAAAAAAGTTAAATCGCAACATAATGTGTTCCTCAAGTGACAAGTGACTCGAGGCAAACTATATTTAAACAATATTGATGCGTATGTGATTTGTTACAAGCGCAACAAACAAAATAACATTTATGTTTTTGTTATGTTTGAGTGCTGGTTTACGGTTTGTAATACTTTATTTTATGAAAATATCATCGTATATATGTATGTGTTAATGTTTGAATTACTAACTCTTGACTATAATTACAACATTTTTGCTTACCTTAAGTTTAACTTCGACATCTTTAACCGTTACTTAAGAGCTACATTTGCACAATATAAAACACAATTATACACCGAAAAATTTGCACTACACATACAAATACACAATATATAAACACAATTTTACGCTAAAACTAACAAAATTTCAATGTGGAGACACTAACAACGGTAAAACATTTCCCGACTCGAAACACGTTTTAAAGCCTGACGCGACGCACTTGAAATTCAATACATAACTGAACACAAAAGTTGTTTTTTGATAAAATCAATCTCGTGTCGTGTAAAAAATTTAAACGTATAAGTATGTGTAAATGTATTTGGTATACATGAGAAACTGGATTGTAGTGTCATAACATTAAATCACAAATAATTACACATCCAGACAAATAGGTTACATCGGGAAAATATGCAAAAAAGCTCAACACTTTTGTAGAGCAAATGTTTGTATAAGTTTATCAATTTTTAGGTGTATGTCTCGGATAATACGCTTTTGGCAGTTATCACAAACTAGAAAACCCGAAATAATTATGTCATTAGCTAGTCCCTTTTGCTCGAAATAGCTTATTTGACCGATCGATAAACTGGATGCAGTTTGAACGTTTAAGAAACCATCAGTTAGTTTTAATACACGCTGGTCATTATTAATTTTATATGAAGACAACTAGATATTATACAGTTTCGTACAACTTATCGATTTTCACGTTAAGGTTAGAATGACTAGCGGAGATGGCACTTATAATGTCTTAATTTGTAGGATTGTCCAGTTTCACTAAATCGGACAAACAATCACTTTGTTTTCTAGTGTTTACTAATTTAGGATTTCTGCACAGAATTATTAAAAGTAAAACTACGATTATAATAAAACGTCAATTCACCATGCGGTACACAATTAACCAGAAGAGCTAGTTCACAATATAGTTTACTTAGAGTTAGGTTGGAATGGTTGAAATTAGTCAAAAGTGACATAATACTCTGCTTCATTCTGTGTCTGGTTCACAAACGCCATTACGCACTCCAAAGTTGTTGTGTCATCAGTTAATAAATCGTTTAATTCCAGGTGAAGTATTATTTCTAATAACAATAACACACGGAACTATCGCAGCCAGCTTCCTAGCGGTAAGAACATTGATTCAACTATCCACAGAAGGATCTAATACTCACGATGACCGACTCATGATGACCGACTTCTATATGGACGATTTACTCACTGGCGCAGACAGCATTCAGGAGGCTCTACTGGTGCTGCAAGAACTGCAAGCCCTCACAGCACAAGGTGGATTCAATTTAAGAAAATAGGTATCAAACTCTCCCAAAATATTGCAAAGCATTCCTAGAGAGCAACCTATCTGACTCATCAAAACTATTTGACCACATAGGCTGGCTGTCATCGACAACAATCATGGCCAAGATTATGACGCAGGATGTTTGGAAAATGGGAATAAGCTGGGATGAACAACTACCAGAAAAAATAAGTGCCAAACGGCAGAACAACAAAAATGACCTGAATGAGATATCAAAATTCCAAGATGGGTCAGTACAACGTCTAGATGCAAAATGGCACTACACGAGTTTGTTGATGCGCCAGAGCATGCCAATCCGGCAATGGTTCATTGTAGGACAGTGAATGACAACGGTAAACCAGCAGTTCCGCTATTAATGTCCAAAACACGTGTTGCATCAATCAAAACGAAGCTATCAATCACTCGCCTCGAGTTAGATGCAGACTTATTATAGGCAAAAGTATTGAAACACGTTCAAGACACCATAAAGCTTAAAAACGTTAATACGTATTCGCTTGGTCAGATTCAACAATAACACTCTGGTGGATTAAAGGAGACCGAAGCCGCTTCAAAACGGTTGTGGCAAATAGAATCTCGACGATTAATAAGACATTACCAACAACAACCTGGCATCACGTGAAGTCTCAATAAAATACCACGGACGCCGCCTCACGTGGCATAGCATCTATAAGCAGCTCATTGGCAACAATTTATGGTGGCATCGGTCAAGCTTCCTAACAACTATGCCGCCGCAGTGGAATACTGATGAACCCGTTCTGAACCCACCATAAAATTTACAAACAGAGCTGGAAGAAAAGAGTGTGCTAGCGACGGCAATGAAAAGGCCGCACATACTTGCAGAGTTATTTAGCTGACTGTCTACATACAGCAAAATCAAGCGCACGGTTGCATATTGTCTACGATTCATATACAACTGCAAACAACCGGTAATGAACTTAAAGTAGCAGAAACAGCAATTATAAAAATAGGATTTCGCACCAGAAATCGCCCGCATAACCGAACAGAATGCTAGAAAAGGACAGTAAGCTACTTTCATTAAACCCCTTCCTAGACGGCGAAGACCTACTCCATGTGATGGTATATCTCCAAAACTTCAATCTGACAACCACCAGCAAACATCGTGTAATTCTAAGCAACCACATAATTACTCAACGGATAATCGAGGAAACTAACCAAAATACATTACATGGTGACACACAACTTATCAAAACCAAAAACACATGGAACAACTAATGGGTAGTTGACCATCAGCAAGAGTGAGCCAGGGAAGACCGTTTTCTAAAACGGGAATCGACTATGCAGGACCCATACAACTAAGAACCACCAAGGGCTGGGGTAACAAATCCTACAAAGGATGCATTGCCCTATTCATATGCATGACAACCACCGCCATACACATCGAGATAGTGAGCAGCCTAAGAACAGAGGCATTCATAGCGGCCTACAAAAGATTCGTTTCCAGGCTAGGGCTTTGACTGATCTATTCTCTGATAACGGAACTTATTTTGTGGGTGCAAATTCCGTAATGAAGAAGACGTATAGTTCAGCTATGGCCACATTACATGACGACGTAGCAGCTATGTTAGCCAGTGATAAAACGACATGGCACTTCATACCACCTCATACCCCACACTTTGGCGGAATATGGGAAGCAGGAATAAAATCCGTGAAATTTCATCTTAAGAGAGTAATAGGAGATTCAACTCTAACACTCGAAGAATTAACCACTCTTACCACTCAAATCGAAGCGGTCCTCAATTTTCGGTCGCTGACTGCACTAACCAACGACGCAACGGATACAGCAGCGCTAACACCAGGAGACTTTCTAATTGGACATACTTTTAAGGCGATGCTAGAAGTGACTACCAGTAACATAGGATTAAGAACGAGATGGCACATGGTCCATATTTTTTTAACATTATTATAGAGAACGTTCATATTATTTGTTATGCGGTTTTGTTTACAATTTTTTTTATTTATTCTGAAGGTTATTAGACTGTGTGCCTTACGCTGATTTTATGTCTAAATTTCGAACTTACAAAATTTATGGTTAACTCATACATGGCACAAAACAAATTGCACACGATATTTAACAAATATATGCTTAATAAATTAAAATTTATAAATCTCCAAAATATTTCTAATTTATATATTTTAACTAATTTTGCATTTTAGAACTGAATATCAAACATATTTTGATTTATGAAAATTAGAGATATCTATGAATGACTGATACGAACTAATCGTCAATTTAATTAAGCGAAAATGTTGGCAAAAAAATCAATGTGAGGCGCACAACATTAAAAACTATAATACTTTGTGCCTGTTAACAATTTTATGGACCAAATTACTGACTAACCTAATTTCATGTTAGTTTGTACTGTTTTCAATAGATGGCGTAAAATATAGCGCACTAAAATTTTATTCTAATTTAATTTAAATTTTATCATTAAATAACATTATAGTACGCAATTTAGAACTAAATGTTATTAGACACAGTACGTTTTATGGCTTAACAACTATAAATCATTAATACAAACGAAAGGCAATTTAGCATAGTGGAAATGTAGGTGTGGGTAACTGCAGCAGGGAAACTTTCGATTTTCAAAATGAAACTTTGCATACCGATTAAGGCCAATTTGTGCTAATTAGTGCTCACGGGGAAAAATTAGTGCTAGTCCAGAAGCCGGGAAAACGGAAAAGAAAATTTCGAATTTCGCCTGAAAGACGAAAAAAATGAAACATAATTTCTAGAAAAAAACCAGAAACAATTTAAGCCAAATTTTAAAACTTCACAAAATCGGCTACATCGACGAAATTTGTGCTTCAACATTGTCAGTTGTGTACGCAATCACATAAAAATTAGTTGTTGATGCGTAAACGTCCATCTCTGACAAAAATAGTAGTCGAGCAATTTTGGAAAACGGAAGAAATTAATTCAAAATATTGTTCAATTACCGTTCCAAGAGTTTGTCAAAGATTTTCGTAAGCCGAGCAAAACTATCATTATGTCGAGAAAATATTGCACCGTGACTTAAAATTGAAAGAATCATACGATGCATTTTTACAACAGTATTTTATGTTAAACTATATGGAATTAATCCCAGAATCGGAAATACTGAGTTCGAGTAACGGCTGGGTACTTGTTAAATCGTAACTTGATGGTTGGCCCTACCATACAAAAAATTTTTGTAAATTTATTAATACGTTTTCTTAAACCCCAATTTGTTTTTTCCGCCGACATAGAAAAGATGTTCAGGCAAATTTCTATTTCAAACCAAGAAAAGGACTATCACCGCATATACTTTGACGAGATACTCCAAATTCGGAAAAGTGGCGTATTCTCGATTAACGATCGTAACTTATGGAACATTTCTACCACCGATGTTAAATCCGATTTATATATGAACGATTTAATGTTTGGATGTGATAGTATTGAACTTGCCTTAAAATAAACTTAAATCGTGAAACGGCATCTCGGGAAGTTAGCGGCACAAATCAAATGATTTAGTGCTAGGCATTAAATATAACCCAATCGAAGATTATTTCAATTTTAAGGTATCATTACCAGGATTTCCATCTAAGATTACAAAATAAGTATTTATGATCCATTGGGACTTTTGACTCGAAATCGAACTTAAAATATTATTCCCGTCATTATATATAGAAACCGGAAATTGGGATGATGCTAAATACTACCTAAAGCCTCATTTTGATTTGAACCACACCAAATCAGACCAAATAAAACTAAAACGAGTTAAATGTTTGGTTAAAATTAAAATCAAAATCCCATTTTTATTTGATTTATTCTGAAACTAAATTTTATGAAAACTTTCGATCCTATATGTATATGGGGGATAATCCATAAAATTACAATTCGAATGCGAAGCCAAAAATATAAAACACAGAGAATGGCAGAAAATAGGCAGCAACAAATTTGTCAACAGGAAACTAACAATGTTCACTGACAAATGGGAAATCAGAGAACTTTTGTTTTTTTATGAATAAACTTTTTCAATATTAAAGTGTACAAAAATAGGACTTATTTATTTTTATTATTATTTATTTTGGAAAACAGAAAAAAATGGCAAAGAGCATTCATTTCAAAAATCACAAAAAAAAAAATCAACGTATCCACATAAAAACATGGGAAAAGAAAATTTTCCAGATCAATAGACAATTGAATCATGCGTGCCATTTACATCTGTCGTTGATTATTACAATTTTCCTTTTTTCTACAATTGGGATAATTTTTATTTCTATTTTTGTTGCTGATTCCTAAACAATAAAAATAAAATAAAATTTAAAATGAATTTTTGTTTTCTTGTTGTTGTTTGTGTATTTAAATAAAATAAAAAACAATAAAAAATACTGAAAATTAATAAAAGTTTCCGATTCAAATGGATTCCAGGATTTCCATTTAAAATCTTAAAAGGCAAGAACACAACAAAAAAAAAATTGTTATTGAGATTATTTAAAACAAAAGTTATTTTAATTTTATTTTTTCGTCATTGGCTATGCATAAGATGTCGTCTGTGGTTCGCTACAAAACCACAAGGTTTTATTTTATATATTCAATTTGAAAATGTTGCAAATGGTTATGGAAGGTTATTTTTGTGTATTTTTTTAAGTGTTCTGAAATTGCAAATTTTTCGCCATGTAGGAAGCAGTTATTGTTTTTTTTGGGGAAATAGCTCAAGCAGCTGTAAAATTTCTTTTGATTGGAAATATCAAACTTAAAGTTTAGCAACGTTGGGAATAATCTTAGCCATATTGCAAATCAGAAATTCACTATTTTTTATATTTTAAAATTATTTAATTTACTTTATCGTTCTTGATAACGAAGACCAAGTTTAATTTAGAAAAACAAAGTGTTTGATTCCACTACTGTTGGTTTTACATGTTGGAAGAGTTTTCAAATTAGTCTTTTGTCTCCATTAGTTCTCATTCGACCAGGCACTTAATTGAAATCGGTAGTTTTGCAGAACTCGCGAATTCTTCTTTTAAACTTGGTTTAACAAAAGTAGCCGGAACTAAGCGTGGAAATCGGGCTAAAATTCAAAAATGACTTAAAGTGGTCAAAATTGAATTTCGCAATTTTAATAAGAAATAAATAAAACAAAAGATAGGCCATTAAGAATCTGAACACGCCGGAATCTCTTCCTGGAACTCAAAATTCCCTAGCCGCTTATAATGTTTTTCAAACACCGTTTGAATAGGTTTTTTTAAAGTAACGTTGGCTGCACCAGATGACGCTCTAAAAAATATTCGCTTCATGCATAAATTGTATACAAAATTTTATCGGGACGGACTATACATTATTATTTAGTATCATACTGATACTGTAAATCTGGACAGATGATAAATAAAATGGAATATAGTCGGGAGTGTGTCGATATTGACATAAATAAAGAAAATTTGTATATATTTCGATCAGAAAGTACAGTGTAGCGACAAAGTAAAGAAAAATAAAATAAAATTAAAACTGGAGAGGAGAATATGTTGTGCCGAACACCCGACGATCTTTTACAATGAATGGTTAGCGATGGCCATTGAGGTTGTATTAGAAATGATTTAGGTTATGAAGATAATACTGTCAAGCCTCTAAGCCGTCGCCATCAATTCAAATTAGAGCAATATTCCACCACAGCTCTATTAAATCTACGTAATTATAGATTTCATGACACTTTGCGCATAAATCGATATTCGCGTTATTATGCGCTTTCAGGTACCCTATCTTGATTATAGTGAAATCATCGCCCTTTGATTTGAAAATTCCATAGTGCTAAACATTTTCATAACGTTGGCTGCACTTTTGGGTGTCTAAAATATATGTCACTTCACACACTTCTATTTGCCTAAATATGAGTTTAAAATAAATTATAGTAATTATTGAAATTTTTGACCTCAAGATTTTTGCAGCTTTACCATTCGCTAAATCGCCGAAGTCCGAAAGCACTACCCGACCGTCGTTAAAGACTCATGAAACTACGCTGACCTATCTATATGCTTTTATGTTTTTCATCATCGGTCTTTATCAGAAATACACGTAATAGTGGATAAGAAGTTTAAATAGCTTACAAATGATTAGAAAAGCCTTTTAAATTTCAATCGTGGTGAAATTTATATATTAACCATAAATAACACAATACAATTTCAATCTTTCGGGATTTCATTTTCTTAATAACATAAGATAATATTTTCATTTTATCTCCTCCAATTGTTCACTTAGTTTTTTTTATTTTATTTTATTCTTATCGGTCCTATTCCTCTTTCATAAATTCGTTTCGTTTTTTTTTCATGCAAAACAACCAAGAAAATAGGAAAATTTATGACTAAATTTAATTTTTTTTACCGTTCCCATTTACTCGTATGCACAGCTTTTTATTATACTCAGAAATTCTGTTCATTCAAGTTACTATTCGTTTGTTTCTTCTTTATTATTTTTGTTGTTTTCTTCAAGCATCAACTCCGAAAAAAACATAAATTCCAATTGCATAAAAATACGAACACACCGAAAAAAAAACACAATCCACTATTTTTATTGTATATGAAAAGCTTTGATAAAAAACAAACTCGGAATACTCCGGCAAAGACATTTTTTTGTGCTTTCTACGGATCGAAATAATAAAATTACAAACAATACTTGCAAAAAAAAATTAAAATTACAAAACTGAAAATTGTACAGAAAAATTTCAGGTCGGTAAAGTTTAAAATTTATGTATGCAATTTTCATTACAACAACAACAACAACAAGGAGTACAAGTCGAAAACAAAAAAAAAATCGAGAAAGCTCTTTTCCATGTGCGCACACAACATAAAAACGATATAAAATATTATTTTTTATTGAATTTTAGGAAAATTCACTAAAAACGTGTATAATGCATATCGCTTCTACTTTTCCTATCAGTGTGAATTACATTGAGATCCAACGAACAAAAAAAATCCATTTCCTATACAAAAAAACAAAGTGTATGTTATTCTGAAAAATTTATTCTGTTCACCTCACACTTCTTGTGTTGTTTATTGTCTGATATATTTATTGATTATATTAAGTCAATAGAGCTTTTTCGGTTCATATTGTGATGTTGGAAGTGCAATTTGAAAATTAAAATATTGGAAAACTCAATTTATTATTATTTAAATTTCGTTGCTCTTTTCTATAATATTTCTTTATGTAGTGGATTTGGAGGGATATTCTCGTTCGCTGCAGTTGTCGTATAAATTATCAACTTTACCAAATTGCGATACTCGTTGTTATTTTAGAAATTTGCATGAAACTTTATGTATCGATTTGATATAGCAACAAGTTTAACCTCTTTTTGATATACTTTGCTGTAGGGGAAAAATATAAAAATGGTAAAGTGTTCATTAAATAATCATTGATAGTGGTTGATTATGTTCAAAATAATTTCTTAAACATCAGGTTTCCTAGGGTGCTGTTAGAAAGGTCTAACAGTAAAACTGCTAGTGTTTGTTCAGATATTGAAAACCCACTATATTATTATAAATGATGGAAATTACTTTTAAATTTCGGAAAAATTTCCGGCAAAAATATACCGTAGTCAAATTTCTACCAAATAACAAAAAATATACATGTGTGCGAATTTTAAACGAGTATACGACATAACTATGTCATTCATGTACAAAAATTCGGTAAGCGCATTAACCAGTGTGTCTATGGACGCACTTTTTTGGACACTTTTATGATTTGGACGGAAAACGATTCAAATTTTCAAGATAAAATTTTTGTATTTCATATTATTCTTTTCTGAAATTATTTTAATCATCAGACCAATGCAAATTAGGTGATTGTATACCTATATACGCCAATTCTTTGCTATTGACGACTGTTAAAGTTGGGAATGTGACATCTAGCGCATTAAAAATAAGCTCATTGCGGGTTTTTTTCTATGAAATTTTAGCACGGCATACTTTATGAAAATAAAAATTAACATACAAAAATATCCGGAACAAGCTTATTTTTTTTGCCGTCAGATTCACTTATAGTTGTCTATACAAATCGATGAATTGGGCTCCTTTGCGGTTTTTTATGGTCAAAAAATGATTTTCTATGTAAAATACAACAACAAATTAACTTCTATTGAGCACAGTTATTTTTAAAATGTTTAAACAAATAACATTTTGTACTAAATAAAAATATTATGAAGAATAAAACACGGGGTTTCCCTAAATATACAGATCTGAAAAATTTCGATGTTTGTTTTTGTATACCGCAAAGCAATACATACAGATCGGTCGATACGCATATGTTTAAGATTCCAAAATATGTAAAAGAGAATCCAAGAACATTAAAAAATGGGCTACAACATTAAGAATGGGAAAGGCATTTCCTACATATTTTAAGATTTGTAGCAAGCATTTTAACTCAAAACATATTTTAAAACCCGCGTCTAAAGCTGTAAAAATTTAGCCCGTGTTATTAAAATTAGCTTTTCCATGTCAAAACCGTCCAGTACTAGCTGTGTTGAAAAAAAGAACAAAGTGAAAAAAGTAAAAGACTTGCCGAACCCAGCCCAAGGTGATTATTATTTATAATCACAACCGAACCGAGTTTCAACACGATTGGTACTCAGTGCAATTCAGAAACGTTAGATAAAACGATTCAAGTGTATATGAAACCATATATCAGTATTGTATCCTTATGGGATACTGATAAACAGCTCAATACTATGACAGGAATACTAACTACAGATATTTTAAATGCTTTGGTAGAAATTTGCCGAGACATAGTCGACCAAGCGAAAAATGTATTGTGCCTCTAAAAGACAGAATTTTGGTGAGTTTTCATAAATTGAAATCGAACTGTTCTTTTGCTGAACTAGCAATATTTAAAAAGCCACAAATAGACTCATTTATTGGCAAACGAAGGAAGAAAATCTAAAAAGTTTACCAAAATGTTTCAAAGAATATTCAAATGTAAGAACAATACTAGATTTTACAGAAATTAAAACGGCTACGTTTAATTGTCTATCCTGCATAGTATGTACGTAAGGGAGCACATATATACCTTAAAATTTCTGATTGGTGTATCAGTGAGTAACGTAGCGACAGGGAGATCGTCAGAAAAAGCGAATTTATTTCCACGGATTTAATTGATTGACAGGCGATTCACAAGCATTTAACATATACTGACGGGTTTTTTGAAGCTTTCACTATAAACTAAGAGATTTGCAAAAAAAAATTATCTCTAATTATCTGGATATAGTCGTTTGAATGTCGCCTCAAAGGCAATTTACGAGCACTTAACATATACCGCCGGGTTCGTTGAAGCTTTCACCATAAACTAAGAGATTTGCAGAAAAATTCTATCTCGAATTATCTGGATATAGTCGTTTGAATCTCGTCTCACAGACGATTCACTAGCATTTAACATATACCGCCGGGTTCGTTAAAGATTTCGTTTTAAACTAAGAGATTTGCAGAAAAATTCGATCTGGAATTATCTGGTTTTAGTCGTTTGAATGTCGCCTGACATGCGATTTACGAGCACTTAACATATACCGCCAGGTTTGTTGAAGCTTTCACTACAAACTAAAATATTTGCAGCAAAATTGTTTTAGAAATTATCTGGATATAGTCTCTCGCCTCACAGGCGATTCACGAGCACTTAACATATACCGCCTGGTTCGTTGAAGCTTTCACTATAAACTAAGAGATTAGCAGAAAAATTTAACTTGAAATTATCTGGATATAGTCGTTTGAATCTCGACACACGGGCGATTCACGAGCACTTAACATGTTCCGCCGGGTTCGTTGAAGCTTTCACTATAAACTAAGAGATTAGCAGAAAAATTTAATTTGAAATAATCTGGATATAGTCGTTTGAATCTCGTCTCACAGACGATTGACGAGCATTTAACATATACCGCCGGGTTCGTTAAAGCTTTCAATAGAAACTAAGAGATTTGCAGAAAAATTCTATTTAAAATAATCTGGATATAGTCGTTTGAATCTCGCCTCACGGGCGATTCACGAGCACTTAACATATACCATCGAGTACGTTGAAGCTTTCACTATAAACTAAGAGATTTGCAGAAAAATTGTTTTAGAAATTATCTAGATATAGTCGTTTGAATCTCGCCTCACAGGCGATTCACGAAAACTTAACATATACCGCCGGGTTCGTTGAAGCTTTCGCTATAAACTAAGAGATTTGCAGAAAAATTTAATTTGAAATTATCTGGATATAGTCATTTAATCTCGCCTCACGGGCGATTCACGAGCACTTAACATACACCACCGGGTTTGTTGAAGCTTTTACTATAAACTAAGAGATTTGCAGAAAAATTTAATTTGAAATTGAAATAGTCGTTTGAATCCTACCTCAAAGGCAATTCACGAGCACTTAACATATACTTCAGGGTTTGTCGAAGCTTTTACTACAAACTAAGAGATTTGCAGAAAAATTGTATCTCAAATTATCTGAATATTGTCGTTTGAATCTCACCTGACAGGCAATTCACGAGCACTTAACATATACCGCCGGATTCGTTGAAGCTTTCTCTACAAACTAAGATATTTGCAGAAAAATTTAATTTGAAATTATCTAGATATAGTCGTTTGAATCTTACCTCAAAGGCAATTCACGAGCACTTAACATATACTTCAGGGGTTGTTGAAGCTTTCACTATAAACTAAGAGATTTGCAGAAAAATTCTATCTCGAATTATCTGGATATAGTCGTTTGAATCTCGCCTCACAGGCAATTCACGAGCACTTAACATATACTTCAGGGTTTGTTGAAGCTTTTACTACAAACTAAGAGATTTGCAGAAAAATTCTATCTCGGATTATCTGGACATAGTCGTTTGAATCTCGCATCACAGGCGATTCACGAGCACTTAACATATACCGCCGGGTTCGTCGAAGCTTTCGCTATAAACTAAGAGATTTGCAGAAAAATTTAATTTGAAATTATCTGGATAGAGTCGTTTGAATCTCGCCCCTCAGGCGATTCACGAGCACTTATCATATACCGCCGGGTTCGTTGAAGCTTTCACTATAAACTAAGAGATTTGCAGAAAATGTTTATTTGAAATTATCTGGACATAGTCGTTTGAATCTCGCCTCACGAACGATTCATGAACTTTTAAGATATACCACCGGGTTCGTTGAAGGTTTCACTATAAACTAAGAGATTTGCAGAAAATTTTAATTTGAAATTATCTGGATATAGTCGTTTGAATCTCGCCTCACAGGCAATTCACGAGCACTTAACATATACCGCCTGATTCGCCAGGGTCGTTGAAGCTTTTACTATAAACTAAGAGATTTGCAGAAAAATTTAATTTGAAATTATCTGGATAGAGTCGTTTGAATCTCGCCTCACAGGCGATTCACGAGCACTTAACATATACCGCCGGGTTCGTTGAAGCTTTCACTATAATCTAAGATATTTGCAGAAAAATTGTTTTTGAAATTGTCTTGATATATTCGTTTGAATCTTACCTCAAAGGCAATTCACGAGCACTTAACATATACTTCAGTGTTTGTTGAAGCTTTCACTACAAACTAAGAGATTTGCAGAAAAATTTAATTTGAAATTATCTGGATAGAGTCGTTTGAATATCGCCTCACAGGCAATTCACGAGCACTTAACATATACCGCCGGGTTCGTTGAAGCTTTCACTATAATCTAAGAGATTTGCAGAAAAATTGTTTTTGAAATTGTCTTGATATAGTCGTTTGAATCTTACCTCAAAGGCAATTCACGAGCACTTAACATATACTTCAGGGTTTGTTGAAGCTTTCACCATAAACTAAGAGATTTGCAGAAAAATTCTATCTCGAATTATCTGGATATAGTCGTGTGAATCTCGCCTCACAGGCGATTCACGAGCACTTAACATATACCGCCGGGTTCGTCGAAGCTTTCGCTATAAACTTAGAGATTTGCAGAAAAATTTAATTTGAAATTATCTGGATAGAGTCGTTTGAATCTCGCCTCTCAGGCGATTCACGAGCACCTTACATATACCGCCGGGTTTGTTGAAGCTTTCACTATAAACTAAGAGATTTGCAGAAAATGTTTATTTGAAATTATCTGGACATAGTCGTTTGAATCTCGCCTCACGAACGATTCATGAACTTTTAAGATATACCACCGGGTTCGTTGAAGGTTTCACTATAAACTAAGAGATTTGCAGAAAAATTTTATCTCGAATTATCTGGATATAGTCGTTTGAATCTCGCCTCACAGGCAATTCACGAGCACTTAACATTTACCGCCGGGTTCGTTGAAGCCTTCACTATAATCTAAGATATTTGCAGAAAAATTGTTTTTGAAATTGTCTTGATATAGTCGTTTGAATCTTACCTCAAAGGCAATTCACGAGCACTTAACATATACTTCAGTGTTTGTTGAAGCTTTCACTACAAACTAAGAGATTTGCAGAAAAATTTAATTTGAAATTATCTGGATAGAGTCGTTTGAATATCGCCTCACAGGCGATTCACGAGCACTTAACATATACCGCCGGGTTCGTTGAAGCTTTCACTATAATCTAAGAGATTTGCAGAAAAATTGTTTTTGAAATTGTCTTGATATAGTCGTTTGAATCGTACCTCAAAGGCAATTCACGAGCACTTAACATATACTTCAGGGTTTGTTGAAGCTTTCACCATAAACTAAGAGATTTGCAGAAAAATTCTATCTCGAATTATCTGGACATAGTCGTTTGAATCTCGCCTCACAGGCGATTCACAAGCACTTAACATATACCGCCGGGTTCGTCGAAGCTTTCGCTATAAACTAAGAGATTTGCAGAAAAATTTAATTTGAAATTATCTGGATAGAGTCGTTTGAATCTCGCCTCTCAGGCGATTCACGAGCACTTAACATATACCGCCTGGTTCGTTGAAGCTTTCACTATAAACTAAGAGATTTGCAGAAAATGTTTATTTGAAATTTTCTGGACATAGTCGTTTGAATCTCGCCTCACGAACGATTCATGAACTTTTAAGATATACCACCGGGTTCGTTGAAGGTTTCACTATAAACTAAGAGATTTGCAGAAAATTTTAATTTGAAATTATCTGGATACAGTCGTTTGAATCTCGCTTCACAGGCAATTCACGAGCACTTAACATATACCGCCTGATTCGCCAGGGTCGTTGAAGCTTTCACTATAAACTAAGAGATTTGCAGAAAAATTTAATTTGAAATTATCTGGATAGAGTCGTTTGAATCTCGCCTCACAGGCGATTCACGAGCACTTAACATATATCGCCGAGTTCGTTGAAGCTTTCACTATAATCTAAGAGATTTGCAGAAAAATTGGTTTTGAAATTGTTTTGATATAGTCGTTTGAATCTTACCTCAAAGGCAATTCACGAGCACTTAACATATACTTCAGGGTTTGTTGAAGCTTTTACTACAAACTACAAGATTTGCAGAAAAATTCTATCTCGAATTATCTGGACATAGTCGTTTGAATCTCGCCTCACAGGCGATTCACGAGCACTTAACATATACCGCCGGGTTCGTCGAAGCTTTCGCTATAAACTAAGAGATTTGCAGAAAAATTTAATTTGAAATTTTCTGGATAGAGTCGTTTGAATCTCGCCTCACAGGCGATTCACGAGCACTTAACATATACCGCCGGGTTCGTTGAAGCTTTCACTATAAACTAAGAGATTTGCAGAAAATGTTTATTTGAAATTATCTGGACATAGTCGTTTGAATCTCGCCTCACGAACGATTCATGAACTTTTAACATATACCGCAGGGTTCGTTGAAGCTTTCACTATAAACTAAGAGATTTGCAGAAAAATTTAATTTGAAATTTTCTGGATAGAGTCGTTTGAATCTCGCCTCACATGCGATTCACGAGCACTTAACATATACCGCCGGGTTCGTTGAAGCTTTCACTATAAACTAAGAGATTTGCAGAAAATGTTTATTTGAAATTATCTGGACATAGTCGTTTGAATCTCGCCTCACGAACGATTCATGAACTTTTAACATATACCGCAGGGTTCGTTGAAGGTTTCACTATAAACTAAGAGATTTGCAGAAAAATTTAATTTGAAATTATCTGGATATAGTCGTTTGAATCTCGCCTCACAGGCGATTCACGAGCACTTAACATATTTTTCAGGGGTTGTTGAAGCTTTCACCATAAACTAAGAGATTTGCAGAAAATGTTTATTTGAAATTATCTGGACATAGTCGTTTGAATCTCGCCTCACGAACGATTCATGAACTTTTAACATATACCGCAGGGTTCGTTGAAGCTTTCACTATAAACTAAGAGATTTGCAGAAAAATTTAATTTGAAATTATCTGGATATAGTCGTTTGAATCTCGCCTCACAGGCAATTCACGAGCACTTAACATATACCGCCGGATTCGCCGGGGTCGTTGAAGCTTTTACTATAAATTAAGAGATTTGCAGAAAAATTTAATTTGAAATTATCTGGATAGAGTCGTTTGAATCTCGCCTCACAGGCGATTCACGAGCACTTAACATATACCGCCGGGTTCGTTGAAGCTTTCACTATAATCTAAGAGAATTGCAGAAAAATTGTTTTTGAAATTGTCTTGATATAGTCGTTTGAATCTTACCTCAAAGGCAATTCACGAGCACTTAACATATACTTCAGGGTTTGTTGAAGCTTTTACTACAAACTAAGAGATTTGCAGAAAAATTTTATCTCGAATTATCTGGATATAGTCGTTTGAATCTCGCCTGATAGACGATTCACGAGCACTTAACATATACCACCGGGTTCGTTGAAGCTTTCGTTATAAACTAGGAGATTTGCAGAAAAATTTAATTTGAAATTGTCTTGATATAGTCGTTTGAATCCTATCTCAAAGGCAATTCACGAGCACTTAACATATCCTTCAGGGTTTGTTGAAGCTTTCACTATAAACCAAGAAGTTGTTATGACTGTGTGGTCGCAACCACGATTTTATGTTATGTATTTGCCTCTGGTTAGTGTCTCTACTTTCTATGATTGCTCAATGTTGGTATTTTATATTCACCTCGGTTGTTGTTTTCGCTTTCGTAGTTGTTTGTTGATTGTGCGCTGAACGCACCCGCGACGTTTTGTTTTGTACCTCATCGTTAGGTGGCGTATGGGTGAGAAGAATGATAAGAGAGAGAGAACAATGCGCATCGAGTGTGTGTGTAAAGCAAAACATTCCATAAGAATGTTTTTCTTATATGCCTCTCGTTTACACCAATGCGAATTGATGTAAACGAGAAACAGAGAAGAAAGACAATTCTTCTGGAATGTTTTGCGCGTTATTCGGCGTGAGAGATTTTTTTTGGTTAGTCTGGTTGTGGATTTGTTAATAAACAGTCTGGTTTTGTAATATTATTACAAAATTCTCGTTTTGGTTTTTCTTAATAAAAAAAAAAAAAGAAGTTGAGTCAAATTATCAAGGTGAAAAGTTTTGTTAAATTTTTGTTATATGAGGAACGTTAAGTTCGGCAATTAATTATTGTAATAGTGCACTTTTAATAAATGATTATAAAGTAGATAGGACTAAATAATTGTTTTACTAGAAGCGAAAAGGGGCAAGAGGCTCTAATAATATTTTTTTTGTGGAACCTTTCTATTTTTGAGACCTCCATCTTTAAAATTTCGATTTTTGTAATTTTTTTCCCCCTTCTTTTTTTTTGCCTGTGAAATAACAATTAATGGATGTATCAGTGCAATTGATATAAAAAAAAAAATTATTTTCTTCAAAAAATTTTGGTTCTGGAATGTGCGGAATGATATAGACAACAAACACCTGCATAGTGGTGAGTGAATTCTTGGTGACGCTCTAGCGTAAAACGCAGACGAAATTTCGATGTTTTCGCAAATTCGACAGTTGTACAAAAAAAAAAACTTTGTCGAAGACGCACCACCATTTTATTCCTTGAGCGGCAACACGTGGGCAATTTATACTCAAAGGCGGAAGGACGCCTCGCAATATATTTACGGGTTTTCGCCGGAAGTAAAATTACATTATTTTTGATTAAAGGCGAAGGGCGCCCAACAATATCTACGAGTTTTACGGGAGGCCAGTTGAGGCCACTTCATCTGTTATTTCCACTTGTAATTTTGGTTAAGGCAAACCAACGAATATTGGAAATCTACGGTTTTGGCGAAGAACGCCCAACGATTTTCTTTGCGGGCGGTTTAGGCCAAAATATTTATCGGCACCAAGGCCGCAACCCAAACTTTATTTGGTATCGGTGAAAGGCACCGCAACTAACGGGTAACCAACCGGCTATTCGTTTTTGGTATCGGGGAGAGGCCCCGCAACCGCAACGGCACCAAGGCCGCAACCCAGTTTTGGAAAATATTTATATTTGGATTTTTTTTATTAAGGTACAATTTTGTTTATTTTATTTTTTTTTTATTATTTTATATATTTTCAATTTTTATTTTATTTTTTTTAATTTTGGATTTGTAATCGAGCGCCGAAATAACGGTCGTAGGTCGCGCGCTCGGTGCTCATTGTTCTCCCTCTCTCTCTCGTTTTTCTCGTTCTCGTTTCTCTCTATTGCTCTCTCCCTTTCTCTTTTCTTTTAATCGTGGGAAGGTTGGTTTCTTTATATTATTTGTTGTGTTTAAATAAAAAAATAGTAAATAAAATGAATTATTAAATTTTTTCGGTGTGGTGTGATGAGGGGGGAGTTCCCATCTTGTGTCGACGGAGGGTAAGCGGTCCTTTGGTGCCTGCATCCGGATTCGGAACCGGTGGTTACCACCGTACGAGTTCGGGCGGATGCACGCACCAGGACACCTCTCTACCATTATGATTATTTTATTTTTTTATTTGATTTTGGCTGTTCGTTCCTCAGGTTCCGGCCGACGAATTCCGGCGGAACTCCGGGTATTATTATTATTTGCGTTTTGCTCCCTTTGATAATTATCTGTATTAATCACGGTGTAGGCAAGGAGCCGTGCATGCCTCAAACCCCACGATCCTTAGCACTTCTCGCTGAGAACGTAGCCGGCAAAATATCACCGTGGAGGCCTCTCTCTGCATGCGCTTAGTGAAATCTGCAGGTTGGCAGTAGCCAGCCTGTAACAACGTTTGCAGAAAATTTATATTTGAAATTATCTGGATATAGTCGTTTGAATCTCGTCTTACAGACGAACACACGAACATGCACGCGCATTGCTATTGACGATCCTGCTTCTGAAGTTACTGCTAATGTTTTGCATGTTTCTGCATCTAAGACTAGCCTCTTCCTCACTATTCTTTGGGACCTGGAATTTCTCTCAGCTAAACAGTGAACACAAACATCACACTATTTACACCAATCTAAATCAATGCAATGTATATTTGCGGTATACAAGAAATAAACATTGTGACAAAGTCCAGTTCCTCCGAGCCGATTTAATGGTGAATGCTCCAAAATCCAATCGACGGAAAGTTGGAATATTAGTAAGAAGGAATAAGCCCATCTCTATCATTTTCTAAATTAAGTTAATAAAATTAGGATCGATGAGCAAGTGGGTAGCCCGGAATTTATTGTAATAAACACACCATAGCGGGATTAGGGCAAATCTGGTAAAATTATATAGCTCATGCGTCATGCCACATTTTTGGGGTTGTCTGATTATGTGGGAGTGATGTTATTTCGAGTTACATATCTATAGGCTTTAAAATATATTTTTCACACAAATCCAACAACAAATTCATATAAGTAACACGATACATCTTTACTGAAACGTCTTAAACTAATTTTAGTACTCGTCGGAAACCCCGAGAGAACACACATTTAGTCTAGAATTAGTTTAGAATGTATTAGTATCAAGCCATGATGGTCAAAATAGATAAATCTAACATTTTATTATTTCTCCCTTGCCCTCCGCTCCTTCGTTAATATATAAATTTTTTAAATTTATTTCAAACGAACGAGGTACGTCTACGTACATCATGAAAACCATAATCTCTTTATCTAATAAAGATTTTTTTTTGCATACCTCATATTTACAGACAAATATTTTACGCAAATATTTTAAATCTTGACATCCTATACCATTTGAGACATAATTCTTCTTTGAATGTACGTAAAATATACAAGAGAAGATAACAATAACGGGAATTCTAAGGTGTCTATCTATAGTGGTTCACTATTATAGATAAACACCTTATAGTGTTCCCGTTTTTTTAACCAAAGCTAACCAAAAAATAATACGGAATCAAGCAATAACACAGCAACACAAAATCGTTGTATTCTAGAAATCGTGTTTTGCCCCCCGGAGACATAGCACGTTATCCAACAGTTCTGGTGGAAATTTTATGCAGTGATCGTGAAAGATAAGGTGCGAAAAACACTTTTTCATAACAGACAAAAAAAAATGTAGATTTATATTTTTCTAACCTATTTTCTTAGCGAATTTATATGTGTGAGTGTGTTTTTTATGCAGCACGAAAAACAATACAAGTTTAATGTTGGTGAAATGAACAAAAAAAAAAAAGGAAAATCTTGATCTCTTAAGGTGGTAAATTTACTTTTCGTTTTATAAAATTTTGTTGTCCTTTTTTGAATGTTTATCGAATTTTTCGGTAGTTTTCCATTCTTCGTTTTACATAAGTATTATTATGGGTTTTTATTTTGTTGTACATATTTTGAATGCGTAATTTATATACAACACCTGAGGTGCTTTATCTGATATTATCATCTAGAGTTTTGGAAAATGCTCAGCTTAAAAAAAATTACTTATATGCCTTTTCTCATTTCCATGATTGTTTATCAGTATTGTGCCGTATTGTCTACACCGCGTAGATAATTATTATTCTACATGTGTAAAGAATGTATGTAGACTATTAAAAAAATTAAGTTGGTTGTCAATGTGGAGAATGTAGACAATGTCGAAAATTATTGTTTCTCGAATAGGATGGAATATCATTTCTACCTCACATTTGAAAAATGAAACCAAATGTTTTGTGTTTTGACAATGACGTCCATCCTCCTCCTATTTATGTAAATATGCAATATTAGTTGCTATGATCAGAAAATGGTATGATTGATAAGAAAACCGGAAATATTTCTTGCATACTTAATCCTGTCCGGTTACACAGAAAAACGACTGACGGCTGTTAGTTCATTCAATTATTTCTTCTCTATTGCTATCACAACCTACTAGAATATATTTGAACAATATCTATTTCACTTATTTTTATTCTACAATCGAAAATAAATTATTTGGTGATAGAAACGCAGTAGCCTCACAATGTTGCAATCTAGCAGGCTGGTAAATGATATAAAAATTGAAAGAGACAAATTTTATTCTACAGAAACGAGAAATAAACTTCGATAAATGATCGAAAAATGGTGATATTAGAACGTCCCAGCCCTGGTTTCGCAATCATAAAAAACGCAACACAAACTTGATTAAATATATTTTATTCGATGGAAATATTTAACGATTAGTTAAAAAATCATTCAATCAAAATTGACCGTTGAAATATTTATACGCAAATACTTCCACGGAATAAAATATATTTAATCAAGTTGCAAGATTTGACATAAGTAAAATGATTTTTGTTTTAATAAATATTTATTAAATATCTTAAGTTTATTAAAAATCGCATAAATTTACAGCAAATTGAATAAAAAAAATTTAATTTTCTACAACCACATAGATAAATTTATTGCATGTTTGACCATCGAAATTTATATTTATATTCTTTTTGTGGTAAGTATATTTTTACACACTCACTGCTTGCCTATTTTCTAATTTTAGGCAATTATTTAGATCGTAAATTTTGGCAATATACCTAGCTAATTATAAAGTAATTCAGGTTTTCTAACAGGCGGCTCACAGCATTTTTGACCAAATATGTCAACACAGCTATTAATGATTGCTAAATTAATCGACGAGTTCACAATAGCATGGATTTTTTTCAATGTTAACCTGGCAATACTCATTAGTCGATTCGTGACAGTGATAGCAATACAAAATAAAAATCGTCACGACAAGACAAAGTCGTGTCGCTTTTGCTTAATAAATAGAAGTTATACTTTGGTTATGGTATTAAAGGGTTGATATGGTATCCTTTCAAAAGATGTCTACAACAGACGGTATTGCACAGAGAATTTCTATGATTGCTGCGAATTTAGCTTCGCACGACGTTATGATTATCAATGAAGCCGACACGTAAACACAGTTTGTTTGGTGCCGTTGAAGTACATCTTGATGAACTCGATTCCGACTAGGACTGAAATTTTTAATTCATTTAATGCAGCCCTGAATGTAGAAAAATATTTTGAAAGTTTTCCGATTTTCCGGGTTCCTTGATTAGTCACTCGTAGTGGATTACATCGACTGGGATTAAAGTTAAGGAGCTCGTGATATATCCTAGAACGTCTACGTGTATTTCGGAATTAACTACTTGTTGTCGTCGAAAATAATGTGTGAATTGTGTACGTACTACAGAATATTATTTTTTGCAGTGTATCACAATGTTTTTTTTTCAGTACGAGGGTACCATCTTATAGTTTGCCAGTTCAAATTGGTGTTCTCCAAATTTTTGTAAGTTAATATTAAATTCTTGAAAAACAAAATGTACGTGAAGATAGCCTAAATTCCATCCTCGAAAAATGCGACGGCAAAACTATTGCTATAATGACATTTTCTACTATCACCCCAAAAAATCTCCACAATATGACATTTTTGACTATGAGCCCCGCAAGCCCAATATTTTTACTCTCAGCCCATACCTCGATCTGTTCTAAGCCGATTATGATGGGATTGGGTGTACTAGATGGAAGTGAGCTTCTTAAGTGACAGGTGGCTATATTCCAAAATTTCTACCCAACATCATTTAAGAATCCCATTTCCATCCAACAAAACTAATCCCGTAATCGGTAATTGAAAAATTTAAAATAAAAAATCGAGGGTCCGTTAAATCGAGGGCCCGTTAATTCGAGATCCGCTAAATCGAGGGTTTACTATAAATCGACAAAAAAATCGACTTAAAAAAGTATCACTGTCTTATAAACAACTCAAATATATATGGCATTTACAATGAATAATATAGAATAAACAAAAACAATGTGGTAGTAAAGTAAAACAAACATACGCGCATCACTAACAAACGAAACACAAATACTACTACTATATCTTTCCGGTTACATTCATTTCATTTCACACATTTCGGGACAAACTCGATATACTGGTATCCATAAAGATCTAGTTCTTAGTTCAATTATGGGAGCATAACTATTCCTTGCGTCCAAAACATCAGTCGCAAATAAGGCCGCAGTAAACCAACGTCTAATCTCAATCTCAATCTCAATCTCAATCTCAATCTCAATCTCAATCTCAATCTCAATCTCAATCTCAATCTCAATCTCAATCTCAATCTCAATCTCAATCTCAATCTCAATCTCAATCTCAATCTCAATCTCAATCTCAATCTCAATCTCAATCTCAATCTCAATCTCAATCTCAATCTCAATCTCAATCTCAATCTCAATCTCAATCTCAATCTCAATCTCAATCTCAATCTCAATCTCAATCTCAATGTCAATGTCAATGTCAATGTCAATGTCAATGTCAATGTCAATGTCAATGTCAATGTCAATGTCAATGTCAATGTCAATGTCAATCTCAATCTCAATCTCAATCTCAATCTCAATCTCAATCTCAATCTCAATCTCAATCTCAATCTCAATCTCAATCTCAATCTCAATCTCAATCTCAATCTCAATCTCAATCTCAATCTCAATCTCAATCTCAATCTCAATCTCAATCTCAATCTCAATCTCAATCTCAATCTCAATCTCAATCTCAATCTCAATCTCAATCTCAATCTCAATCTCAATCTCAATCTCAATCTCAATCTCAATCTCAATCTCAATCTCAATCTCAATCTCAATCTCAATCTCAATCTCAATCTCAATCTCAATCTCAATCTCAATCTCAATCTCAATCTCAATCTCAATCTCAATCTCAATCTCAATCTCAATCTCAATCTCAATCTCAATCTCAATCTCAATCTCAATCTCAATCTCAATCTCAATCTCAATCTCAATCTCAATCTCAATCTCAATCTCAATCTCAATCTCAATCTCAATCTCAATCTCAATCTCAATCTCAATCTCAATCTCAATCTCAATCTCAATCTCAATCTCAATCTCAATCTCAATCTCAATCTCAATCTCAATCTCAATCTCAATCTCAATCTCAATCTCAATCTCAATCTCAATCTCAATCTCAATCTCAATCTCAATCTCAATCTCAATCTCAATCTCAATCTCAATCTCAATCTCAATCTCAATCTCAATCTCAATCTCAATCTCAATCTCAATCTCAATCTCAATCTCAATCTCAATCTCAATCTCAATCTCAATCTCAATCTCAATCTCAATCTCAATCTCAATCTCAATCTCAATCTCAATCTCAATCTCAATCTCAATCTCAATCTCAATCTCAATCTCAATCTCAATCTCAATCTCAATCTCAATCTCAATCTCAATCTCAATCTCAATCTCAATCTCAATCTCAATCTCAATCTCAATCTCAATCTCAATCTCAATCTCAATCTCAATCTCAATCTCAATCTCAATCTCAATCTCAATCTCAATCTCAATCTCAATCTCAATCTCAATCTCAATCTCAATCTCAATCTCAATCTCAATCTCAATCTCAATCTCAATCTCAATCTCAATCTCAATCTCAATCTCAATCTCAATCTCAATCTCAATCTCAATCTCAATCTCAATCTCAATCTCAATCTCAATCTCAATCTCAATCTCAATCTCAATCTCAATCTCAATCTCAATCTCAATCTCAATCTCAATCTCAATCTCAATCTCAATCTCAATTTCAATTTCAATTTCAATCTCAATCGCTCAATAGCTCAATCTCTCAATCGCTCAATCGCTCATTCGCTCAATCGCTCAAAATCTCAGTCTTCTAATCTCAAAATCTCAAAATTTCAAAATTTCAATATTTCAAAATTTCAAAAATTCATAATTTCAAAATTTTAAAATTTCAATATTTCAAAATTTCAAAATTTCAAATTTTCAAATTTTCAAATTTTCAAATTTTCAAATTTTCAAATTTTCAAATTTTCAAATTTTCAAATTATCAAATTTTCAAATTATCACATTTTCAAATTTTCAAAATTTTAAAATTTCAAATTTTCAAAATTTCAAAATTTCCAAATTTCAAAATTTCAAAATCTCAAAATCTCAAAATCTCAAAATCTCAAAATCTCAAAATCTCAAAATCAATTTTCTGACCTACTGGGAATGGGATTCTTAAATGATTTTTTGAAGAAATTCTGGAATATGGCAACCTGGGATGGAACTCATACAATTTTTAACCGAGTATGATGGGATTAAATATGTTGGATGGAAATGGGATTCTTTAATGGTTTTTGAAGAAATTGTAGAATTAGGCCACCTGGAACGGAACTCGACCAATTCTTATCCGATTATGATGTGATTGGATATACATATGCTGCATGGAAATTGGATTCTTAAATGGTTTTTGGAATAAATTCTGGAATATGACTAGAGAGGAAAATAATTTCTGATAAAACTTTTTACAAGTCGCGAAAAATAGTTTTACATACTAAGTAGAATGGCTCTAGACCCGGTAGCGTCCACTATTCATTTTCATGGGATTCATCGACTTCCACAGATGAGGGAATAAAGCTTCCTGTATTCTAAAAGTTCTAAGGACACTTAAAGTTCCGGGAAATCCTGGAAATCGCTCAGGAACATCCGGGAAATCTTGGGGATCCGCCGGGGAAATCACGGGATATGCCGGGGATTTTCCGGAAATCGTAGGGAAATCATAGCATATTCCGGGATTTCCCCTGGGGATCCCCAGGATTTCCACCGAGTTTTCCCCAGCGTAGTTCTAATCAGAACCGCCGTTTTTCGAAACAATGTACGGAACCCAGATTAAAACCCTATTTTCTTCATGCAAATCTCAAACAACCCCAATTTAAAAATCACGCTTCCGCTATGCATTTGTTGAGACTCATTGAAATATGGTTAATATTATTCCAAAATATTAACCATATTTCCATTGAAATATGGTTAAAATTATTTCAAATTTTCAAATTTTCAAATTTTCAAATTTTCAAATTTTCAAATTTTCAAATTTTCAAATTTTCAAATTTTCAAATTTTCAAATTATCAAATTTTCAAATTTTCAAAATTTCAAAATTTTAAAATTTCCAGTTTTCAAATTTTCAAAATTTCAAAATTTCAAAATTTCAAAATTTCATAATTTCAAAATCTCAAAATCACAAAATCTCAAAATCTCAAAATCTCAAAATCTCAAAATCTCAAAACCTCAAAATCTCAAAATCTCAAAATCTCAAAATCTCAAAATCTCAAAATCTCAAAATCTCAAAATCTCAAAATCTCAAAATCTCAAAATCTCAAAATCTCAAAATCTCAAAATCTCAAAATCTCAAAATCTCAAAATCTCAAAATCTCAAAATCTCAAAATCTCAAAGTCTCAAAATCTCAAAATCTCAAAATCTCAAAATCTCAAAATCTCAAAATCTCAAAATCTCAAAATCTCAAAATCTCAAAATCTCAAAATCTCAAAATCTCAAAATCTCAAAATCTCAAAATCTCAAAATCTCAAAATCTCAAAATCTCAAAATCTCAAAATCTCAAAATCTCAAAATCTCAAAATCTCAAAATCTCAAAATCTCAAAATCTCAAAATCTCAAAATCTCAAAATCTCAAAATCTCAAAATCTCAAAATCTCAAAATCTCAAAATCTCAAAATCTCAAAATCTCAAAATCACAAAATCACAAAATCTCAAAATCTTAAAATCTCAAAATCTTAATAACCCCATTTTCATCCAGTATACCCACCCAATCCTATCATAATAGTTTAAAAATTAATCAAGTTCCATCCTAAGTGGCCATTTTTTAGAAGTCCTTTCCAAAATTATTTAAGAATCCCATTTCCATTTAATTCCCAGGCTTCGTTAAATCGAGGGTGTACTATAAATCGACATAAAAAAGTAACACTGTCTTGTAAACAATTCCAAAATATGGTATTTAAAGTGAATTATTATTCATAAACAAAAACAATCACACGTGACATGCATGTGTAATAAAGTAAAACAAACATACTCGAGTCACTAATAAACGAAACACAAATACTACTAATATATCTTTCCGGTTACCCTTATTTCGTTTCACACATTTCGGGACAAAATCGATATACTGATGTAAAAAAATTCGAAACAATAGATTTTACTTGATGACCCCTTCCTCAACCCACAAAAAGCGTAAATTATTTGTATAAGTTTGAATGATTTTGCCTCCTTGTACAGCTTTGACTGGAAAGGAGATAAACGCTGCATTGTGAAAATTTTTCTTAGTTGACTAGTATTAAATTATATGCCCAGTTTATCAGTAGGGAAATACCTGTGATGTTTCATATCATTGGGAATAACCGTTTTACGAACGATGGAAGACAGTTTCACAATATAAATTAGCACTTCAACATTCTCAATCTCTGGTTGGACAAACGCTAAAACTTTCATAATTAGCTCCTTGTTGTCGTAATTGTTGGTAGATATTCCACTGGTTACAATATTAAATGTTCCTCTATCACCCCCTATGTAACCCACGAGTCCGGCTAACGAATAGTTTCAGAGTTCAATGGACTATATCTCGAATATTAAATAATATATTTAATACTTTAATATTATGATGCTTTTATTTCGACTGTCATGGCATTTTTAAACTATCATGATTGCAAGTATTTTCGGGGCTGAGAGTAAAAATGTGGCTAGTTTTTGGGCTGAGAATAAACAAAATCAAAAAAAGAATGATTTTATCGGTTGGTAGTAAAATATTTAATAATATATCGTGATATAAAATAAATACAGAGTGCATTTTAAAATAGTTTATTTTGTTGATATTGCGAGTATTAAACTATTCATTTTAATAATGTTTCTTCTTTTGGTAATAAATTGTACTCAAATGCTCGAATTTAAGTCCACTATAGCTAAAGTTATATAATAATAGCTAAAGTTATATAATAATATATATAATAGTATAGCTAAAGTTATATAATATTGCCCTATGCAACTATCTAAGTTTTCAGGGATAGAAATTTGGGTTATCTTCACAAAGGTCGAAACAAAAGGGTTTGTGATTAGCACGTTAGTATAATTCAAGATATTACAAATATATTCACGAATTCTCAAATTTTTTATTCGCAATGCCATCTGTTTTAGTGAAAAAACATAGAGTTGAAGTACAAATGGATAACTTTTTTTCTTAAACCCGAGAACTTACATTTCTTTTGTCATAGCTGTCACTATTTTGTCATTTATTTTCATAAGTATAATTAAAAAATTTAATGTTTTGAAATTATCATAGCAATACCTGCCACCAGAAAAAAAAAAGCCTGTAGATAAAAACTGCCAGCTCCACCTGCCTCAAACAATAGAAAATAAAACTATATTTATTAGAATATAGCAACTCTAGCCAATAAATTTTTGGCTTAGATCATGGCAAATTTTTGGCATTAGAAATGAGGAAAGAATCACGACGAAAGAATCAAAGTGTGGAACGGCAGATTCTGATTATTTTAACCCCACCAGTGGTAATTTAAATAATATTAACCATATTTCAATGACTCTCAACAAATGCATAGCGGAGGCTTGATTTTTAAATTGGGGTTGTTTGAGATTTGTATGAAGAAAATAGGATTCTAATCTGGGTTCCGGATAATGTTTTGAAAAACGGCGGTTTTAATTGGAAGAATTTGTCTATTTACACATTCATTTTTAGTTTCCTTTTAACTTTTAGAATAAACGAAGCTGCATTGTCTTATTTGTGGAAGTCGATGAATCCCATGAAAATTGATAGTGAATGCCACCGGGTCTAATGGCATTCCACTTCGTATATAGAACTTTTTTTTCCGCGACTTGTATAATATATTATCAGAAATAATTTTCCCCTTTTATAAACAACTGGACCTATAGAAATTTTATAAAACGGATTATATTTCAATCGAATCTTCAATAAATGATCAAGATCCGTCCCACGTAGCCATATACCCTACTCCACCGCCGTAGCCATATACCCTACTCCGCCAACATACCCTACTCATCATAATCGGCTAAGAATTGGTCGACTTCCGTTTCAGGTGGCCATATTCCAGAATTTCTTCCAAAAATCGTTTAAGAATCCCATTTCCATCCAGCATATCCAATTCCATAAAAATCGGATAAGAATTGGTCGAGTTCCGTGGTCGAGTTCTTGTAGGATTCCCCTGGGTAATTTCGAAAGATTTCCTGCAAAATATCCGAAGTCCAAAGTAATTCGTGCAACGCCGAAGTAATCCAGCTCCCAACAAACAAACGCTGATAGCAGAATGAAATAGATCGAAACTTTTGCACACGTCGAAGCGAGAAAACAAATAAATTTACTTCGGTTTCTTCTATGCACTGCATTTTACCCCCACCTAATCTCTTGTTTTATCAATTTCATTTCAAAAATTGTTATTTCATTTCTATCAGTCTCCAAATTTTAGCTGAAGGTAATAGATGTGCGTTGAGATGATTTGAAACATATTCAATGGCATACGTATGAAGATGTTTGTAAATGTTTTTCAGATACATGTATAACATATAAAGTAAGTATACAAAATTAAAAAAATCTGAATGACAATACACATTAGGTACATACAACCAAAACAAAACACAATCAATAATATATGATTGTGTTTGGTTTTGATACAACAAAATACATTAAAAAATATTTTTTTCTGGTAAACCAACGGTTAACAGTTACATATTATACTCAAATCGAAATGAAAGAGAGATAAATTAATTTTAAGGGGAAACAAAGCCGAGTTTTCGGCCGACAACAATACGAATAGCATGGAATTAGGTGCATCAATTTGAAGTCAAAATTGAGCGCTCTAATTATATGCTGTTTATGCGCTCTTTGTGCGCTGATTTGTACTACTGGGCTAGTAGTTACGTATAATATAAGTAAATTGTAATTGAAAATAAAATATGACGGAAAAAATATTTTTATATTCATACAAGTACGAAACTTCATTTGATTGCAGCAAAAATATTGTAAACTAGGAATGAGATACGAAAATGTAATAACAGCAGGATAAACAAATATTTAAAAAAAGGAAGAAAAATAAAAATTTTGTATAATAAATTTGAATTGAAGGAAGAAAAAATTATAATTTAAAATTGCTTGCATTGTTATGAATAATGATATTTCGTTCGTGAAGTCGTCATATTTGATTTCATTTTTCTTTCGTATATTCTTAAAATATTTTCCTGTGGGTTGTTAATCCCGTTTGGAATATTTGGTAATGTAAGATTGGAAAAACTGTGGAGGGAAATATATTGAGCTACAAAAAAAAAAAATTGAGTGCACTATATATTGACATTGTGTGATAAGAAACATCAATTTGAAATAATTTTTTTATGTTAGACAAACTATTGAATGAATAATATTCGATGTTTAGTTTTTTATAATAAAATGGTACAGGTGTACGAGGTTCGTTACAAAAATATCCTTACTGCGTTCGCCATAACGATCACGTAGTTTGTTTCGATATTTATTTATTTTAATAAATTGCACAATTAGTGTTAATAAATGAAAATATTTTACAGTAGGTCTCACATTTTTTGTGACCTCATTGCCGTACTCCTTATTCAAACATCGTATATACATAAAGTATATATCCTGATTCTTTATTTTATTTCATTGATGATGCACTTAAAGAAATTGTTGAAATTCATTCTTAGATTTGTATAATACATATTTTATTTAAGTATTTATTTTTTACGGAACTCAGTACTGTATATTATTTGCACAGTAACTCGACAGAACCAAATATATACTTTTGTGAGTTTGATATAATTTTTTGTTGTGCTCCGCATGATATGTTTGGCTTATATACTTTTGACATATAATAGATATTTTGTTATCACAATCGTATACAAAGTATGTGTACATGTACCAAGTACGTCTGTATAAATGTAGAATTGTTTATTTTAAGTAGGACAATGTGACATTAAATTGATTGATGTTTGTATTACTCGTATACTACTCGTACAAAGGATACACATTTTGTTGCAAAATATCTTGATTAAAAGTTCAAAAAAATTTAGAACACGCCTATAACAATTACGGTAATCAGTATAATATAAGGACTCGACAAAAGCAGCTCTCGATAAGTGGCACAGTATCTGAGCGCCAATACCCCATGTGCAATGCCTCGAATAAATTTACTGCAAAAATTGCGTATTCATACCTCAAAGCTTTCATTCAGAAAAAAACAAGGCAAAATATGTCCAAAATTACAAAAATAGACAACCATTAATAAGTACACTGTTAAAAAATTCTTATAAGAATACTGAGTCAAACTAAAAAAAACCACAAAACTATTTATTTTACATTATTCATAAGAGTTCAAAAAATTCTCAATTCCCCGATTCTCAAAACCAATGCAATTTTCTTGGTTTAAGTATTTTTAATCTAGATAAATTCTTAATATCGTAGAAAATGAAAATAGAAAATTCCACTATGTGGAAATGTTCTCATTAGGTTGACAAGCAAACGAGTCAAGAATCATTTCCCAGAGGAGGGGACTTGTATTCTATCTGAAAATGTTAATCTTATGTTAAGAAAATCAATTGAGACACGAGCCATTGTTTGAGCAGTTTTAGTTTAAATAAATTCTCGGTATCGTAGAGTTTGTCAGAAAACTCTAATGTGGAAATGTTAGACTAAGGTTGACACAATCACAGCAGTCGAGAGCAACTTCCAAAAAGAGGGCAGAGGTATCCTGCTTCGTTCTCTCGGTTTGAACATAGTTTATGTTTAGATAATTATTCGTAGAGTTTATCGGAAAATTCCACTATGTGGAAATTTTAGCATTAGGTTAACACAACCAAATAAGTCGACAGCCATTTCCTCCTGCGAATGGAGGGGACAAATAATTTTATTGGTTTGGGTAGTTTTATGTTAGATAAACTCTTAGTTGAACCAGTAAAATCGTTTTGATTTTCGAGAACGAAAAAGGGATATATGAGGACGGGATAAATGGCTCTTGACGGGCTTGCTGGTCAACCTAATTTTCACATGATAGAATTTTTCGACAAATTTCGACAATTAAATCAATTTGATTTACGAGAACGAAAAATGATACCTCTCCCCTTCTCTTGGAAATGGCTCTTGAATCGTTTGCTTGTGTCATCGTTTTCCAACAAACTCTACGATATCCATAATGAAGTGATCAATTGGAAATGTCTCGTTCCTCATGTTCAAAAGCTGATTGGCAAATGTGTTGGCAGTAACATCTCGAAGTAAATTCACACGTTTGTTTGTCGATTGTTTGATTTTCGTTACAAGTTTCCTTATATGAAACAGTCATTAGCTCATCAGCGGGTGTTGATTGTAGGTTGACTATCAAAATTTAACGAAAATTACCTGTTTGAATTGATGCGGCGCCTCCCATTGGTCGGTTATTTTATCGCAAATCGCTCCGCTTGGTTCAAATTATCTGCTTGGTTCAAATTCTCCATCTAGTAAAATTGATGCATTTCCGGATAATGCTACTTCTGATATAATAAAAAACAATTTCTTGATAGTTCTGTAAATTCGACTAAATTGAAAAAGGCGAAAAAATTTTAAAACAAATTTACATTTTGGAAAAAAATTATGGGAGCACCTAGACCCGAGGTTGGGGAGTACCAATCTCTTCAAACATGTCATAAGTTAGGTTCTGGTCATGCAACTTAAACATGATAAACATTTCATCATGCTCGTCACACTCTTACGTGCACAGCTTTTGGCAATATAGTTTGGATCACGTTATACGAATAAAAATATAACGGACTTATCACACGTAATCGGAAAATCTCCTCATCAAAACATCAGTAAATATTCCCAGTTCCCACAGAATGCAAATAAGTGTAGTCATCTTTTGTAGCTTAAACCAAATGCACAGAATTAAAGACTTATTTCATTATCAATACCTCGGGGACAATTTGGTCAGCCAGCATGTTTTATGGAGTTATACGAGTAGAAGCAATTTAAAAAATACTTGAGTTACAACTATTTAGGTTCAGTGAGCAATATCAGGTATTCAACAATGCATTATATGCTATTGAAAACACTTTCAAGTAGCACGCGGCTTAAAATATGCTTCTTTCGGCTTCCCTACTCCGCAAGGATATCCACCAGCAAAATGCGACCTCAATGGCGTAGCTGAGGAAATACGCTTTGCTCAAATTAACGAAAATCTCAATCTGTAGCAACCTGAGACATTTGAGGATATCCGTTATGCTCTCGGCGGACAAACGATATGCATCTACTTTGATGGCCCTGGTAGAATTGGTAAAACGTTCCTCTATAAAACTCTGATGTTTTTCGTGAGAAGAGATTAACAAGTAGCTAGATGATGCTACAGCAGCGATGCTACAAAAGGATGATCAAAAATGCATTGATTAAAATTCAAGTCCATTTGGCGGTAGTCTTCGTCATCTGTGATGATTTCAGGAATATATTTTCAGTATTATCACGAGGTAATCGAGCAGACATTACTGAATGCTTCATCAAATCAAGTTATTTTTGGCGGCACTGCACAACCGAATAAACCTGCAAGGAGTTACCTAACCGTTAGGAATTATCTAACCGAGTAAACATCGCAACAATCGAGAGACAATACTTGCTGCCTGCTTGCCACCGCAATCTTCTACAGTTGAAAAAGTGCCGGTTCCTATAGTATCATTTTAATAGAGCTTGGATTTCATTTCGTTTAGAGGGACTTGCTTTCCTAGCATCTTTTGGAGCACTGTTGTACCTTCGGAAATCCCCTTCGAAATACGTAGTTTTGTCATTACCACTTGCGAGTATAGTTTTGCTTCTCTTGTTCTGGTTCCTCTTTGGTGACAGTTTGATTGATTTTTTCGGAAATTCTGCATGTGTTTGCGTTTTATTTCTAATTCTTTGTAACTCCGCAGCTACTTTGCATCCCCGGTAGTTTGAGGGATGTGGCTTCTTGCAATTAACGCAATTAATGATGCTTTCTGGCACATTTCACGCATCTAGTCTCTCTTTGATCATATTTCTATGTATATGATTAAAACCTTGACATTTCTTGCACTGCGGTATTACACCGCTATTTTTGTTCAATGGCTCTATTTTAGCATTCATATTAAGTATTGCCTTGACATCATATACTCGCTAACGAACTCAAAACCAATTAAATTACTGGAAATGTTTTATACCACGCCTACTTGTTCCGAACTCGAGTTGAAATTGTTTTAACTTTGTTGTTCTTTTAATACATTTTGTGTGACACCATGATATTAATTCCTATCTTACTTCCGATGTCATGTACGCACCATAGATGCATTCATGAACAAATTTTGTCTGACAGACATAAATAATAATCGCTCTGATTGGTTGAGTGTCGGTCATGTTTTTTATCGTACGAAAAAAAGTAAAAATTGAACATTGCTCAATTTTGTATAAGATTTGACAGCAGTGAGAACAAAAGAATACATATTCTAAAATATAAAAAAATAAAAAATTCAAAAGAACAAAAATAAAAACACTTTTTAGGTCACTTCACTTGCTTTATGAAATGTCAAAAAATCGGCATACGACGAAATTTTATACGCATGTATCGCTTAAGTTTGAATTTTGTTTTTATCGTATAAGGCAAAAAAATTAATTAATCAGAGCGATTATTATTTATGTCTGTCAGACACAATTTATACATGAATCACCGCCTTAAATTGTATGATAATAGAAAGCCCTCTTTTGTTAATTTGAACTCGTTTTTTAGTTTCGATTTTTCCTTTCTTAATACATAAGTGTGCTAAAAAACCTCTACGTTGGCTATTTCGAACTTGAAATACTTGTTGCATAAACTCAGGGGTCTATTATGAAATTTTTCGATTTCGATTTTGTTCAATATCGAAAAAATTCGCCCTATTATCAAACGCATACTGCATCGAAAAAATCCGCCATATTATGAAATTAAAACATATAAATGAAGCGAGTTTTTCCGAACGCACATGTCAAGATTTGACTATTATTTAGTTCAGTTGACGAATTTGATATACGACTGATCGTATTTTTATGTTAATGGCGTTAATCACTTTTTTGTGTTAAATATATTAAATAATTTTTAAAATTATATACAACACTACTTGTTTGATATAATTTTAAACATAGTATACAAGAAAACAACTTATTATTTTATCGAAATAATAAGTTGTAATAAAAATTTTCGAAGAAGTATAAAAATTTCAGAGATTAACGTTCGAAAAATTTGAAATGTAAGTTTTATTATAAATATTCATGTTAAATTGACCACCAACGCAAACCAGTTTGATTTGTTGGTGTCTTTCATGGAAATAAATCGCAAAAAATTATTTAAAAGTGCATTTATAAGGAGACAGCCAATCAATTATGGGAAACCATTGCAAAAGATTTAAATAATGAAGGCCTCCCAACAAAAACTGTACCATACAATCAATGAAAAAGATAAATCCAACGAAGGGACGACTCGATAAGCTGTTAGATATCAGAGGCGAAACTGAAGGGATCAATGCCCAGGAACTTAGTTTGGCTGAAAAGCATCAACTGCCACTACAAGTGCTGCGCTTAACAATTGCGGCAACAAGGTAGAAGTACCAACAATGGGGGACACAATTTTTGTTGAGGCAGCCAATGTCAAAACCTTTACGGAAATTGAAACACGGCATGAAAGAACCTCTAAAACCCAGAAAAAATACGGTGGTAAAGTTAGCCGAAAGTTGCCAGCCGAAAATAACAAAAATGATAATGCAGATCGTGTCTTTGGTTTGATAGTCGAAAAGACTCAACAATGTTGGTCATACTGTTAAAGTTAGCCGAAAGTTTCCAGCCGAAAGATAATGCAGATAGTGTCTTGAATACAGCAAAAATCAGCCATGAACTCGAATTAAGGAGAATTTAGGATCGGGTTACATCATTCGGGTGAAGGAGAAATTATTTCAGTTTATAGGAATTTAAAAATCGATAGGAACGAGAGTATAAAGAGAGTTTAAAAATAGTCAAGACACTATCTCCATTATCTTTCGGCTGGCAACTTTCGGCTAACTTTAACAAGTTATGTTGGTCAATATATTTCAGCTGAAAGTTAGGTATTTAAGAAAAATTATTTAATCCTTCATATAATTAACTTCTTTAAGCTGATATTAAAAGAAAAGTTTTTTTTTTTTTAAATTTTGAAGAAATTCTGATGAGGATTATTTCAATAGTTCAATTTCTGAAAAATTCATTGAATGGCCCGGCGCTCTTGTTTAACATATAGCCATTTGATAGGCCCTAATGCCTGCTAGCAACAGTCTAATTTTGAAGAAATTCTGATGGGGATACAGGGGTGTAATTTGACAATATTTAAATTGTTCAATTACTGAAAAATTCATTGAATGGCCCGGCGTTCTTGTTTAGCCTTAATTCGCATTGATGTCACTATGACCATTTGATAGGCCCTAATGCCTGCTAACAACAGAACAATTTTGAAGAAATTCTGATGGGGATACGTCGGAGTACTTAAAAAAAATCATAGTTCAATTACTGAAAAATTCATTGAATGTCCTGGCACTCTTGCTTAACCTCAATTCGCATTGACGCCACTATGACTATTTGATAGGCCCTAATGCCTGTTAATAAGATTCAGAATTTTTTCAAAATTTGACTGTTGTTAACAGGCCTATGAAATGATCAAAGTGGCATCAATTTAGGTTAAACAATTTAGATTAATCAGGAGCGCCGGGCCTTTCAGTGAATTTTTCAGGAATTGAATTATGATTTTTTTTAAGTTACACCCCCGTATCCCCATCAGAATTTCTTCAAAATTGTACTGTTGTTAGCAGGCATTAGGGTCTATCAAAGGGTCATAGTGGCATCAATGCGGATTAAGGTAAAGCAATAGCGCCAGGCCGTTCAATGATTTTTTCAGAAATATAACTATGGAATATTTTTTCAAATTACACCCCTGCATTTCCATCAGAATTTCTTCAAAATTGTACTGTTGTTACCAGACATTATTGCCTGAAAGTTCATTGAATGGCCAATGTATTTTTCAGAAATTAAACTATGGAAATTTTGTTAAATTGTCAACCCGTATTCCCATCAGAATTTCTTCAAAGATTGACTGTTGTTTACAGGCATTAGGGCCTATCAAATGGCAATAGTGGCATCAATGCGGATTTATGGTTAAAAAGAGTGCAGGCCATTCAATGTATTTTTCAGAAACTAAACTATGGAAATTTTGTCAAATTATACCCCCGTATCCCCATCAGAATATCGTTAAACGGTTTCATAAACCGGTTAATTTCGTTTCGCATACGGGGGAGGGGGCGGGGGGTCCACTTCGCTAATGCAATGTTTCTCCACAGTTAGGCCGAAGTTGACCAGCATGATGGCCTATACAGTGACCATACGGGCATCCTAGAACGACAGGCCATTCAATGTTTTTTCGATATTTTGAATTAGTGGAATTTTGATAAATTACACCTTTTTATCCCCTTCAGAATTTCTACATAATTAGGCCGAAGTGTACCACCAATTATGATATATCCAATGGCCATAGTGGCATCACTACCTCACTTTATGTTCATTTGGAGCAAGGTAAACAATATTGCTTTTCAAATTGAAATTGATTGATGTTAACATTTGTATTTCTCATGTTTAAATAGGATTAGGTTTTACAACAGCCCTCGCATACTGAAACCTTCAAAGTGGTTTCTGTTGATGTGTTGTTGAAATAATTATTCTGCTGACAACTTTCGGCTGAAGAATGTTGATCAACGGTGACGTATTTATATGCTTTCGGCTGAGAAAGCGAAGACACTATCTGCATTATCGATTTTTTTATCTTTCGGCTGGAAACTTTCGGATAACTTTAAAAGTATGAAAAAATAAGTAAACTGTGAAATACTGTTAAAGTTAGCCGAAAGTTTCCAGCCGAAAGATAATGCAGATAGTGTCTTGAATACAGCAAAAATCAGCCGTGAACTCGAATTTAGGAGAATTTAGGATTGGATTACATCATTCGGGCGAAGGAGAAATTATTTCAGTTTATAGAAATTTAAACATCGATAGGAGCGAGAGTATAAAGAGAATTTAAAGATAGTCAAGACACTATCTGCATTAACTTTCGGCTAGCAACTTGTAGCTAACTTTAACAAGGTAACTGTGAAAATGCTTCTTAAGAATCAAATGCAGGAAGCCCATAACAAAAGTTTTGATGAGTTCCACAAAACCCATATAAGAATGTTAAAAGAAATACGAAATACCAGCAAAGACATATTGAAATGTCATAGGGACACTTGGAATTTTAACAGGGAAATGTGATTGGCTAAACACAAACTGTTAATACAAACAGCCAAACAAAAAGCCGAACAACCCGAATTTCAAAAAAGCTGAGTCATGCAAACTTCCTCTGTAACGCTGGTTTGTAATCGGATGTCTATAAAAATAAAATCGGTAGAATAAAAAACTCGGTAGAATGATTAACAAAATTCAAGACGTCGACATTCCATTAAATTCAAAACTAGCTTCGTTTGACGTTGCCAGTCTTTTCACTTCAATTTCAATTAGCACTTTGTCCCAAATAGTTTGTAATTACGTAGATAGGGATGAGAGATAGGGATTTTGGACTCCAATTTATTAAATGTTTCAGCAATCACTACCGAAACTGTCGGTTTGGCCATTCCCATTAAAAAATCTTCGCGTACGGCTTGTTGGCAGGAGCCTTCAACCAAAAATCGTATGGTAGCTGCTTGCTTTAAAACAGATGGTATGCGGCGTCTATGTTTTTTCGTTTCGCAAAATGGAGCTCACTTTCTTAGAAGATCATTAAAGCAGTCCTTTGGCACGCGAAATAATTTCATAAATCTAAAATAATTGTGAATTAATAAACAATAGTAATAACAAGCAACTTAAGATTTCCGTTTGCTTGACATATCAAAAAGGTTTGAATCTGCGCGCAAACGTTTTCTCTAACAATACAATAAAAAAATTATACAAAGAAAAATCACAACGGATAACACTATTGAAAAGAGGAAGAAGAAATGGAACCTGGACACATCCACAAACATTGTTGATAAAAGCAGAGATACGATACGACGATCTAATCATACGCAGTTGAAAAAAATATGGCCTATGTAATGCAAATTGCTTTTCATATAGGTCCAGCGCAAGCTTGCATTACAAACTAATGTACAAGTTGCATTATATTAGATATTAATGCTAATTGTATTAATTTTTATTGTATAGTTTACATTAAACTTTAACGGAATATTTTGTTAAAACAGATACAAGTTATATTGAAATTTTACAGCAAATTGCATAAAAAAATTAATTAAAATATCCATTTGGAAGCAACATTTTTTGTCGTAAGTTGCATTAAAATTGTATAGTTCAGCCCAGCCAGTGCTTTAAACAGTATAAAGCACACTACATTAGAAATTTAGAAATTCCCAATTAATTGTATTACACTTATATTATTTTGTATTAAAACTAAAACTAAAATTCCACAGATTCCAATTTTTTACTTTTCCAACTGGATTGACGTAAATCAATTCACGTCCTTACACAGCAAATATACGAAAAATATTTTAAGCTTTTATATTAAAAATATACACAATGACTTAGCGAATTATAATAAATTTGCTAGAAAATAGTCAACCCTCAGATTATATAGAAATTTTCTTTTAATACACTACTGCAGTAGTTTTAGACGCAACTGCATCATAACTATTTTTAATGCATGCTTTGCATCAGAATGTGATACACGATTGCATCGTATAAGCCTTGATGCAAGGGTTGCATTAAAAATTACAGCAAAATTTTTAAGTGTGTATATGGAAATCGGAATCACTTCATCTTGAGAATCCCATCACTTCTTGAACGGACAAAGAAACCATTATTATCCATCTTTAAGATATTTTGATAAATTGGTCAAAAATGTCCCACACAAACAAATAATCAAAGAAAACAACTTTTTAAATATAAAATAATAATTTATTGAAAATTAATTTGCATCACACACTATATCAAATCGTACTAGGCTTTAAAGATTTAAGCAAAACAAAACCACTGTCAAGATTGACTTGCTTGGACTGCAAATTCGATATCGAAAAAAATCGAAAACCAAATTTCATAATAGGATAAATCTGCGTCTCCCAACTTTCTCAAAAACACCCCATGTATTTCTTGTGAATGTATTACGTCTTTGCGCTGCTTCTTCAGCAAGAACGCATCTGCGAGATGATAGATTTAACTAAAAACATCGGAATATTTTGAGTAAATATTCTTTATAGGAAGTAATTCACTTTTGCGTTATGCCTCAACCAGTCAGGCTTAAGAGCTTAAGTTACACGCTAGTTGCACCACTTTTGTTAGTGATACAATCACCAAAATTTTATAGGCTTCTCGTCACAAATAAACAACTTACCTCTAAAATTTTCGTGGTCGTACCGCTCTCCTAAGTGTTCCAAAACGGAGCATAACTTAAGCTCTTTAGTCTGACTGGTTGAGCCATTAGTCAAATTTATTTTCAGCAGATACCTCTAAAACTCCAAATATCTTTAAATAATTAGCAAAAACAACGTAGTTTCAGTTTTGTACTTCTATTTTACTGTGAACATTTTTAGTTTATTCCTAACATTAAATTTACACATACAATTTAGACAGTACGACTATGTAAGAATATCTGGTTGTTTATGCTAAGATTAAACTAAAATAATAATTTTTAGAAATAACTACATATTGGGTACACAATAACACCATACGTTTCACATATTGATTTTATGGTAGTAAACGACAGTGTGTTCTAAAACTAGTATGCACTTTGTGCACAAACAAATTTTAATCTTTTTGGTAAATATTTATCATTAGGAAAAATCTGGTATTTGAAGAGCAATACGCAATACAAATACATAATAAACATTTCTCTAGCTGTTGTTGTTGGAGTGGTTCATGTACGCAAAAATATGATACAAATGCCTAAATCATATTACTCAAAAGCTCTAATCTACAACAATCGTAAACTATTTTATCCTGACATAATCTGCTCGTTTACCAAATTTTTTTTTTGAATACTTTATTATAAAAACCGTTAAATAAATACGAAATTGAATTTCCATATATTTTTCCACCCACCGCACACCATGGTCGTTTGTTTCCTTATTTTTGTAATTCGGTTATACAGAGCAACAGAATCAGCATAAACATCTACATAATATTAAAAATACATCATGGTAAACACCACTGTTCCCTTCATACATATTTAAAGAGTGAATAATAAAAGGATTGCAAATTATTTGCAACTGGTACTATATACAGTTGAGTGCTCATCTCTGCTATTATTTTGAATGCTTAAATGTTTAATGTTGTTTACTATTATTTTTTAATGGAAATGTTATTTAGTTTTTATTGTGATTATACAAAATTTTCCCTAAAATGTATGGAAACAAGTTTTCACTCAATTGATTTGTATTATGAATAGATGATTTACCATGTTTTCATAAGTGGTTTTGCAAAAAAGGATTTTATATACTTACATTTATATTTGAAATGGTAAGGGATTTAAGCAATTTTGGTATGCACAATTTTGTAACTTTCGCTTAACCATTTGTGATTAATGAATGTGGGCTTTGCAAAAACTAAAAGTATTAGCGGCAAACCGCCAGCCACCCCCCCCCCCCCCCCACTCTCATCAATAATTTATTTCACGCTACGTTTGCACGATTACAAAAAAAAAATTTAATAAATTTTGTGGGTTCTACACCAACATTAATTATTTATTGTAACCCGCTTATATCCCTAAAACTTCATTGAAGTCGACCTTGCTCCTGAGAATTCTCAATGTTCATTTTGATGTATTGTCTCTCGGTTCATTCGAAGTCGAGAGCGTTTTCTGTCATCGAGCCAGGTTTTTCATGCAAAATTGAATGAATTAGGTTTGCGTATTGAGATTATTCTGATCGCAAACTATTTCCGCTGGAAAAAAACACTTGAACTATTTTGAGAACGAATTTACACTCCGAACGAGTTTGCATACACAGCCGAACTAAAAGTTGTGTGCATCTGTGTAAGTGTCGGCTTGAATAGAATAATCAAGCACGAGCGAAGTACTAAATGCAATAGTTCCACTTTTTGTCCAAGTCGATGCCAACATTTAAAATAAAAACCACGTTAATTCTTTGACTTGTCACTCATAAATTTAAAGGAAAACTGATGCTTTGGTTTTGATATCCGCAGAAGTTCAGAACGTTTTTACCGTCAAAGCAAATTCCCGTGTCCATCGAGCCTCTAATGTAATTCAGAATGCGTTTGACTGCATTTTCATGTGCTGCCCTGGTACCAGCTCTTTCTTCAGCTCCGATGTCAAGCGTTGCCATGAACTCCTCTAACAAAAATACCTCATCGCATGATATTTCAACTTTTCCTGTCTTTGGATTCCATGCTTGAGATGCCTTGGAATAACTGTCGTATCCAACTAAAGTACATTTGGTGGGCTTCACGTCAAGTTTCTGTCGCTTCTCCTTTGGAATGTACTCGAGGACGTCCGAACCAAAAATTAGCAAATGGTCAATCTTCGCTTCCTTATTGTGTCATACGGTGATTTTCCGACGATCGTGCTTGCTCGTCGAATCACGATCGTCCGCATTTATCGCTCAGCACACCCGTTTTGCTCAGGTGGGTACGGCAGAGTTCGTTGGTGATGAATGCCGTTTTCCTCGAAAAATGCCTCTAATACTACATTCACAAATTCCGTGCCATTGTAAGACCTCACAATACGAAGTATTTCTCGCATGTAAAATTCTCATTGAGAAATTCTGCACTGCAACGACGTTTTCGTTTTTCAGTATTTTGCACCTTCCATTGTCCATGCTCAGTTTGTGTCCATAATATGTCACCTTTTCCGATGAAAATTGATTTACATGCAAGTCCGGTACAAATAGAACCTCCGAAAGCACGAATACTGATGCCACTTTGCCTCGAGCCATGATTCTATTTATCACCATTGCCTATTTTCACCGATTCAGATACTTCCGTTAAGTTTTCCAACCAATCCCGTCGGTGACTCATGTGATTCGTCGCTCCTGGATCCAAAATCCAGGAGTTCCTGTCACCACTTGCTTCCGTCTAACAAATGAAAGCATCTTGCTTTTGGTCCGAGCTGTTCTTCTTTTCTGGGCAGTCCTGTTTCCAATGGCCGCCTATTCCGCACTTAAAGAAAGCCCTTGTCTTTCAGCTTGTCGCTTTTATCCACCGCTTTTCCCTTTCTGTGACTTGAGACGCATTTCTTCCGCCATCAAACACACCTTCAGATTTGTTAGTGTTCGATCGGCTGCACTTGCAGACTCTCATGCGCTACTGAAATAATTGTATTCGACAGGCATCGCATTCAACATTTTCGAAATTACCACCGAGTCAGATAAAATCTCCTTCTCATCTCTTAACTGCTGTACAATTTCTATTAATTTTGATATGAAAGTCGCCATGTCGTCTGACGGCTCCTTCTTGAAGTTGTAATACTTTTGTTGCAGAAAATAAGTATTAGTCTCCGACATTGCGCCTGCTGTCTCACTGCCGATGATTAGCCATATTGACTGTTTTTTGCGCATGTAGTTGAAATTGTCCGCATTGCTGTTGCGTCTGCCCTTTCTCAAGTCACAATTTCCGTTGCATAATTTGCACTCGAAACAGTTGGTTTATCGATTGCCTGCTGTCTCACTGCCGATGATTAGCCGTATTGACTGTTTTCTGCATGTAGTTGAAATTGTCCGCAATGCTGTTACGTCTGCCCTTTCCCAAGTCACAATTTCCGTCACACAATTTGCACTCGAAACAGTTGGTTTATCGATTGCGCTATCGACGTAGTCAAAAAGTTCAGCTGCTTCCAAGGTTTAAGGCATCTGGAATTTCCGCATTGACCAATTTTGAACGTATGTCAAGATAGCCCGAAAACCAGCCCGAAAAAAGACTTTTTATAAAAAGGTGGGTGTCCTTACCAAAATTCATTTAAAAGACTTTTAGCCCGAAAATAAATATAATTTACGTTCAAATCATATTCTATGCCAAAAAATAAAATAAATTTCTGGGAACTGGTTGAAGCAAGTTTTCTATTAAAAAATTGCTTTCTTCGTACTCGTTAAAATTAAAATTATTAAAAGAAAGGTTTCATAGTTAACTTAATAATATTATTTGTATGTATCTCGCAATTCCTGCCCTCACCCCTCTCACCCCCCACCATCTTAGTAGACAAAAGAGTAGACAATAAAAATTAGTAATCCATTAAATAAAAGCTAAGGGCCGATTCCGGATTCTAAAATTTTAAGTAATGTTATATTATTTACATATTACAGTAAAACATCGATATAACGGACCCCGATATATCGGACTTCGGATAAACCGGTCAAAAATTCTAATTTTTTTTAGAAAATGTAATAATATATGTACTTATGTTTATTATTCAATTTATTAACTGCAATGGATGAACCTATAAACGATATAAACCCAAAAATCACATAAAAACCAACTTAAATCGGCGCATATATTGTTCAGGAAGAGTGCGATATAAAGGAAAATCACATAATATAACAAAAAACTGTAAACTTAAAACAGAGTGAATTTGTATCATCTAAAATAAACGGACTCGCATTACACTTACTCTACAACAAAAACTAACCGTTATAGAAAAGTTGGCGTCAGGGGTGTCGATTAAAAATGCTGTTACTGTCACAAATTTACAATGGCAATCCGTTTCCTCGCGTTTGTACTGGCGCCTCAAAACACGCAAGCATCAAGACACGAAGACACAATACGCGGAGGGAAACCAGTAAGGTGAAAATCTCCGCGCTACTTTGTGCTAACGCCGATAGGCATCGATTAACACCTGACATTATTGGTAGAGCACGCAATCCTAGAGATCTAAAAGGAATAATTCACCGCCTGCCAGTATTATATTATAATTCTAAGAAGACTCGGTTCAAAGGAGCAATTTTCCAAGATCGGATCCCACTAAATTTTGTTCCTGCAGTCCGAACATTTCAAGAAACGTAGCTTGGAATAGAACCAGAAGAAATAAAATGTTTATTGCTTCTGGAGAATGGACCTGATCATCTATAGGCGATAACAATTAAAAAAAAAAATATTATTTTTATATAACGGACAATCGGCTATAATGGATTGCCTTCGTCCAAAGTAGTCCGTTTTATCGAGGTTTTTATTATTATTATTCTTTTCAATATAAGAAGTGGGGTTATAAAATATTTATGCCACGAGGATTGGAATCGTAGTTTGATAATAAAATAAAATAGACAATGTAATCGATTCAAAGATTAAGTGAATTATTTTGAATAATTTCCAATTGTGCACTAATAGCACTTTTATTTAATTTAAAAGTAAATAAACTAAAACTTGTGTGATGTTTTATTTAATATTTTTATGTAGCAAGAAAGTTATATACAAATTATTAAATAAAAAATAAAGAACTTAACTTGTCTTCTAAATTATTTAATTTTAAATTAAACGAAAGATCATTATCAAAGCATGAATCTCTGTTCACAGAGATTGTCAGATGTAACGGATGATTTAATTAGATTAGTAGGACTATTTCTGAGCTTCATACGCGTACTCCCATTGGGAGCCACATTCATATACGAGTAATTCGATTTTTTTTTCGAAAAATCGCACAACTTCAAAGCATCAATCTCTGTTCGTAGAGACCGTCAGATCTAACGGATGATTTTATTAGATTTGCAGGACTATTTCTGAGCTTCATCCGTACTCCCATTAATATATAACGATGATTAGGCATGGATGTGGAGCCACATTCATATACGAGTAACTCGATTTATTTTTTCGGGAAATCGCACAACTTTAAAGCATCAATTTCTGGTCGTAAGGATTGTCAGATCTAACGGATGATTTAGTTAGATTCGTAGGACTATTTTTGAGCTTCATTCGTACTCCCATTTATATATAACGGGGATTAAGCATTGATCTTGAGCCACATTCATATACGAGTAACTTTTCCAAAAATTCGCAAAATTCCAACTTAGAAATAGTCCTGAAAATCTAATAAAATCAGTCGTTAGATTTGACAATCTCTACGAACAGAGATTGATGCTTTGAAGTTGTGCGATTTTTCGAAAAAAAAAAATTTAGTGTGCTTTAGACCACACTACTGAAGTAAAACTTCTAATATATGTTTATTATTTATAATATAACATAGAAAAATTATAATATTGAAAAAAAAATTGGTCACCTTGTGCGTTCTCGAGTGTCACCTAGCCGTTTATGTCTGATGCCACAAGAAGTAACCTTGTAACTTGGTAATTTTTTCAAGGCCAACTAGTCGTAATAGATAATGTTTATGTATGTGTCACAAAATGGACAATAAAACCATTTTTGAAATCTCTTCGCATAAAATGCGAAAAATGGCGTTGAAATATTTTTTATTTTATTTATGTATAACCACAGTACACAATGTGGTTTCATCGAAAATTTGTTTAAAACCTGTATCATAGGCAAACGGGGAAAGAAACGAAGAAAGAATCGGTTTCTGTGATACCTCGTGTGAAATGGAGCTATAATATAGAAAAAATTCATATATAAGATATATTTTACACGGACGAATTTTTTTTGGTCACCTTGTGCGTTCTGGAGTGAGTCAGTCAGTGACATAGAAGTCTATAATATGACTTTCCAATTTCCTATTTTCATATTTTCCTATTTTCCAATTTTCGAATTTTCATATTTTCATACTTTCATATTTTCATATTTTTATATATTCCTATTTTCCAATTTTCCATTTACCTGTTTTCTAATATTCTGATTTTCCAATTTTAAAATTTTCCAATTTACAAATTTTCCAATTTTGCAAATTTCGAAATTTCCAATTTTCCAATTTTTCCAATTTTCCATTTACTATTTTTTTTATTTTCCAATTTTTTTAACCAATTATTAAAATAAAATGGTATCAATTAATGTTCCACCTAGGGATTTATGAATTGTCATGGCACATCCTGATACTAAAGGAAGATGATTTCTTTTTCGTTTATTGATGTTGTTGTGTATTGTTATTGTTTCGTTCGCCTCGTTCGATTACATTTTTCGTAACGCATTTGCCAGCTTAGTCCCCAAGTCAAGCGTGCCTAAAGAAGTTTTACTTCAAAAATCGAATTACTCGTATATGAATGTGGCTCCAGATCAATACCTAATCCCCGTTAGATATTACTGGGAGTACGGATGAACCTCAGAAATAGTCCTACTAATCTAATTAAATCATCTGTTACATCTGACAATCTCTGTGAACAGAGATTCATGCTTTGATAATGATCTTTCGTTTAATTTAAAATTAAATAATTTAGAAGAGAAGTTAAGTACTTTATTTTTTATTTAATAATTTGTATATAACTTTCTTGCTACATAAAAATATTAAATAAAACATCACACAAGTTTTAGTTTATTTACTTTTAAATTAAATAAAAGTGCTATTAGTGCACAATTGGAAATTATTCAAAATAATTCATTTAATCTTTGAATCGATTACATTGTCTATTTTATTTTATTATCAAACTACGATTCCAATCCTCGTGGCATAAATATTTTATAACCCCACTTCTTATATTGAAAAGAATTATAATAATAAAAACCTCGATAAAACGGACTACTTTGGACGAAGGCAATCCATTATAACCGATTGTTCGTTACATAAAAATAATATTTTTTTTTAAATTGTTATCGCCTATAGATGATCAGGTCCATTGTCCAGAAGCAATAAACATTTTATTTCTTCTGGTTCTATTCCAAGCTACGTTTCTTGAAATGTTCGGACTGCAGGAACAAAATTTAGTGGGATCCGATCTTGGAAAATTGCTCCTTTGAACCATGCCTTCTTAGAATTATAATATAATACTGGCAGGCGGTGAATTATTCCTTTTAGAACTCTAGAATTGCGTGCTCTACCAATAATGTCAGGTGTTAATCGGCGTTAGCACAAATAAGCGCCGAGATTTTCACCTTACTGGTTTTCCCTCCGCGTATTGTGTCTTCGTGTTTTGGTGCTTGCGTGTTTTGAGGCGCCAGTACAAACGCGAGGAAATGGATTGCCATTGTAAATTTGTGACAGTAACAGCATTTTTAATCGACACCTCTGACTCCAACTTTTCTATAACGGTTAGTTTTTGTTGTAGAGTAAGTGTAACGCGAGTCCGTTTATTTTAGATGATACAAATTCACTCTGTTTTAAGTTTACAGAGAAATGGATAGATTCAATAATTTTTAGAAATGCAACAACATAAATGCTTCTGTTTTCTTAATTATTTTAGATCTTTTTACCTTTAATTTTTTGTTATATTATATGATTTTCCTTTATATCGCACTCTTCCTGAACAATATATGCGCCGATTTAAGTTGGTTTTTATGTGATTTTTGGGTTTATATCGTTTATAGGTTCATCCATTGCAGTTAATAAATTGAATAATAAATATAAGTACATATATTATTGCATGTACTAAAAAAAAATTAAACTGTTTGTCCGGTTTATCCGAAGTCCGATATATCGGGGTCCGTTATATCGATGTTTTACTGTAATATGTAAATAATATAACATTACTTAAAATTTTAGAATCCGGAATCGGCCCTTAGCTTTTATTTAATGGATTACTAATTTTTATTGTCTACCCTTTTGTCTACTAAGATGGTGGAGGGTGGGGAGGGGGGGGGGGGGCAGGAATTGCGAGATACATACAAACAATATTATTAAGTTAACTATGAAACCTTTCTTTTAATAATTTTAATTTTAACGAGTACGAAGAAAGCAAGTTTTTAATAGAAAAATTGCTTGAACCAGTTCCCAGAAATTCATTTAATTTGTCGGGATAGAATATGGTTTGAACGTAAATTCTTTTAATTTTTCGGGCTAAAAGGCTTTTAAATGAATTTTAGTAAGGACACGCACCTTTTATAAAAAGTATCGGGCTGGTTTTCGGGCTATCTTCACATACGTCAATTTTGAACGCCTTCCAATGTTTCAATGCTGACACGGTTATCTTCTATTTTGTTTCAATTGTGCTCACCGGCTTCGAAAATCCAGAAAAAAATGTCTTTAGTTATCGCACTAAATTTATGTACTGAATTGTTGTTGTTTTAGCCGTGTATAATTTTACATCGAAATTCGCTATTTCTCCTATTATTACTTTTATTCTGCAATTTCCCGTGATCTGGGCTCATAACCTATTGAGAGGGTCTTCCTGAAAAAGGACTATATAAACTACTCCCAGTAATTAACGCAGTATCCAGACTTAAACACTTTCGAAATCAATGGAAAATCGTAGATGTAATCACGATACCTATAAAACCAAACAAACTACTTATTGATAAAAATTCATTAAGGCCAATTTTCTTACTTCCAATAATTTCAAAAATATTCGAGAAAATACTCCTAAAGGGACTCAAACCAATAATATAAGAAATAAATCTTATTCCTCCATATAAATTTAGCTTCAGAGAAAACAATTCAACAATAGAACAAGCGCATCGAATTACAAACATAATTGAAAATTTATGTTACTTGAAAATAAGAAAGTATGTTCAAGTACCTTCTTGGATGAAGCACAAGCCTTCTACAGAGTACGGAGCATAAAGGCTTAGAATATAAATTAAGAGAGTTACCAGAGCAATTTTATGAAATTTTAAATATCTAACTCACACTTTCGTGTTAAATTAAATGACGAATATTCCGAAATTAAGAAAGTATCAGCAAGAGTATCACAAAGGAGCGTTCTGGCAACGATAGAGGAGCCTAAAAAAATTTTCAGCGGTCGTAAATAAATTTAGAAAATTTTACTAATTATACTAAACCACTCTGGGCTAACTGTTCATCATTGCCACGACGTCTTTTAGTAAGGATAATATCATTTACATTTTCTAAGGTCAGTACCTCCACCTTATCAGATTACATTTACCTTTTCAGATTAATGCTTCCACCTTATGTGGGAAATTCGCAAGTTCTGGTAAATACTAAACCACTCTAGGCTAATTGCTCATCATTGCCACTATGTTTTTTAGTAAGACCCATGCCATTTACATTTTGAATAGTTAGCATAAAGGAGTTCTGATTCGGTTTGACTCGAATAAATTATAAACCTCATGATAATAATCCGTTTCAAACATACTCAATTTCGATACAGTTTTATTTTTTAACCGAAGCTAGAAAGTGAAAACATATTTTCCTACTTTGCTTTGCGAATCACAAAATTGAATCATTAAGATAAAGTTGATCAATATTTTTTAATATTTATTACAATTATTTTCGATGAATTACTTCTTTCTTTCGCATAATTGATTTTCCGATGAATTTTTCAGTGTAGAATTGTTTCTGTGTAAAATTGTTTGTATTACAATTATTCTGCTCCGAATTCGCGTCTAAAAATTACTTGTCGCAATTTTTTGGTTGTGTTAAGTTGTGTTGCGATCAGTCAAGCTATAATTTGCTTTAAACTACGTAGTATAATATAAGATAACCTAATCTTAAATAAAAATATAATTGGTCAGGGATGAATTAGGTCCTTATTCTTTCATATGTCAAGCCAGTTTCCGTTCAGTAAATGAAAATAAAATATTTACGGACCGAATCATAAAAAATACAGAATACTAAACGTAATATGCATTAGATTTATCGTTTTTACCATTAAAATTAAAAATATATGTATTGTGATGTGAGCACGATAAATCTGTATTCAAAATATAGAACGTTAATGTTTCTATTCTAAACGTGTCCGGTAATTATACTTGCACACGTCTTAACAGTTTTCCGTTTTTGTGTACATACAAGAGTACGAATATTTATTTTGAATAAATCACCAACGAATGAAGATTTCGTTTTTAAAAAAAAAAAAGCTCCACATAAAAAATATAAAATTAAAATTCAATGTAAATAATTTTTGTTTTTTGTGTATGTATGTGTATATGTAAGGATATATTCAAATTCCACTTAAATATTGTGTATATCCTTTTTGTGCCTCCTCGACGAACGTGAGCTTAATTTTCAAGTAGTGTTTACTGATATACGAGTTTATGTTTACATTTAAATGTTTTTGTTGTTGTTGTTGGGTGTTTGTTCTACTTGTATATGCGCTGTATACGCGCTATTCCGAATTTCTTCGATTTGAACGTTAAAGATTTTCACATTAATTAACAAAAAAAAACGAATTTTAAAAGGTAGAAAACAATTAATACTTTCTTTCATTTCATTCGATATTCTAAATGTGATGAGAAAAATTTTTATGTTGTGTTGCTCTCGCAATTTTTGTTGTTGGTGTTGTGTACAACCAAATTATCAGCAACACTAAGCTAGAATACAAATTACGAATAAGTTTTGAATGCGAGGTATATAATCTTATGAATTCTTATCTAATCACTAAGGATCACGCATCAGTTTTATTATTTCGTGTTTTTTTTATTCGTCTTAATAAAGAATACGAATTACGTGCAATTTAATTAAAAAAAATTCTGTATACTGGATTTGCTTAAAAATTAGGAAATTAGTTTTTCTAGCATAACAATAAAGAGCTTTGTTTGAAGAAAATGAGTTAAGTATTATGATGAACTGATTATACGATTTCAAGTAACACTTTGGAAAATACCTGTAAGATTTAGAGAAACGAACTTGTTAACTAGTGATCCTAACTTACTGCTTTACTGTTATCAATGGATTTGGTTTTAACTTTTTATTGTAATAATTATTTAAATAACAAACCAGAGGGCAAATGTTGTTACACACAGCAACTGAACATATGGACAGTTCATCACAAAAGCATTTTTTATAGGTTAATACAGTGAAATCTCGGTAACAAACGCTTCCTTAAGCTTATAATTACAGTTTAATGCAAAACAATTAGTCCTTAAAAACCTTAAATTGTTAATTTTCTTGGCTGTAATGGATGGTTACACCGTTAGTTTATACAAAAAATAAATGTCCGCATTAGATGTGTTTAATTTGCCGTCGCACTCTATTTTACATGTCATTGCTAAATAAATTCGTCTTGGGGCCAACTAAGATCGATAAGCCTCGCATAACCAAAAACGTCAAGTAGTCTTAAATGATCTATTGCTCAAATAATAAAGCATGGAATAAGAGAAATACGTCAAAAGTTTAGAATGAAAATTCTAAAAGGAAAACAGACGTGTGGTTTTTGTAAAAATGTAAAAAATCCCGAAACATTCAATTCGTGTACGCCTAACAACCGCATACCATTCCATGGACAAAAGGGTAATTATAATCTTCAAATTATTCTATCACAATTAACAGACGCCAATATTAAGATAATCCTAGTATATGCAATACATTTTGAGAAAGAGAGCGGAAATGTGTAAAGCCTCAAATAATTCAAACTGTTTAAGTTGGGGTTTATTTGGCCACTGAAACAAATGGGTCATCACGATCATGATGACACTGAAATACAAACGCTTTGATCAAATACTGAATTTCGTATAATATAATTTGACAAATAGAATTCGATTTCATGAACGTGGATTGTCAAACCAGTGTATGTATTACAGTGACGCACAACGTGGGGTGGGGTTCCAACCACATACCCCAGATATACGATTTCTTTGAGAAGTAATTTACATTTGAATACGTCTACTGTGAGCCCACCTCGTTTTAATAATTGTGCCATTAGGTTCAGTAAACGGAAATCTTCCTCAAGGGTTGTAGAAGTTATAAGCAGGATTCCGGATTCGTCTTAGACACAAGAGTAATGGGTGATAACCAAGAGCTCTGGCTGACCTCAATAACACCTAGAGCCAGCATCCGAGCTAATTCGGCATACATGAGCTTCTGCTTGACGGGTGAAATTGCATAAAAGCGCTGTTTAACAGGCTCACCCCCTTCATGAATCTTAATGGAATGGGATATCAACGTGGTTTTCCCTAGTCCTAAGTCACTTGAGAAGGAGAATTGCTAGATTAGTTCTTCGAGCATAAGAACTTGCTCAGGCCGAGAGTTATATCACTTATATTTTGGACTGTAGGCAAAATTTGGAAACAGTTATGAATGCTAATAAATAGATTTTTTAGGTACTTCTCAGAACCAGATCATAATATGCACACTGTTGCTCCACTATCTAACAAACCGGTATGTTTGACTCCATTTATCAGTACATTGGCATACGGTCGCGAGTCATAGTATCAGTGTTTATGTAGGAAGCAACGATAACTGATTTTAATTGTTGTCGTTAAGTACTCCAATACAAATGGGAACGTTTCTTTTGCTTTTGACTGTAATGTCGAATTCTTGGTTTGGCATATGGGGATCCAAGTTGCCGAAAATTGGGTAAGAGTAATTGGTTATATGATGAAGACAAAAGGGGCAGACAAGAGGGGCAAAATTGACTTGATTTATTCTATTAGAATTATATGCATAAATAGCTGGCGGATTATAAGAATCTATAGCGCTGTTTGACGTGAACTTCCCGAGCTCAAACTCGCTCGTGACATGGGGGAAGTTTGATGAAGTTGGGCTGGGTTGGATTCTTCGATACTTTGACTGGGTATCCTATTTTGAAGTGCAGGGATCCCAGACCTCCACTGGCGTCTCGGTAAGTTTCACACACAACGTGGACAATGATTACTCGTGGTGTTCCGATACCCAAAGCGATAGCAAAATACACCCTGAAAAGTTTAGAATGAAAATTGTAAAAGGAAAACAGACGTGTGGTTTTTGCAAACACACCCTGTGGTAATGCACAATTTTTAAATGTATATGCCCGAGGTTACAACAATTGAAACAAGCTGGTTCTTTATCACCAAATCTAACTTGACGTTTTAATGTTTGATGGTTGTTGTATTGTAGACATGTTCGGATCGCTCCTTTTTTGATGATGCATTGCCGCGAGATTTGGTTCTCCGTAAGTCGAAGGTTAAGTCTCCGGAAATTAATAATCGTCGTCTTGGCAATGCTGCTTATTAACTGCGACTGCGCGCGAGCATGATGTGTACTGTGGACTAACTTTGAGGCGAGACCGGGTGCTTTCTCAAGCAGCACAGCTTTTAATTAAATCATGGATGTTCGTGAAGTACCGATCAGTGAGGTGATATTGTAATTGAGGATTCATATTGCGCATTAACACTTCAATGAGGCGGTCCTCTGGATAAGTGGTGTGACATTGCAGAAGGTCATTGGAGAATTGTAAGAAGGTCTCTTTTGAGGTTTGTCTCCGGGATTCAATTTCTTGTCGAATTTCGTCAGTGAATTTTTCTAGGAAAGTCTCTCTTAACTGATCCCAATTCAGACTTGGATTATTTCAACGGTAATTCCAGTACCAATGTAGTGACGTACACTTTAAAACAAAACTAGGTTCATTTATCAGGGATTCTTTTGGAATATTCATGATACTACCAAACGTTTCAACCGGTAGAATGAACAAGTCAGCAGGCAATCCACTAGATGAACCATTGAATGTGACGCCTGATCTTGCAAGAGTTCGCTGTCTAACATGGTAAGGTTCGTTTGATTTTAAATACGCGTTGAATTGCGTATTATGAGATACTGTTAAAGTTAGCCGAAAGTTTCCAGCCGAAAGATAATGCAGATAGTGTCTTGAATACAGCAAAAATCAGTCATGAACTCGAATTTAGGAGAATTTAGGATCAAATTACATCATTCGGGTGAAGGAGAAATTATTTCAGTTTATAGGAATTTAAAAATCGATAGGGGCGAGAGTATAAAGAGAGTTTAAAAATAGTCAAGACACTATCTGCATTATCTTTCGGCTGGAATCTTTCGGCTAACTTTAACAAGGTTATGAGATTAACTCGGTGTCGAGTGGGCTTGATTAGTAATAACTGGTCCTGAAGGTAACATTCCCAACCAAACAATAACATCTGCGCCTGCCATCACACCATCTTTTAAGCCTTTCAACTGCGGAACAAATCCCCAGCATCATTCATTCTTAAATATATATTACCATAATTCGAGCGGCATTCGAACTAAATCTAAGTCTCTATATCTGTCAATCTTGGAGGAGAATTACGACGTTATTTGCATCACGGAAATGTGGTTGACTGCCCACTACAGAACCGAGGAGTATTTTCCACCAACTTATGCATCTACAGCAGGACACTTATGCCGTGGGGGGTGGTATTATAATAGCCGTCTCTAACAAATACTCATCTATGCCGATAACATTAACCAACTGTGGTACTGAAATTTTTGCTGTGCGCTTACGGTTTTATTCATATTCGCTGATCATCTGTGTCACATATATACCATGTCATTCAAACGTTGCGGTTTATAATATGTTTTTGGACACCGTGAAACTTAATATTAGTGCACTCCTTCAACCTGAGGACCGCTTATTTATCTTCGGTGATTTTAACTTGCCATGTATTGTATGGGAATACATGGATAACAATTTAACTCCCATAAACATGAACGATGATGTGGAAAAGTTCATATCTGAAATATTTTCGTTGGGACTGAAACAATGTATCAATGTCAAGAATTGCAGTAACAACGTGTTAGACCTAGCCTTTGTGTCAATTGATCATGAGATGACCGTCACAACCTGCGATGATTTAGCTGGATCTTCAAGTATTTATCATTTGCCGCTGAATATTTCAGTCTTGTTTGAATACAGTGAACTAATCGAAAATAATACCGACTCTGTCATCTATAACTTTAAAAGGGGCGATTATGTTTCTTTAAATGCATTTCTTGATGGGTATAATTGGTCTTCATTTTATAATTGTAATAATATAGACGATATGTTGAACGAATTTTCTAAAATTGTTCAAATAGGCATTGAAACATTCATTCCTAGATTGGTTGTTTCAGGCGCGAAGAAGGAACCGTGGTATAACAATGAATTGATAAATTTAAAAGATAGAAAGGATAAGGCTCATAAACTTTATAAACTATCTCCGAATACAGCAAATTACAACTCATTTAAGGTCTTACGTAAAAAGTATATATTTCTTAACCGATTTCTTTACAGTAATTATGTTTTGGAGGCGGAATCACAAATTAAATCGAAACCCAATCACTTTTGGCATTTTGTTAACTATAAAAGAAAATCTGATGGTTTTCCTTCCACAATGTATTTGAAAGACAGGTTCTGTGATAACAATCTAGATAAGGTTAATTTGTTTGCTGATTTCTTTGAGAGCGTTTATAATCCAAATTCAGGTTCAAATTTCTGCAGCTTGAATAATGTCACGAGAGAAATTTTCAATGTTTCGTTTGGAAATTGATACAATCTTATCGGAATTGTCAAATCTTGACATTAACCATAGTGCCGGCTTTGATTCGATACCGCCTTTATTTTTAAAATTGATCGGTAACGCAATTGCCGCCCCGGTGTGCTTTCTATTCAATAGAAGTCTAAGAGATGGATATTTCCCTACTCTTTGGAAGCGATCGCTTATTAAACCTATTTTCAAATCCGGGATTCGTGGTACACTGAAAGAAAATTCTAGGTAAAAATAAACAAAAACATTGGTTATTTTAAACGAACATGTGGATTGTTTTTCAGCCAACTAAGCGCTTGTTTCATAATACTAAAATGAATAGTTCATTTTCAAATAATAGCCAATGCAAATTATACCTATGCAAATTATGCTTTAGTCAATATAACTAAGCAAAACGTTAATACAACTTAACACGTCGGTTAATTTAAACAACAATTTAAACCATCCGCTAGGTTATGTTGACCTACAGCATATGTTGACACAACTATTATTAAAGTTTAATTTGAAAAATAATTACAACTTTACGTATAACCAACCATGTAGGTTAATTTTAACAAAATTTTGAGCCAACACACAGTTTAGTTTAGACAACAAAAATACAATTAATATAACTAAGCACGTAGGTTAATTTAAACCGAAGCTTTAAGCTTTCACTAGGTTATATTAACTTTCAGCGTATATCAACATATTTTGAACAGGTTAATTATTTTACTTTAGTTACTTAGTTAAATTAACCTTCAGGTATTTCGAACCCTTAAAAAATAATGAGGACCTCCTCAAGTTCTTTCTTGGCAATTTGGTTGCATCTAAAAGTTGGTCTACTCGTCAGTTGTCAGGTTACACCGACCAAACTGCAAAAATTCAAATCTGCTTCATACCTATAGTATAACACAAGAACATATCGATTTAGCGAATTTTATCCATTATCACCGTTTAAATGTCCATAGTTTAAACTATTGCTATGTTATTTCATATGAAACAAATATGGTTTAATTTAACTACTACATTGTTAAATTATTAGTTTTTAAACAAATGCTTAGGTTAGATGATATATTTGCAAGATCAAACTGTTATGAGATGAATTTGCCTATGTTCAGATTAAACCAAGCAAATAAATTGAATTGACTACCAAGCTCAGTTGATTTTACTTTTACATGGGCTAGTTTAACTATTCCGAAGTTATCAAATAAATGCTTAGTTTGAATTGACATACAAACAAGTTCAGTATGTGAAAGAAAATAAAGCATTATTGATATAAATTGAAATTAACTTAGCCATTTTTGTACTATGAAACATGAATAAGTAAAATAAACCATGGTCATTTTTACCTAAAGTAAGCAAAGTCTGGGTTATAATAACTAAAACAAGTTGAACTAGCTTAAGTTCAAAATAATTTTTTTCAGTGTAATATTGAGAACTATAGGGGTATTTGTATAATTTCAGTCTTACCTAAGTTGTTTGAGAAACTTGTTAAAGATCAATTATTCTTTCACCTGAAAACTTTTATCACTCCAAAACAGCATGGTTTTTTTCCAGGCAGATCAACTGTTACTAACTTACTCTTGCTTACAAATGGTGTTTCTAATGCCTTACATAGGGGTAAAATTGTCCAGGTTGTGTACACTGATTTTTGTAAGGCCTTTGATAAGATTGATCATGACGCATGTTGTTGAAGAAACTTGATTCCTTGAATTGTAGCTTTCTCCCACTGGACTGGATCAGATCTTATCTTGATTCCAGAACTCAGATAGTAAAGATTGGTGGTTTCACGTCCAGAATTATTGATGTCACTTCGGGTGTGCCTCAAGGTAGTCATTTGGGTCCTATGCTTTTCATATTATTCATCAATGACGTAGTGGATTGTTTGAGTTATTCCGACATCCTCATCTATGCGGACGACATTAAAATTTTTAAAACCATTTCATGCACCAATGACGCAAGGGACTTGCAATCTGACTTAAATAATTTCAGTATGTGGTGCACAGCTCAGAATTTGACCCTTAATATTTCCAAATGTAAAACAATCCGTTTTACCCGTACGATCACGCCCGCTAGTTTTGATTTTTTCCTGGATGGCCATATTATTGATAATGTTGATACGTTTATGAATCTAGGTATAACATTTACGTCGAACTTATCGTTCAATAAGCACATTGATATTTGCATTTCTAAAGCGAATTCCATGCTTGGGTTTATTAAAAGGTTTTCGAGGGATTTTCAAGATCCTTATTCTATTAAAATATTATATATTTCGTTTGTGCGTTCGTTGTTGGAATATGGTGCAGTAATTTGGAATCCGTTTTATGGTAACTGTTCAGACCGAATAGAAAATGTTCAAAAGCGCTTTTTAAGGTTTTCTCTGCGAATGTTGCCCAGAGATCGGAACCTACCCGCTTTTATACTCCCACCGTATCGAGGTAGATGTAAATTAATAAATATTGAGCCGCTCTTTATCCGCAGAATCGAAATTGGCGCGTTATTGGTTAGAGACTTGTTGGTGTCTAAAATTGACTGTCCTGAGATTTTGGTGTTGTACGATATATATACTCCGATACGGACCCTTCGCGTTAGAGATTTCCAAATTAAGCTGCCTTATATTAGGCATAACTACGGTAAATATGAACCTGTTTATCAATCTAGTGTTTCTTTTAATAAAGTTCGATCGGCTTTCGACTTTAATCTATCCAGGGATGCATTTAAGAATTTAATGTCTAATGTTCTTTTAAATTATTGGTAATTTTTCATGTTTGTTTAATTTTACTTTTTTTTATTTTTTTTAATTAAATTTTTAGTATACTATATTAATGTATTTTTAAAATTGTAACCAGATTGTATATAAGTATAGAGTTGGTAAATAAATAAATAAATAGAAAAAGTAGGAGGTACCCAGCTCGAAACAATTGGTGGTATATTGGATGATAACAAAGGGTTGTTTGTTTTCCTCTCAGCGATCGCGTTTTACCACTTTTGTTGTTGCAAAACTATATTATTCAATTGTTCCGAGAGCCACTATATCTGCGCTGCTAGGCTCGCAACTACTCGTTTCCGGTATTAAGTTCTGAGTTATTTCAGATATTATTTTGCGAGGAAAACTGGTTCTCTATCTGCCCGCCTAGAGATGTACGATTTTTAGAAGAGGAAGCAGTTTGTGTCATTTTAATCGGATTTGTATAGATTGCTACTACACAAGTAACATTAAGAGGCTGAGATAGCGGGCTGGGCAGGTGGTTCAATTTCTACCAATTTAGCACTGTCGATATATGTATTGAGGGGCTCGCCTTGGATAATAAATTTCTCTATGCTCGTAAGTAATTCATTGCAAGAGATTAAAATTTTGTTAGCGAACGATTCATATAGGTAGGAGATATCGTTGCGAGTTCCAAACGGTTCTTGGTATATGCAAAAGACGGGACCGAATTTGTAACACTTCTTGATTTACGTTTTCGGGTGGCACGTTGTCAAGAGTTAAAATTTGATCTTGTAGGTTCTCCAACTTGATCCGACTACACTCAATTTCCATATCTTGCTTTTTACTAGCTTTTGAAGTTATTTTGGTTGGTTTCGGTTATGAGCCCATAAATTCAGCATCGAGAAATTGTTCCAAACCGTGATGACCATGAAGGGGAATTTTCTCAAATTCAATTTGAATTTCATCAGCTTTGAGTAGAGATGGATCCATTATTTAATAAATGGTAATTAGACGAAAAAAATAATAAACCAGAGTTCAGAAAACACTGTGGCTGACTCTCTATCCAGAGCTTTATGTGAAGTACTTAACACCGACGAATTGCTAGATTGGGTGAAACCATATAATGTCTGTATTGTCACCGACTCTAATTCCTATTTATGCTCAATCAATTAATTGAAAGAAACTGACCCGATAACGAGATTCCCGAGGATAAATTGCCACCATTTCATATTGATTTGACTTCGGAGGCTTTCTTATCTACTGCGTATGTGGAACAAATTAAAAACATTGAAAACTTAAATCCGGAATACAGCAATTATTGTGTTAGAAATGGTAAAGTTCTGGTAACCGATGATAACAATAAAGTGAAAATATGTTAGCTTTAACAAAAAAAAATATTACATATCTAGAAAAATTGGTACTCACACTTTGTTTATATTAGAATTTTACTAATTCCCTAATTGTATCTGTAATTTTGAAAACCCATGGTATCTGAATTTCAATTCTAATGTTTTTGTTCGGGATTAAGTTTAACCGATATATATCATTCAATTGGAAAATCTATTGACATGGTATATAATATTGATAACTAAATTTAAATTTGCGTGTTGAATGATCTTTAGAGAATACCATCATTATACCAACACTATTTCTTGATAAGATAAAATAGGTTGATATTAGCTTGCAGAGCCAGAGAAAATTATTTCAATAGAAATCGTTGTTTGTGGATTAATTCGCATTAAAAGCTAGGTCAAATTTCTATAAAATAGTTTGGAATAAAATTAAAAATTTATAATCTAAGGTGATTGGCCATTGAATTGGCATACACTGATTTGTGTCTATCTGACAAAATCTTTAATGACAAACTCTTTTATCCATGGAACATAAGGAAAACAAAATTTCACCCCTATATCCTCATCACACCCACCCACAACCGTTTATGAAAATTTACCTATAGGGTCATAGACCTTGAATTGCCCTAAAATCTAAACATGATCTTGGGCCACCAAATTGGTCAGATTGGGGTCTATCTGGCTAAATCTCTAATGGCGAACGATTTTATCGACTGGACTGTGTTAAAATTAAAACTTCTCTCATAAAGCCTGGTTAGATCCACCCCAAACCTTTAATCAAAATCTACATATTGCCATGGGCCATCAAATTGACATAGTCAGATTGGTTTATACTTGACAAATCTCGAATGGTGATCGATTTTATCGACAAAACATGGAAAAAGTCAAAATTTCGCCAGTATTAATTCATCACGCCCTCTCTAAACCTATAGGCCATTAGCCTTGAATTGGTTTATACTAGACGATCGATATCTAATCAATATCAAAATTTGACCACCATAACCTCATCAAACCCTCACAAAACCTATCCACTCAAATATAAATCGATCTATGCTCATTGCTCACCGAATTTGTCTAGTCAGATTGGCTAAGTGACAAAACTATGAATTGCAAAGGATTTTATTGACAGGAGATGGAGACAATAAAAACTTCTCCCTAAATCTCGAGTATTTAATCTTAACCGATTTTATCGACACGACATGAATAAAATTTAAATTCCTATGATTAAGGTCATCGAATTGGCAGAGTCAGACTAGAGTCTATTTTGGAAATCTCGAATGAAGAACGATTTTACGGAAAAACCATGGGAACATCAAAATGTCACCCCCTTAACCTCATCAGATCATCCCCCAAACCTATAATCAAAATCTACCTAAATTCACAGGACTTGAACTATCCTAATAAGATCAATGTCTATCGATGATGAACGATTGATGAACGATTTTATCAACAAAAGATGTTGAAAATCAACATTTAGGGATGAAATCAGACCCACCCAAACCTCTAATCTTAATCTGCCTATGGCCATGGGTCTTTAAATTGTCACATTCAGATTATCGTCTATCTGCAAAATCTCGGATGACGAACGATTTCGATATGGGGAAATCAAATTTGCATACCTATAACCTCATCAGACTCATCCCAAACCATTATAATGAAAATCTAACTACGATCAGGGGCTATCAAATTGGCATAGTCAGTTTATTCGGAAACATCTCAAATAACGAACGATTTTATCCATAAAACATGTGAAAATCAAAATTTTACCCCTATAACCTCATCGGACCCACCCAAACCTATAATCAAAATCTACATCCAGTCTTTCTGGAAAAATCTTAATATCGAACGATTTTATCAACAGAACATGGAAAAAATCAAAATTGCTCCACTCTAATCTCATTAGATGTACTCTAAACCTACAATATGTCTATATTTTAATACAACCCGAGCAAAGCGGCTTGCCCTGGGCATTGTACACCGAGCAAGGGTTGTACAGAGCCAAATGGTTCGGTAAAATTTAAAGAACCGAGTATGTGCCACCGCACAAACACAGTTCAGCTCGAAATGATTGAAAAAACCTTAGTAGTTATCGGGGGACTTGAGTCCAAGGTCATTTAAGATGAAAGGTCAAAGCCGTTTTATAACAAGGTCAAGATCAAGGCCGCCTGATAACAAGGTCACGGCCGAGGTTAAGGCCGATTAATATCATCGATGATCGATAATCGGAAAACAATAATCAATAATCAATATTCAATAATCGATTATTGATAATTAATAACCGATACTCAATAATCGATAATCAATAATCAATAATCGACAATCGACAATCAATAAGCAATAAAAAATAACCAATACTCGATAATCGATAACCGACAATCAATAATCGACAATCAATAACCGATCATAAATAATCGGTAACCAATAATCGATGGTCGATAATCGATAATCAACGATCGGTAACCAATAATCGATAACCAATAATCAATATCTATGATGCCATTTTGGAGAACCGGCCAACCAAAATTATGAATTATGATACGGGCGTGAAGTTTTTAGCAAATAACAAATACATAATTGTATTAGTGTCACACTGTTAATCTAATTCCTTATAAGAATTTTGAGCGGAAACTTTTGAAAAAAAACGTGGTTTGAAACGTTTAAAGGATTTTTATAATATGCCATGAAGCCACTAAAATAGTTCCAAGTGATAAAAGCTAATAGACCCATATGTCATATATATAGCGTTCTTCCGACTTCTCAATTTTAAAATAATTATGTGTAACATGCAGATTTCTACTGTTTTAATAGTTTATATTTGAAATTATATTTGAAATTAGTTTAATACCATAAGCGTCCCGAGAATCCTTCTAAAACGTCATCAGGAGGTTACAATATTTCTATGCACAAAGTAATAAACTGCATATATATCATGTTCCAGCGGTCTCCACAATTTTCAATTTTTTATTTAATTTGTATGGCATACCGATTTCACTTGCTTATGAGCAGTTTATATCTCGACTATAAGATTATGAGGATCATAGGAGTTCTTCTAAGACTTCATCAGGAGGTTAAAATTGAAAATTGTAATCTACTCAAGCAGGTGAAATGGCATACATAATTAAAGGAATTGATAATTGGGAAGACCGCACAGACATATGGCAAATAGGCAGTTTAAATATACTATCGTTTTTTTCTTGTTTGTCACATCTTAGAATAAACCTTGGTACGTTTTTGTTAATAGTCAAAATTTAAATTAATTAAACTTTTGTAATCTGAAGATAATGGAAATTACTAGTCAAGCATCCGTGCAAGAAATTACTCATTGTAATAAATTTAATCCTACGACTTTTTTTTTAGTATTTTTTCAATTGTTTTTAAAATATTTAGTTTTCATTATTACTTTTATATAAAATTCCAATTTGAAAAATATCGAAAACTGATAATTGTTTAGAATGAGATAGCACTTCTCATCTCTTTCTGATTTTATATATCTGTCTCATTAAAAAATATGTTTTAACAGTGTATCACTATTACAAAAAAGAAGTTTAATAATCCAATTGGAATCATATGCTTGATAATTTTTTGTTAGAAACTTCACTGCCGTATTACGATAATAAAAAGTAAAATGGCTCACCAGATATCGGACTTTGTCGCTGAAGGTCTAGCCGTGTATTGCAGTGCTAAGGAATCGACACGTGCTCTGTTGTTAATAATAATTCACAACTTTGTTGCAACTAATTAATGCCTTACCTAACTTGATTACAACACAAAGGTCAAATGTCTCAACCTGACCTATTATACCCTGGAAATAAACTTGATTATTGCATCATCGGTATTTTCCAACTTTGTAAATATATATAAATACTATCCAGTTATTGTAAGTTAACCACTAGAAGTAGAGCTTTAAATTTAAAATGGCAGAAAATAATCAAGTTTATTTCCGGGTACAAATTGGTCAAGTTGAGACAACCTTTGTGGCGTATATAATCATGTTAGATAAGGCATTAATTAGTTACGGCAAAGTTGTGAATTATTATTAACAACAGAGCACGCGTCAGTTCCTTAGCTCTTCAGTACACGCCTAGACTTCCACCCCGATGTATCTGGTGAGCCATTTTATTTTTATTATCTTAATTCATGATTTTGATTGGCCGGTTCTCCAAAATGCCATCATAGATATTGATTATCGGTTATTGGTGACGTCATCAATTATTAATTATCGATTATTGATGACGTTATCGATTATTGGTTACCGATCGCTAATTATCGACCACCGATTTTTGATTATAGATTATTGATTACTGATTATTGAATAATGGTTCTTGGTTATTGAAAAAATGATTATTGATTATTGATAGTCGAAGTTGGCCCGATAAGTTAGCACGTAAAACACTGAGGCAACACTAATGGTTTGGATCTCCAGTGATGTCATTATAGTACAAGTTAGGACGAAAAAATGTATTTCTCACATATTCTTTAAAAAGTTAGCACGAACTTCTTTTATATTTAAACAGATAATTAAACACGGAAAAAATATATTTATACAACGATGTGAAACTAGCACGAAATATTAGCACGAATTTTTTCAAAATGTACATAATATGCAAAAAATTTCGCAAATATCAAAACCAAAATTTTTTTCCATTGAAAAGTACTAAAAAAATGTACACGATAAAATATTCAATTATTATAATAGTAAATATAGTACTAGGTATTAAAGTTTACTATGAAACTGTTTTCATTTAATAATAATTTCGTTAATTTATCCATCGTCCAATAATTAAATTTTTTATTATTAAATAAAATAATAAGACTCAACAATAAAATATTTTAAAACATAATGGTGGTTTGAGTATTAGCTAGAGTTAGCACGATAATTTATTATAAAAATTAATTGAGTTAAATCGATTCCAGCTGGGCTATTCCAAAAATTTGTCGTACATGAAATTGATTTTATATTAAAGTAGGGCCAATTACAAAATTATTCAGAAAGTTTCAGAATTTTCTTATGATTTGTTTGTGAGCAATATCGATTCGTGCTGTGCATTTTCGAAAATTTCCGGTTTATATGAAATTGGTGGAGTACTAAAGGTTTATGCTGAGCCTGCCTTAACATTTGTCGGACTTGAAAATGATTTTAATTAAAGAAAAGCCAATTACGAAATTATTCAGAAAATTTCAGAATTTTCTTATGATTTGTTTATGAGCAATCTCGATTCGTGTCGTGCATTTTCGAAAATTTCCGGTTTATATGAAATTGGTTGAGTATCGATTTGTGCTGGGCTTTGCCAAAAATTTGTCGGACTTGAAATTGATTTTATATTAAAGTAGGACCAATTACGAAATTGTTAAGAAAGTCGATTAAAATTTTACTTTAGTAAGACTGACTTTAATATAAAATCAGTTTCAAGTCCGACAAATTTTTGGAAAAGCCCAGCACAAATCGATACTCAACCATTTTCATATAAACCGGAAATTTTCGAGAATGCACAGCACGAATCGATATTGCTCACAAACAAATCATAAGAAAATTCTGAAACTTTCTGAATAATTTTGTAATTGGTCCTGCTTTAGTTCAAAATCAATTTCATGTCCGACAAATGTTAGGACGGGCTCAGGATAATTTTGTAATTGGTCCTACTTTGATTTAAAATCAATTTCATGTCCGACAAGTTTTTGGAAAAGACCAGCAGCTGTGGCAATATTCTGGTAATTCCGCGGGAATAGGGAACTGGGGAAAGATTTTACATAGCTTTTAACTATAAACCAGTTTTTTCTGGCCTACTGAGAAAAAAAGTTTGGTGTAAATATTTGTAAATTGGGAATATTTTTTCCATAGCGAAATAATCAGGGAAAGTTATTCCCAATTTTATTTTGTTTTCAAAAACATTACCACTAACTTTTTACCTTAGTATGCCAGAAAAAAATTATTTAAATAGAATTTATATGTAAATTCTTTCCCCAGATCTCTATTCCCGGGGCATTACCAGAATAGTGCCACAGGAATCGATATTACTCAATTACTTTGTACAATTAAATTTTCGTGCTAACTCTAGCTAATACTCAAACCACCATTATGTTATGTATTATTTGATATGTACCAATGTATTATTGATTCGTCTTATTTATTTAATAATAATAATAAATTGATTATTGGACGATGGATTAATCAATAAAATTATTATTAAATGAAAACATCCCGTTTTATAGTAAACTTAAATAATTGGGTATTTTATTTTGTACATTTTTAGTACTATTCAATGGGGAAAAAATTGGTTTTTATATTTGATAAATGTATTACCATATGTACATTTTTAAAAAATACGTGCTAACTTTTCGTGCTAGCTTCACGACGGTCTATTGAATATCGATTATTGATTGTCGGTTGCTGATTATAAATCATCGATGATAATCAATCGGCATTGACCTCGGCCTTGGCCTTGACCTTGTTATTAGGCGGCCTTGACCTTGATCTTGTTATTCAACTACTTTGACCTTTAACCTTGACTTCGACCTTAAATAACCTTGGACTCAAGTCACCCGATAACTACTAACCTTGCTCAGGTTGTGTTAAAAATAGATCCAATCTAAATATACTTATATAGTTAAAGACTATCAAATTGGCATAGTCAGATTTGTGAATATTTAGCAAAACCTTAAATAACGAACGGCTTCGGAGGAACATCGAATTTTCTCCACTACAACCTCACCAAAATCACCCCAAAGCTAAAATTAAAATCTACCTAGGGTCACAGGCCTTGAATTGGTCTATTAAAATCGATGTTTATTATACGCAAAATCTCAAATGATAAAGGATTTCACCGACAAAACATAGAGATTTGCTTAATTTGACCCATATAGCCTCACGAGACTAACCCCAATCCTATAATCAAAATCTAACTAACTATTAGCATAGTCGAAGTGGTATAATCGGATTGGTGTCTATATATAGAAAAAACTCGAACGACTCAAAACTTTAACCCTATAACCTTATCAGACCCACTCCAAACCTATAATCAAAATGTACCTATGGTAGTGAGCCATCGAATTGGCATAGTCAAATTTGTATCAATCTGGCAAAACCGACCTTAATCTATTATGATTGATTTATGCCCATTTACCAAAAACTTGAAAGATCAACAATTTTATCAATAAAGCATGGAGTAAATCAAAAAGTCACCCAAATATAACCTCATTAAACCCACCATAAACCCATAATCAAAATCTACCTAACGTCATGGGCCATCGAATTGGCATAGTAAAATAGATGTATATCTGGCAAGATTTCGAATGGCGAAGAATTTGGTCGACAAAACAAGAGGAAAACCAAAATTTCTCACTTATAATCTTATCAGTCTCACCCCAAACCTACAATCAGAATATTTCTACGGTCATGTACCACCGAATTGGTATAGTCAGGTTTAGAACCATTTTGCAAAATCTTGAGTGACAAACGATTTTCTATTACCCCTTCAGTTCCACCCCAAACCAATAATCAAAATATACCTTTGGTCATGGGCCATCTAATTGGCGTAGTTAAATAGGTGTTTGCCTGGCATTATCTCAAAGTTTAAACCATTTTAACGATAATTACACACCGTTGAATGCTTGATAATTATTAAACTTTTTCATCGACACTTTTGGGCTGTATTATCAGATAAGATCGTGAATGAAAATTAACCTGGAAAATTTTCCCGAGTTAACCATCGACGAATGAGACCTTTTCAACACGCAACACTTACAACGTTAAGTTTCAGAAATTTTTGAAATTTGGCCAAATGCCATAAAAATACGAATCTAATAATGTTGGTTTTGTAAAAGTTGTGAAAAGTTGTGCAAAAGTTTAACAAAAAACGACAAAGCGTTGAAAGATTCAAATAAAGTTTAAAATTAAATTATCAACAAGAGTTGACCTTGTTATGGTTTTCTAAAATATAAGCAGGAGTAGTAACTTTTAATTATACAAGACAGTTTTACCAAAAATCCTGTAAGTTTAATTTCTTGCTTTCGCGTGTGGGGTGTTCCAGATATATGTATATGTATGTATATACATTTGCAGTAAAAGGGCATGATGACCACAGTATATTCACCCCCCCCCCCTTCCATTAAAAAATGCATGACTATTTTTTTTTTTGCTTTTTTAGCTGTTGTGATTGAAAAACTAATTATATTATTCTGCTTATACTACTATTTTCGGTAATATTACTAAATCGATTTCAAGACCAAAGTAAATAAATATAAGTAAATAAAAAGTAAATAAAAAGTAAAACAAGATTTGCCGGCAACATAAGTGACCCTTTTTTGAACCGCTAGAAGAATTAAAAATTACGTATTTATGGCCAGCAAACTTTAAATTTTATATTTGGCCATACACTATTGGCTATTATTTAAATGTAAATTTAAGAGTGTGCAAATTCACTTAAAATGTAAACACCCGGAGAACGTTTGTTTTAATGTAATGCAATTGAATTTTAATCTGTATGCAAAAATAAGAAATTATCATATAAATTACATTGATGCTACCAAGTAGTTACGAACGAGTATACAAATTGTATGTCACAAAAACCCACCGGCATTTATGTATTGTTATTTTTATACCTTTAATGTAATCATGCATTTATAAAGAAATATATTTAAGTGAAAATACCTTCGTTCCCTTCCACAATTTCCATCTTGGAGTTGCAATAAAAACTTATCCAGAACTATAATTTTACTATAATATCCGCAGATGAAAAACAAAATTTTTTTTATGATTTCTGAGTTACGATTTAAACGATTTATTTCGATTGTAAACTTTCACTATGTGAGTATGTTGCGTTGCCCTACAGTAAATAATTTTTATTATGTCGATTACGTAATATAATAAAATCTCGCATTAAAAAATAAAATGAAATGGAATCTGTAACTACATAAAATATTTGTATGAGTTTATGTACAGTGTACACGAATATTAAATTGTTATGTTTATGTACATAAAAAATATCATAAAATATGTACATAGATACATGTATGAGTATAATATGTATTTAGTAAAATTTATGTTTGAATATAACATATCATTTATAACGTCTTATAGCTCAAATTGTTATGCCGATAAAAATAAATCCTATTTTGTTATGTTTATGACTTTAAAACTACTAAAACAATGTTTTATTTTTACAAGTTTGGCCTGATATATGACATAAAGTACACGTTATAGAGCTTGGATTGCAGTGGCAGTTGGTTGTATGTCTGATTCTGACATTAAACGGCTTAGAAATAGTAATCTGATAAACAAATTATTCCACAGTCCGTTTCAGACGATTAAAGGCAACAGTAAACGAAACAAGAGAATTATTGTTGTTGTCATTATATTTAATAACCCACTTTTCTTATATTCGTAAACTTTTCTTAGTTGGCTTTGGAAATTTTAAATTTTTGTTTTTTTTTATTTTTGGTACGAGTAGAGTTACTTGCTTACTTACATCCGCCATAAAATTGGCATTCAAAAACATTCTTGCAACGAACAAATATATATATTTTTCAAAATGCAATTTAAAAAAAAAATTGAAATTGCCCTTGGGCTAAAAGTTTTATAATAATTAAAAAATTTGCAAGAAAATAAAATAAAATTGCTTCGAGAAAAAATAAAAGTACACCTGCTTTTTTGTCAAACATTTTATAGTTAAAAGAGGGAACCATGATTTGGGAATTGCACCTTCTTAAAGATTTAGATTGGGGCTCTGGCAGTAAGTTCCAGAATTTGACCAGGATCAGGCACCTCAGTCAAGTATTCTCATGTCCATTAAAAAAATTACGCCATTACTGTATATGTTTATTTCTTTCTGGCATATTGAATATTTTTATATAGCGGATTCTTTCTTATTTACGTGGAAAAATTTGTAGAAGAAAACAAATTTCTACATGTAAACCGGGCATAATACCAACTTTTTTTTTCTCATTGTGTTTTGTTTTGGTTTTCCTCAAGTTTGCTCATTTTTTAACGTGTCAAAATTGACATTGTTGTTGAATATTTTGGATTTTATGTGCGTTTTTTTTTCAATTTGTGTGATATTTTATTAAAATTAAAATTTTTTTGTTTCAATTAGTTTAAATTCAATTATTTAATTAGTTTCGGTCATAATATTTTTTTAATTTTTCAATTAGTTTCAGACATAGTTTTTTTTTTCTATTAGTATTTCCGTGTTAATTTTTTTTTTCAATTATTGTTATTGCTGAATTTTTACAACAAGTGTTTTAATCGAGACAACACCAACTGTCTTTTTTAAGACAACAAAACCTGGATGTATCAAGATAAAGAATACTGACAATATTATCTAATGATATTGCCGCGGCTAATGCTTTGCTTGCGGCTTGCTTAACAAAGCGCGGAAGATCAACAAACCGCAGGTGTCGTTTTGCTGTAAACGCTATAATCGGAATAGGAGGCAACAGGGTTATTATCATAACTTGGTGAATGAGATGCGACCTGCAGATGAAACGACATTCTTCAACTTCCATCGAATGCCAACAACTCTTTTCGGCGCAGTTTTGGCTATATTGGGACTATTCATTCAGCCTTTAATGATCTCGGATCGCGTAATATCTGCAAACGATAGGTTCTCGCTTACTCTAAGTAAGCCATTGATATTTAATAATGTCAATATAATGACATGTAATTTTAGATATTTAGATAGCACGATATCCATCAGTCGATATGGATACTGGATCGGTGAGTCAACAACATCACAAATTATAAAGGAGACTTGTTTAGTGCTATGGGATAAACTTAGTTTGACTTGTTTCCCTCAACCTAGCACGGAAATGTGGCAATCTGTGGTACAAGATTTTCCGAATTGCTTAGGAGCCATCGATGGGAAACACGTCATTATTCAGGTATATACTTAGAGTCCTTATATTAATATATTGAGTTTTAAAACATATTTATTTTTGTTTGCAGGCATTTGGAAATTCTGATTCTCTAAATCGGAATTACAAACATTGCCATAGCGTCATATTTTTAGCTATTCGTGATGCCTGCCAATTATAAATTTACATATGTAAGTATTGGAGCAAGTGGACATAAAGGAGACAGTACCTTATTTTGCAACACCGATTTTGGCAAAGCTGTCATAAATGGAGGTGAAGCATTACATTTACCACCGCCAGCTTATGCTTCCCTAATACGGCTGACGAAGTCCCTTATGTACTTGTGGGTGACCAAGCGTTCTCACTGCTAGTTAATTTAATGCGCCCATATCCCGGTCGCAACAGCAGATCTCTACCAAAAGCCCAAAATGTCCATAATTACAGACTATCTCGAGCTAGACGGGTGGTGGAGAATGCCTGGTATATTAGCTGCAACGTGATGAATATATCGAAGACCAATTCTTGATTGTAAGCCAACAGTAATTACCGTCATACAAGCGACAAGTGTACCTCACAATTGGCTTAGGGAAAAATAAATGGCAAATTATATGGAGGGACAATTCAACCTGGGAAATAGCGCGATGAAGGGAATGCCGAAGCTCTGCAAGATCTTACCAGAGTTGGATCAAATAACCCAAATAGAACTGCGGTTGAAGTGAGGGCCCAGTTCAAATATTTTTTTAATGGTGTCTTTTATTTTAAAAATTCAGTTTTACTAATATAATAAGAATGTCTCAAGCTATCACAATTCAGTAATATATAGTTAATAAAAATCACAAAATTAATAATTAAAGTTAATTTAATCACAAAAAATTTGGTATATAATAAAATAAGGTAATAAATTAACTAATTATTTTCTCGTTTATTTCTTTCAAAATCCAATCCTTTTCTAAAAATGAAGAAAGGGTTAGAGGAGCTGTTGATTGAGCCATTCATTTTTCAGACATCTCGTAATGTTTGTCTAATCTGCTTACAAGACTTTTGATGGCTGAGTCCAATGGATCGATGTGTTTTTTTTTATGGTGGAGGCATTACCTCTATCGGCTCAATAGATTCTTCCGATAGCCGATCGACAGTGCTATCGAATAACCGTTGGGCATTATTAGAAGATGATTGCGCATCTCGAATATTGCAACTACTGGAAGGTGCAGGGTGAGAGGTATATCTAGGTGATGCCGCTGTTGTAGTCTCTGTTATTTTTGAAGTTCCTGCAGTGTCAGGATTTTTTGATAACGAGAAGCTGTTTACTATATATTATTGTAAATAATTTTTATTGTTTAGCTAGGTAGATTAGAAATTAAACCAGGTACTTACTCATTTTCATCGTCGCTATCAAAAAATGACATTTCCTTGAGAATTTTTTTTAATTTTGATGTGTATTTCTTTATAATTTCTACCACTTTTTGGGCGCAAATTTACTTTAGCCCGAGCATGTTTGGCTTTTATTTTTTGCACACATAGTGGCACTCATTAACAGAAATAACCCCCACCCACCCCCCATTGCCTCTGCGATCTTCGACCATTTCCTTACGCAGATGCTCGTGCACCGATGTTGCGGATGCTTTAGCTGCCAAATCATTTCCCGACCGTTTTTTTTTGTATTTCCTCTATAAGCTTTATTTCTTCATTAGAAATATTCATCTTAAAAATACTATAAATGTATTTTATTAATTAAATTAACACCATAGTTTATAGGTACATAATTATTTTTGTAATTAACAGAAATATTTATAATGATTGTATAATATCTTACTTGTTTCAATGTCCAGCCAGATAATAGAAACAATATTATATAATTTAAATTTATTGAAATAAAGAATTATTAATTAATTTTAACAGAATATGACACACAGTACACATAACAAAACGCACATAAAATTAAAAATGTTCAACAAAATGTCAGATGTGACACAACGTCAAAAAATTAGCAAATTTTGTGAGCAAAAAAAAAGTTGGTATTAACTGTCATGGACGAGATAAAATATTTTCAATTTACAGGCGACCGCCTTTAGCTTTGAATTTTATCGTTAGCCTTCGCAGATATATTGTATTGTAATAAACCGACCGCAGATTAAATTTAAATTTTATTTCATTTTAAATGAAAAAAAAAAATATGATAAAATGTTCAAAGAAAATCTTAAACTTAAAAAATTGAAATATGTATAGCATTTTCGTCTATATCCGCAGCACGTATGACACAGAACATTTGATGCTGTACCATTGGCTGAAACGTATTTCATAGATGTCTGTTGACGATGAACAGAACCATGTAAAAATTACTCGTTGATAATAATGATATTGATGGCGTTGGTGAAAAAGAAGGAACTGGACAGGTTTGGGGGACAACTAAGTCTGGGTACTTTATTGCACTGGCTGGTACTGATAATGGTGAAACAGATGGTATCGTAGGTAAACAAGTCTTACAGCTTTACAGGGGTGCGCGGAATGCTAGAAGAATAATTATTCACTTCTGTTGATGTTGAAGACGGCGATGGGGAAAAGGAACGAACTGAGCAAGTTGCTGAAGTAGCTACTGCTGGATAATTGAATACGCGCGTTGCTGTTAATGTGGATGAAATAGATGGTTGTTTACCAACTCGTTTCACGACTTTGTATGAGGCCTGTGGGATGTAAATTGGGCCGTCAGGATTGACGATGATGATGATGATGATGATGATGATGATAGTGACCCAAAAAATTATTGCGGTTGGCATATTGTTATTGTGTTTGAGCCCGGCAAGTTTATACAACGCACTCTTAATTCGGTCAACCGCTGCTGGATAGAAGACATAAATTGCAATGCGTGAGTCTCGGGTAGTTTCCTTAATGGAGATGCTATGGATTGGCCAAAATTTCAAATTCGTCCTTTTCTGGTTCAGAATTCACGGCTGAAACAAACTTATTTAGTGCTACATCAAAATCAGTATAAAGCAAATTTAGTGATGCCTCTTTTCTCTGTTTTTGGAGTGGATTCATTTAATTCATTTAAAGTTTGTTGATCGGAATCATCCGTTAAACTGCTTTCAATCTAAAAAGTACGTTCAACATCAATCAAATACTTCAAAATTCTTTAGAGATAGTTAAATTTAGATTAGTTTTGTCTTTTCTATAAACAATACAGGGATGCAAAACGACATTTTATTAAAATAAAAAGTGAGGGTTCCTTAATATCGTCCGGACCGGCTCCTAATTTTTTTTTGAATTATCAAGTTTCTTCTTCTCTGCTGTATAGCAAGATCGAAGACTCTTAATTTTCGTTTTTTATTGCATCTTCATCTGAGCCGATTTCGGTTGCAATTTATCTGCAGTAAGAATTATTTTAAAAATTAATATTCCATAAACATAAACTTTTGACATTAAAGTATAACTTAATGTTAACACATATTGCAACTCGTTGACATTTTGTTTCTCTGCAATTGTTCGAAAATTAATGTTATAACTTGATGTTAATGGCAAGTGGAGAGTAGGCGTTAAACGGTTGCGATGAAATATCATTTAATGAAACAATTGCAAATCACGATTCGTGTGAACCATGTCTCAAAAAATCCCAAAGTTGTTCTATGCAACAAATGTTGCACAGAAATCTTAAAAAATACAAGGATTGCTTGGAAATAAAAGTAAATGGCAGTTTTACGGCAAACAATTTCAATTAAAATCTATGCTTACAAACGAAATAGTTTAGAATAATATAATTAAGATTTTATGGTATAACATGTCCGAGCAAAATGTTTAGTAAATATTTCTCGAATCGGAAGGAGCATGTGTAAGATTCACTTAGCCACATTTTCTTTATATGTATATCAGACGAAAGTCCCAGGTTTTGATTTTAAATTTAATTTAATTTCAAAAAGCCTTTATATATGATTTTAAAAAAATCAATGGTAATAGACCAAATTTTAAAAAATCTATAAGAAAAATTGAAGATTTTGTGTGTCGTCGTTATTAAAAGTCATCAAATTTAAAAAATTACAGTACTAAAACCCATAAAAACTACAGACCTGAACATTTACACTATTCAATCAAATAAATCCACAACTTGGCGCCTTATTTTGGTCCGTTCAGTATATATGGCGCGAATCTTGAAGATTATGTCACATAACAACCTACGATGTGCAAAAGACTAAAGCTTTCTCATTCCGACAAGATACCTAATGAATGAATTGTTTGAATAATTTATCATAATTATAATAAAAGTTTTCGAGAATCGAAAATCTCCTGAGCAATTCCTGGAGATTTTGGCAAAATGCTTGAAAAAATTACCCACATGCCTTTGTGGATCGCTAGGGTTTTTTTTATTATTTAATCTTTGCAATCTGGTTTGCGGCCGAACCACTCTCAACTGCTTCTTTGTTCTCTTTTCACGCCCTCACCTAACGCAGTTGCCTGCCAAATAGAAGTCGTACGGCTATAGGTTCGAATTTTAGAACCATCTACACATTGCATAGCTCCATGCCAGCCTATAACATAGGCCCATGAGTTCTTCATTCCGACAGGGCGTCATAATTGTGTTCATTTTCATCACAGATAGTAAGCTATCGGGATGCGAACCCCGTACCTCCTCATTCAAACGCGAGCGCTTTAAACACTGTGCCGTTTGGTCGGTCATTTTATCATTAATTAAAAGAAAAAAATCAGAAATTCTGTGTAGAGAATTCTGGACATTTTGGCAAAAAGCCACCTAGCGCAATTGAGAAAGATTGTCTAATTTTGAAAAAATACACCACATATACGAAACGTCAGGGTGGCTCATTTTGGCTTGTTTATTTTCATTTACAAAGTAACATAAAGTAAAGTAATCATGAGAATTTTGGACCTCAAAATTTTTGCAGATTTACTATTCGCTATATCACCGAACTCAAAAAAAGTCCCAGATATGGTACTGTGTTTGCACATATGGATTTAAAAGTACTCACCGATATATATGCCATTCTAGAGGCGTAGTTGCTGTTTAACAATCGTTTAAGTGAGGCGATGGGATTGTTTTAGTGAACATGGAAAAAATCAAGTATCGAGCAGTCTTAATAAACACATTTTATATTATATTTTTGAACATTTTAATAAACTTGACGACGATAAATTACGATAATGCAGTATGCAAATGAAGACCTTTCTGATGAAAACCTAACAAGTCGAAATCGATCAAGTGATATTTTAAATATTTTGAACAAATTTTTTAATTAAAATATTCAAAAATCTATTTTTTTACAATTGTGTTTAATAAAATGTGTTTATTAAGTGTAAGTGTGTTTTGCCAAGTATCTACAAGGCAAATAGTGTAAAAAGCATCGACCAGTCATAGCACCATCCGTTACCAACGTAAAATTTTGGGTAGATGAATTTAAACGTGGCTGTACTAGCTTGGATGACGATGAACGTTCGGGACGTCCAAAAATTGCGCCACTGTTACTAAACAATCGTCGAATTAAAGTTAGAGAGATAGAAGACAATATATGTCCAAAAACTGTGTTTATTACACATTGAATTGAATATTGAACCTAAATCTTGAGGTATTGAGGTATGAGAAAGCTGAAAGCAGAGTTTTGGCGCTGGCTAATTACTGTTGATGAAACTTGGAAACCCGTTACACTCTAGGATCAAAAATACAGTCAACCCAGTAGACTGCTACCCAAGGGATAATCCAAAATAGGCAAAGGCTGCTCCTTCTGTTGAGAAAAGTTGCCGACTGTTTTCTGGACCAGTCCTGGAATTATCATAATCGATTATTTTCAAAAAAGGAAAACCATTAAAGGAGCATACTACGCATCATTACGCCATTAGAAGGCAGACATTTCGGAAAAAGCACCACATTTGCGGAAAAAATTTAGCTCAAGCAATACAATGCGCCCTCTCACACCTCAGCGGTTTCCATTACGAAAATCCACGAATTACGGTTTGAATGCTTGATCCAATTCTTACTCACCAAATGAAGTTCTAAGCGACGTTTTTTTGTTCCTTAAGCTGTAAATTGTGATCGGAGGACAGAGATTTTCGTCGAATGAGGAGGCCATCACCTTCGTAAAGAACTATATATGTAAAGAAAGATGCCCATTGGATTAGCTTCATGAACTTTTTCGTTATAATTAGGTACACAAAAAGGGTACCCTCACGATTTGCGTAGACATGTGGAGTATTTTGGCGAAATTGAACAGCTTCTATTAGCTTTTCACTATGTAAGTGGCAATTTGTCGAAATCCCTAGGAATCGCTCCACTGAATTTACGGGTTTCTTTTTTTTCTCTATATCTATAAAGAGCGGACGTAATTGGGGAACCCTGCCATGATATTTTTGAAATTGGACAGCACTATGTACGTGGCTATGTGCCAAAATCTCCGGGATTTGCTCTAAAAAATTTCCGTTTGCAACTTCTTCGTTATAATAACTGTAAAACGAATGAGCTAAAATGAGGCAGTTTGATGATCGTATTTTTACGGTATTACGTGACGTATTTTTAGAAATTGTATAGCTTCCTTCTATTGCACTATGTAGGTGGCTATATATGCAAAAATCTCCGGGATTTGCTCTACGTAATTTCAATATTCGGCCTTTTTCATTATAATTCGGGCCAAGAAGGCACCTTGACGATCCTCATAAACACGTGTCGTATATTCCCGAAATTGGACATCCTTTTCAACATATTGCACTTGTTTAAGAACACTTACTTTTTTAAACATTGAACAAGGAGAAGGGATATCTTTAAACAAGAACTTGTCGCGCGGCAGCTGCAAAACGGATATCGCTCGATAATTATAATCACGTAAACTGCGTGAGCGTGATCATTTCAGCTTAAACTGTTGCGCCACACTATTCAGCCAACAGATTAATTGAAAGGTGGAGTTGATGTTTTCTACTAAATCTTATTTATCATACAACCATAAGAAATGGTTCACAAACACTTTAATTTCAATTACCGAGGACAGTTGACACTTTGAATACTTAAAAAAACGACAGTTTATTAGTTTAGATTCGAATGTGTTTTCGAAACGAAACACGACATATTAACATCTCAGACAAAAAATGCAATTTCTCTGGAGTGAGAAGAAGATGTTAGATTTAAAATGACTAAAACAGATTAAATAGCAAATATAATACTTGTAATATCTTGAACCGTTTCAAACGTACTAATCTGAACCACTCATTTTGTAAAAATGAACTTAAAACTCCGAAAACCCCATTTTGGACTTAATAATTTAAAAATCTAACCCTGTACTGAAAGAACGCAATGATAAAAAAATTAAAAAATGAATATTCTACATTGTAGCCCAATTGTCTACATACTCTAAAATTATCGTCTATACGCAGTAATCAATTGTCTGCATTATTTTTGACATCAATAGGTCCACAGCGAGCATGTTAACAATTTCATAACCACTATTTAGAAATCTCATTTCTCAACTCCTGAAAAAACATCTAAATAATCTTAAGTTTTCGTTACTAAGATTTGGATGATTTTTTATTTAGCTCTAGTGCTCAAAATATACACTACATACAACATAAGATTCTAACAAGTTCCTTCCAAATTCTATGAAACATTTCTAAACGTAAATGTGTCACACATAATGCGAGCCTGTCGTGCTAATATCATGACCGGTTTAAAAACCCTGGAATGGGGTAAAATAAGTATTGCCTGACTGATTTTATTCTAAAATGAAATCTTTCGATAACTTCACACACATTTACCGAAACAAATAAAAATGTCTTAAACTTATTTTAATTGGTGTGGTGTGGCAAATTTAAGTTTTAAAATCGTTTAAATTCAATCAAATTTATGTGAACTATTAAAAAATGGTGAATAATTTTCAAACCGAGGAAATTACCATTCAATCAAATATTCATGATGTTGTAAAATGTGTTAAAAAAATAAACTTTGCTGATTTTTTATTCTGTTACAACTTATTCTGGCTTTCAGCACATATGTACAACATACACATATATCGAGAGAGAGTAGTAGATATATTTTATGGTAAAAACTTGCCTATATTTATGCGGAGTTGAATCTAATGCCATAAAATGAAATTATCTAACATCAAAAATGTATAAAAAAAAAAAATATAAAAATCATGTAGCATCTCAAGAGAATCCTCAAAATTAAAATAAAAACAACAAGAACCAAAAATAATAAAATGAAAAACATGAAGAAAAAGTTTTTCTGCTTTTTCCAGTTCTGTACTTTTTTGCATTTTAAATTTATTCATTGAAAATTAAAACACAAAACAAGAAAGATACAATGAACACAGAAAAATAAAATTCTGACAATAGTAATAACAATAGACGAAAAACAAGAAATAAAAACGGAAGTGTACCAAAAGTACAAAAAAAAAATCCTTACGGCAAAATAAAAAACTATAAACAAAAGAAATATGAAAAGCCGGAAAAGCCAAATTTTTGTGAATTTTTCTTTTATTTTCATCAAACAATTTTGTATTTGTTTTTTTTTTTAAATTTCGATGTCATTTATTTTTCTGCAAATTTTTCTTTTATTTTATTGCTTAGATAAATAACAAATAAAAACGTAGATCTTGATTTGCAAACGTATCAATTTTATTTGGATTTTGATTAAAGGTAAAACGACAAAATCGAATTTTTTATATATTTAAAAATACATTCAGTATTATCGTGGTATGTATAATACGTATATATGTGTGTACAGGTGTGTGAATATGTTGATAAATTTCAAGGAATTTTGATTACACAAGGATATGCAAATCAGTGTTTGCTACTACATAGTAGTTTAAATAGAAAAAGTTTTGATTTATTGAAAACTAACGAGATGTTTTCGATTCTCTAGAAATTTTATTTATACCATGTGGGACTGACCTCAATTTAACTAAAATATGTAAGGTAATATATTGCTACGGCAATTTTTTTTTTACAAAATTGAACGTGCTTAGAAGAATTAGGTCATTAATTATTGGGATTTCTCGGTGAATCGAAGGATATTTATAAAAATGCTCATGACTTTGGAGTTTGAGAACAGTGAATCTGTTGTGGGAGTTCTAGCTTGTATAACCGGATCTATGGTATTGAACTTGATACTAAATTTTACAAAAATAATTTAGTTTAATTTTTGTAAAAACTTCATTGCCTCATTTACGGTATATCGAAATCTATTGAAATGAATTTCCTATATTCTCGAAATGGTTCATCCTTCACCCCACGGATTGTTTTTATGGGATTAGTGTAAATTGGAATTAGGAATAGTTGTGACTAGCGGCTTTGCTAACTTTTACGAGCCAGCGGGAGGTAATTGTGCTCTTCATGACGGTTAGTCCTTGGGGATAAATTATTAACGGTTAGGGATGTTTGGGAGAATTTCAACAAACATTTTAAACATAAAGCTGAAGTTACTACTAAATCATACTAATGTCAATTTTTTAATTCTACTACTCAAATGCATAGATTTAGGGGCAACTTTAAATTTATTCTCCAATATTTAATTTAAATTTTATATTATAAATTTTGGTTTTGTACAAATAATTACAAAGCAAAATCTAATACCCCGTGAAAATGTTGAGAATGGGGTAGATACTCGATCGGCTAGCAAGCAAGTAATTTGGTAGCAGAAATCGTGGCAATTTTACCTTACCAAAAATATTTGAATTTCAAATTATATTTTTTATAAACTTTTTGTTTATTTTTGCAATTGCACAGAAAAACACCACGAAAAATTGCTGTTCATTTTTTGAAGCCGCAAAATGTACTGTGCAATCGCAAAACAAACAAAACATAATTTGAAATCCAAATTTCCTTGCTAAAATTTATTGAGTAGCCAGGATTTTGGGTAACAAATTACTTGATTGCTACCCGATCGAGTGTCTACTCCAATATCTGTTAATTGTAAATATTTAAGTTTGTCACACTATTTTCAGGAACTTTAAAAATTTCAAGCCAATCCTTTGAACTTTACGACCCATACGGTTAATAATTACTGACAATAACGATTATAAGCCAAACTTTATCGTCAAAGAAATGATGAATACTAAGGGTGGTTCGGCAAAATTTCTATCGGCTTAAAACTACTTTTGAGTTAGCTATTACTTCAACTTTGAACGTTAAATATTTCATGAAATCAATTTATTAGAATAAACTCACTGGCGAACCGAGCGTCGCTCGACGAAAGTTGGTTGAATTGGAAGTTTTTTGTGACATTAAATAAACATTTTAAAATTGGAAGGTTAATTTTTAATTGTAGACTGTCTAAAAACGTTTTCTAGTTAAATGTTAGTTTTTATGAATTTTTTGGAGAATGCAGCATGCTAATGTTTTATATGGAATCTACGGAAAAAAATCAACGCAAACTTGATTAAATATATTTTATTCCATGGAAATATTTAACTAGTTAAAAAATTATTCAATCAAAATTGGCCATTGAAATATTAATGCCCGGTTGTACATAAAAATGACTAACGGCCGGTTAGTGGTACGCCAGTTAAAAATTTCATTTTAATGTACAGTCTTTATTTATACAGTTTTTATTTTAATATACAGTCAGAAAAAACTCATCGCAAACTTGATTAAATATATTTTATTCTATGGAAATATTTAACGATTAGATAAAAAGTTATTCAATCGAAATTGGCCGTATAAATATTTCTACACAAGCTAAATATTTCTACGGAATAAAATATATTTAATCAAGTTTGCGATGATTTTTTTTCTGACTGCGAAAACATATTTCATATAAAACATTTAACTGGCGCACCACTAACCGGCCGTTAGTGCAACCACTGTGCAACCGGGCATAAGCAAGCTAAATATTTCCACGGAATAAAATATATTTAATCAAGTTTGCGTTGATTTTTTCTGATTGTGTAAACAGATTTCAAATAAAACATAGCTACCCGGCGTCTGTCATTTTTCTGTGCAATCGGCAAGATGATGGAGACATTTCTGTGTAGACGTACTTATTCAAATAAGTCACCTATCGAGGTTACTTATTTGAATCATCGTTCTCTCATCGTATTGATTTTAGGGCATGTATTGTTGAAAAAAAGTGAACAGACGGTACGAGTTATATAAACTTGAAATACATTTTAAATTAATAATTTTTACAATAATAGTTAGATTATTTAGTATTAATATTAATAAATAACTAATAATTACAGAGTATATCCTCCCGAAAGTAGAAAATTGGATTTGAAAATGGGACAAAAATGTATCGGATGGAAGTTCGGAAAATAATAATACATGATATTGGAATCACGTATCGAAAAATTGCTGAAAAATACAAGATTTCGTTGGGTTATCTAAAATTGTGCAAAAGTTTAGTAAAACCGGAACTGAAAAACGGATGTGGCTACGGGAACCATCACGATGATCAGTCTATCCATCGTTTTGCCTAAAAAACGATTGGTTGCAAGTTAATCGATCGTGAATGCACTTAATTTGAATGTATCCAGATTTACAGTAAGGAACAGTTTTAAGGAAATTGGATTATTAGGTGGCTTATGGTAAAAAAAGCCACTGCATCGCAAACAAAATATAAAAAAAACGATTTGATGTCGTTAAAATATTTGTTAATATGCCGATATCTTATTGGAAAAGTGCCATCTAGTCAGATGAGAGAAAATTTAAATTAAAAAACTCAAAAAGAGGAAGTCGCGTTTGGGTTCCCAAAGAAAAACGATTAAATTTAAAATATTCTCAAGCAACATTTGTGGATCATTGATACAGTGTGCAGGTGTTTTTCTTGGCATGGTTATGTATATGAAGTTGGCCCAAATTCTAACCCAAAAAAAATCGATGGCAATACTAAAATATACAGACTTTGACTATAGGCAAGTGTCAGCCCAAAAATGTTTAAAAAGACTCTATTTTCTATAAACCAACCCAAAAATTATTCTGTCAACGAAAGAAAATCCGCCATGTTTTAATGTCAGCCCAAAATAAATCTGTCGTGATACTATCATGAAAAAAAATATTACTGTCAACCCAAAAAACTAAAATAAAACGAAATATGCAATTTAATTTTAATTCAGTATCTGATTAGTTTGCGTATGACCCCTAAATATGAATAGCTTTTAAGTCAGTGGATTCATCAGAGCATTAAACGACATAAACAGTTTTTGGGGAATCGGAGGTTTAAGGGGCCCCCTTGTCATTATTCCGATGAAAGTACCATTCAACGAAATATGTAATTGATTTTAATTCTGTATTGAATTAATTTTAGTTTTTGGGGAATCAGGGGTTTAAGAGCTCTCTCCCTTAACAATAACATAGTTCAGACTCTAAGCTTATAGAAAAGCTAAGTTTTTGTCAAATTTGCTATATTAAGTTATCTACAAAACTAAAATTCACATTTTTTTTTTGATTTGGCTTTCTTAGACAAATTATGTGTCTTATGCCAGTACATAGAGGTATACCAACATATACTTATGTCTAATAGAGAAACTCAAAAAAATTAATTTTAATTTTGTAGGTAACATAATATAGCAAAAGTGACACACAGTTAGCTTTTCTTAAAGGTACGAATCTGAACTATGTTTCCATCAAAAAGTGTTTAGTGACGTTGAGTAATTGTTAATATGTAGTGAAATACCATTTAACTGGTACAAAAAAATTTCTTTAAAAAAAGAAAAAAAAACTTAAAGAAGGAATCCGACGGAATCATTCTTGTCAGAAACTTTAGGGATACCCTGTAGAGGTGCGTCGAGTAGCATATACTACCAGAAAGAAACGTGTACTTGCTCAATGTGCTGTTCTTCCATCATATAACATAGTGGCTGCAATTCCAGAGGAGGCATTGGCCAATGCAATAAAGTTGTATTTTCGTGATGCTAAAATTAACGGAATTAAGAAGGTTTTGCCCATACCTCCGGGACCAAAAAATATAATCCACCATTGTCTGCATTAACTAATTGCATAATAGTTTCATAAAAGAATTTTGCTGTTGATTCATGATTGGTATGTTTGGCTGAACAAAAGTTTTTATTGCATCAGTGCTTGAGTTCTTTTCGCGTTTTATTTCGCGATCAAACAAGTCAGTAATTGCTCGATTTGGTGGTGGCATTGCTAACTGACTCAACACTTTATTTACAATCACTAAACAAATGTACTCTATGTAAATAAGTGTTTGGTTGGGGCCATACTCAAATTAATTCAACACAGAATTAAAATCAATTACATATTTCGTTGAATGGTTCTATCATCGGAATAATGACAAGGGGCCCCTCAAACCTCCGATTCCCCAACAAATGATTATGTCGTTTAATGCTCTGATGTATACTTCAATGTAAGCTCTAGTTTTAGTCAAAAGTTATTTTTCAAAATAAACTGCTACGGAACTAAAATAAGTAATTTATTTCCATAAAATTTTTCATTTTTGATTTGATAGAATTGATATAACTATAGTTTTACGACCAATATTTTTTTGGGCTGACATTAAAATATGGCGGTTTTGCTGTGGTAACAGAATAAGTTGTGATTTAACATATCGGAAATACAAAATATCTGGCAGATACTTGATGCAGTAAATGTTCGGATATTTTACAGAACCTTTTTAGTTTTGGGCTAACATTTTTGGCCCAACTTCAAATACATAAGGAACCACAACAATTTTTTTAAAGATTTATCATTTTTGTATCTTAATTTTTTCTATCACGATAGTTTCGTTTTTCACGGCACTTGCATTAGTGTTGCCACCTTTTAAATCCGCCATTTTTTGGGCTAGATTTTTGGGCCAACTTCATATAGGTGGCATGGTTTGGGCAATTTAATCAAAATTAACGGGAAAATGGCGGTGGGAAGAAAGCCTTGCTGAATCGGCTCAAAAAATGAAGTTAAAGCGTTTCGTGTGTCAACAAGACAACGACCCGAAACACACGTCAAGAGTCGCAAAACAATATTTGGTTTGAATAAAATTAAAAATATTTGAGTGGCCACTACAATCATCCGATCTAGACTCTATTGAACAATTCTGAATTATTTTGGATAATAAAATCCTGATCTATACAAGATCTTATTTACCGGAGTTCCGAGCGAGTGTACAACAAGAGTACACGGTAATAAAAAATTCACTAGATGTGAGCAAACTAGACGATCTAGTTGAATCAAGTTAAATGTATGTTACTTGATTTCTGGTAGGTAACATTTCAAGTAAAATTTGATAATGTTAACCGGAATTCTAGTATAATATTTTGTTGCATTTTTTAACCGGAATTCTTGTATAAATGAAATAAACTGTTTTTCTAGTAAAACCAGGAGATTTTTTAACTGGAATTTTAGTAATATTACTATACTTCCTGCTTTTTTAGCTGATTTCAGGTATGTTAGGGTTGTGCTTCTCATTGATATTCCAGTAAAAGTATCAGAATTTTTTATATTCTAGTAAAATTAATATTTTTCCAACAGAAATTCTATTAAAATTAATAGAGAAATCAACTTTTTAACCTGATATCAAGTAGTGTGTGATGTTGATTGCTTTGTAAAATCCCTAGTATTTTACCAATTTTCTAGTAAAATTAAAAGATTTCTAACTTGTTTCTAATTGATATTCCTTTAATATTGCTAGACAATACCAATTTTAAAACTGATTCAGCCTAGTATTTTTAATTGGAACCTATTTGTATTATTATTGGAAAAACAGGAATATCTGGTACATTTAGAATAAACTTTCCATAGCACTCCTTTATACTGATATAGAAAATTATTGGAGTAAATCCAAAGTGTTTACCGATAACTTACCATCACTATAAAACACTAAGAGGAATGCCATTCTTCCACGTGAAATTCTATTCCAGTAAAAACAAATCGAAAACCATTCTTAGTATATCGAAAAATGAAACAACTGAAATTTGGTTTAAACATTTTATTTTTAATAAAAACAATCCAAAATCTTTAAATTTAATTTATTATATAAATCTGTAAAATTAATAATATTTATCAAAAATGAATAACAATAAATATTTTAAACTTAATTACGATAAGTATAGGTACTGTAACTCCTAACTATTGAAACAGACGCACAATTCACTTTTAAAATATTTATTTCGCAATTCCGTTTTATTTTTTTTTATTAGGTATTTAATCATTCACACTATGGTCACATTAAATTTTAATAATAATAACTTTAAAAAATATCGACGTATATCTTTATGCAATATTAATATATTTATTTTTTGCTTAAAATTACTTTAATTATTTTGAACGATGTTTCGATTTGTTTGAACCACCACTTTTTTTATTTTGCTGTCTTATATTAAAATTTTGCTTAATACTGATGAGTTCTTTCGATAATTGGAAAATATTATAAAGAAAAAACGGCAAAAAACTCGAATAACTGCTAATTTTACCAGAATCCAGCAATATTTCAATAATTTTACCAGAATTTTGCTGGATTTCAGGTAGAATAAACAAAATCGATGTAAAAAACGATAAAACCCGATTACATTCACTAGAACTCTCGTAAAATTCTAGTAAACGATTAAATTTTACTTTACTTGTAGTATTCCAGTAAAATTGAATCTTGTTGTTATAAGAGAAATGAGAAAGGTAGTATGAGATGCCTAATTATAAAGTGAGAATATTTTGAGTTACAAACTTTATTGGAATACTGAGAACATTCCAGTAAATTTTGAATTTCACTAGATTTTTACTAGAATTCTAGTAATGCAAAGTGTTGTCGCGATTTTTTCATTTTAATTATGGGTAAGCAATTAATAGAATTCCCGTAAAATTTAATAGAAATCATATTTCATTCAAAATAATATGGCGGAATCAGATTTTACTAGAATTTTGCAAGAATTCATGTAAATTAAACTTTTAATGAAATTCTAGTAAAAAAATTAACGTGATTTCTGTTGAAATTCACTAGACACTCCAGTTTAGAATCAAACAAAATGATCTGGTAGTTTTCTAGTATTATTTTTACCAGATAACCACTAGAATCCCAGTAAACTAAACACTAGAACTAGAAACTAACTAGAACCTATTAAAATTCTGGTTTTAATTTTATTTTGACTAGAAATCTAGTACATTCATTTTAAAATTTAACTAGAAAGCAGAATTTTCCTTTTCTTTACTAGAATTTTACTGAATTTTAACTAGAATCCGTAAAACCAGACAATCTAGTGGTCCTTTACCAGATTTTGTATTTACCGTGTAGTCTTCCATTTCAACAATTGCTTCGAAAATTTAGTTGAAAGTATGCCGCAGCGATTACAGATGGTCATTGATACACTAAATATTAATTAATTTAATAGTTTTTCAATTCTTGAAAATTTTTATCAATTTGTTTACTTTTTTTGTTCATTCCGTTAACGCTGGATCGCGGATAAATTTGAATTTTTGACTTAACATTCATATATCTCTAAAAAATTCGATATCTTTTGCAATTTTATTACGAAAAAGATAAAAACGCGGCTCAGGCTTGCGAAAAAATTTGTACTGTTTTTAGAGAAGGTGTTTTATAAAAATCAGCAGCAAAGAAATGGTTCGCGCGCTTTCGTTCTGGAAATATGAATGTCTAAGGTGCAGTTCGCTCTGGTAAACCAACCACTGGAAAAGTCCATAAAATCATGCAAAAAGTTGAAGAAAACCGGCATAAAAGCAGCCATGTAATTGGTAAAGAACTAAATATTGATCACAAGACAGTTTTAAATCATTTGAAAATGGCTGGATACAAAAAACAGCTTCACGTTTGGGTACCCCATGAATTAATAGTTAAAAATTTAATGGACCGGATTTATATCTGCGAAACGCTGCTGAAACGGTGATGAAAACTGGATAAGATACGACCACGTTGTTTGAAAAAGACTTTGACTTTTCATTCTGCTACTCAAACGCATAGGATAAGGGATAACTTTTAATTTAAATTTAATAAATAAAAATTTTGGTTTTATACAAATAGTTACAAACGGAGGAGGTTAAGTTACAAGTTACATTTCTAGGAATTTTAAACGTAAAAAAAAATCAAGACAATCATTTGAACTTCACTATACCCCTACGGTTAATAATTACGGAAAATAGCGATTTTAAACTAAACTTTATCGTCAACAAATAATGAATACTGGGAACCGAGAGTCACTCGTCCAAAGTTGGTTGCATTAGACAATTATAAACATCTTAAAATTGGAACGATATTTTTTAATTGTAGAATGTCTAGATTAAACTAACAATAGCATAAATTGTAATACAAAAATGTTTGATGTTGAAAAATAATTCACGTATACTTTAGGATTCGTTAAAATCTTGGCTTCAAAACTAGAATATTTTTGAATAGGTTTTGACAAAAGTGATGATTGAATTCGTTTGGTCATTGTTTGGTCAGGATTGCTTACTAAGTAATGTATTTATCGTTTCGGTCTCTTACGATAAAAAATGAAACATTCAAAAAAAATTCCGGGTAGCACCTCATTGCAAGAATATCATACCGTTTTTGTCAAATTTCGTTAAGAAGTCGTTAGGTCAGGATTGATCACCCCATTTTGACGGTTGGTCACCAATGGGTTAGTTTTTATTACGAAAAAAATAAAATCAAAATTCGTCGCTTATTTGGGAATTTCGTATAATAAAAAATCCAATTTAGATAAAAATATTTCTTTTTTCAAAGAACTGTCATCTATAGTGGAAGCCATAAGATAAATATAATCAATTCATCAATTTTTTGGTTCTTCATAATATCGTTAAGGATTGGTCACTAAGGTTGGTTTCGTTTGGACGTCCCTACGAATATCATAAAACCCATAATTTCGATTCGAAGTGTTCGGAGCTGGAAACTTGACCAATACTAATAATTTTAAGAATTCCAACGAAACGAAAACAACTAGTGAACAATCCACAATGATAGTCGACCAACAGATTCCGATCGTTGGATTTATAAAATAATTAGTAATGGTCAAGTTTCCGGGTCCAAACACTTCGAATCATTTGGGAATTATGAGTTTTTAACGACTAGTTTCACAATAAATCATTATGTGGATGACCAAATGAAATCAACTAGTGAGTAGTAACCAATTCTCAACGAATTATTGCAAATAAAAAAATTAAATTGATTATAAATCTTATGTCTTCTACGTTAGATATAATTCTTTGGAAAAAGAAATATTTTATCTAAACGGTATATTCCAATTCAATTTTTTTATTAATTTTGTAAAATGAATTTTCCAAATAAACGACGAACCTGATGTTATTGAATTAATACAATTTTGATTTTGTAAAAACGGTATGATTTTCTTGCTATGAGGTGCCCGGGAATTTCATTATTTATTTACCGTTTAATCGTAAGTGACCAAATGATAAAAACTATAGTGACCAATCTTGACCAAACGATGATCAAACGAATTCAATCATTACTTTTGTCAAAACCTTTAGATAGGGTGCTAAAAAGTCGGAGCCCGTGAATCGCCTGCGAGTCGAGATTCAAACAAATATATCCAGATAATTACAGATAGATTGTTTGTTCAAATCTCTCAGATTGTAATTAAAACATCAAACGACTATATCCATAAACAACAAATTAAAATTTCGGACTGAAATTCCTGCTAGATTTATGGGCCTATTTTTTAATTCATCCCGAGCAGGCAGTGCACTGTCAAAAAATACTTCGTATTTTTTTATTCAACCTGTGTAATTTTTCTCTGCACACTGCGTTTTTATTTGTGAATTGTGCTTACACAGGGCATACTCGGTTCTTCAAATTTTACTTTGAAATTAATGTCAGTGTACGAAGAGTGTGCAAAATAAAAAACAATTTATTACTCTATGCACACCGGATAATTTTACCCAGTACAACCTTTGCTCGGTGTACACTACCCGGGGTAAGCCTGCTTGCTCGGGTTGAATTAAAAAATAGACCCATAGTAGTTAATCACGTCAATCATCCTTTTTAGGTTAGGTTTGGGCCGTTTAGGTTTCCCAACAATTGAAGGGGTATTTTAAACATAAGTAAAAGTTATATTTATAATTTCGGGCTGAATGATTTAAATGTCATAACAGATTATTACGATACATTTTACTGTCGCGACAATGATATTTTTTCGGCTGGTATATAAAACTTTCTCGATAGTTAAATTTCATAAAGAGTTTAGGTCTGACTAGGCTACCAAACAATAGTAATATGTATATCTTAAAAATAGATAAAAATAATTTTAAAATTTTAATGATACTGTTTACTGTCGCGATAGTGATATTTTTTCGCGCTGGGATAGTAAACTCTCACGATAGTGATAGTTTAATGTTGCCATCGCGTTTTTTCGGTCTGAGTATCGGGCTAGCCTTATATATGTTATGGTTAAAGTCCGAAATCGGTAAATGTCCGAAATTTTAATTTTTTAAATTCGTTTACACGATTTAAAACCGGTTGTCCAGAGGTCCAATCGTTACGAAATGTTTGTCGATCAACCCCCTACATCCCCGTAGATTCATTTATTCCCCATCAGAGGGCTAACCTTCATGAGGGGCTAAATTAGCTTCCGCGAGCCCATGAGAGTTAGTAAAGCCGTTAGTCCGTACTATTCCAAATTCCAATTTGCATTAATATCATAAAAATACTCCGTCGGGTGAAGGGTAAACCATTTCGAGAATATATGACCCTCATTTCATAGATTTCGAACCAATAAAACAGTTTTTTTCCAATTTTTATTCGGACATTTACCGATTTCGGGGTTTTACCGTAACATATACATATAGAAGTTTTGTGCAAATTTGGGATTTAGAGTGTTAAAGACTGCCAAATTTTTCTTGGAGTAGGGGAGACGGGGGCTAGTTGTTAACATGTTTTTTTAGTTTTGAGAACGATAAACGATAGCTCTTCTCATTTTTAAGTTTTCTTCCAATTTTCAAGACGTACAAACGTGTCAGATTGTTTATTTCTCAATTTTTGTGTTTTCGAGAATGTGAAGTGAGTATTGTGTTTTGTTTTGTAATATTAAATTAATAGGGTGTTTACCTAAAGTCTCATTTAATGTAAATGATATTATGAACTTTGAAGGTTTGTAAATATTAAAATAACAGATTTTAGTGATAATAAATTTGCAATAATTGTAGAATAACTAAAATAATGCATATCCAACGTCTGGGGAAAGTTGTAACAAAACACGTGGGGTAAATTGAAACATGTTACAACTTGCCCCACCGTTTTTGACGTAGCAAATTTTTATAAATTTAACTTTTTTAATTTATTTTCTTATAAAAATTAAAATTTATTTCCTCCAGGTAATATGAGCAGTCGAACGGGTTAAAAACGGGGAGTCTATACGCTCAGTTTCAAAAGATTATCATTTGTCGTATGCAACTCTTTCTCGGTATCTAAAAAAATTTGAACAAGGAGGGTTAATTAAAGTTGGGTTCCAACCAAGTCGCCTACGCAAACGGATGAACTAGTGAATTACCTCAAACACGCGTCACAAATTTTTTTCGGCTTGTCGCCGACAGAAACTAGAAAATAGCCTTTGAATGTGCTGTAGCTTTTGGGATAGAAGACACCATAGTCCTGGCACACAAATAAAATGGCAGGCTCAGAATGGCTCACAATTTTTCTAAATAAAAATCCAGTACTTTCCATTAGAACTCCGGAAGTTACCAGCCTGGCTAGAGCAACTAGCTTTAATAAAACAAATGTGGCTATGTTTTTTCCAAAAATTGGAAGTCCGCGATAGATATAATTTTACAGCCGCCAATATATGGAACGTAGATGAAACAGGGGTAACTATGGTGTAAAAACTGAACAAAGTTGTTGCTGAAAAAGGAGTCAAGCAAGTGGGGGGAGGGCGTACATCAAGTGAAAGGGGAGTGCTTGTGACGATTTGTTATGCTGTAAGTGCTGGCGGAAACTTTATTTCTCCTATGTTTATTTTCCCAAAAAAAAAGATATCAGCTACATTTTATTTGAGATGGACCCATCAGCAGTATTGGAACATGAAATGGTTCAGGATGGATGATTGGAACTGAATTTTATTCATGGATGGAATATTTTATTTCGCACGTACTTCCATCAATTACAAGCCCTGTTTTATTAACATTAGACAACCACGTATCTCTTTTAGCTATTAAAACCATAAACCTTGCTAAGGCCAACGGAGTTGTGTTATTATTGTTCCCACCGCATTGTTCTCATCGGCTCTCTCTTTCAAAAAATTTTGTCGGTTGCTCAAGATGCTTGGTGGATAAATAACCACGGCAAGTGTATGACGATTTATGATAGTCCTGGTTAAGTGGCCCAAGCTTCACCACGAGCCTTTATACCAGAGTCAATTTGAAAAGGCTTTAGAGTGTCTGGAATAGAACCATTTAACATAAATATTTTTTGACGATTCAGATTTCCTTCCATCAACTGTAACTGACCGACTTTAATGTGACTATTGGCCAAACATCAGGATGCATTCCCAATAATGATGTTACAAGTTGCGAGATTCCAAAAGCTATCAATACTATTGTTGAACAAATTGATATTCAGTCTATATCAGTTGCAAATATTACCAGCGATTCCGATTTCCATCAATCATTTAATGAAAGTGCCCCAATCCAGGCTCTTTTAATTAATCCTAATGTGACTATTGACCAAACATCTGATTCCATTCCAAATTATGATATTACATGCCTTGAGATTCCTAAACCTGGCAATACAATTATTGAAGAAATCGATATTCAGTCGTTATACCAATTATATATGCTACCGAAAAAGAGTTTTTGCACATCGCTAATGGTAAGTACATTATATGTTCATCTTATAATTAATATACTATATATACATATTCAATTTCGAATTTAAACCAACCCAACGAAGCAAATCATTTGAACATAAACCAGCTTGGACCATCGCAAATTAAATCAACATCGTCGATTCAACAAACAACAAATAAAATGAATACAATTTTCGCTCCAAATTTGGTTCATCCTTTCTCAAAAGCAACTCCAAGGAAAGAAAACTGCTGTGGACGGAAAAAGAGGAAAAGTGCATTACTCACTGATACACCAGAAAAGAATGCATTAGAGAAAGAGGAAGCGACTAGACTGCATTAGAGAAAGAGGAAGCGACTAGGCCTAAACCAGCAAAACTCCTTTTGGATAAACGACAAAGTGGTAAGCGTAAAGTTCTACCCTTATTCGCGCAGTAATAGCAGGAGAATCTTGGGTTATGTGTGTATCGTGCAAATGTTGGTCCCATGAGGCATGCACAGAGTTAAAATGTGTAAACGATATTTATCGTTGTCAGAATGTGCAAAATAATATTTTTTTGTTTAATTGTGGAATTTGAATTATTTGCTTTTTTATTTATCTGTGCACTTTATGTATAACTGCTTTTTTATTTAATAAATATTGAATTTGTTTATTGCTCAAATTTATTAGATATCATATGGTACAAGTTAACCCATACTATGTTTCAACTTACCTCTTATACGTGGCAGTTTGTAACACTAAAACTCTTTTTTCTTTGCTAAATTGAAAGATAACTTAAATAAAAAGTAAGAAATATGTACTATTCAAAGAGTCGAAGCGAAAATACTAAATCTTTAAATTTTATATGCTTCAGTTACATATCTCTTATAGTTACATTTACATGAGCATCTAAGTAAAAATTGTTTCAACCTGCCCTAATCTCCCCTACCATAAATCGAAAGTACAATTTAAGTAATCTCCTATATAAACCAGCATGCTAAGTGACGTATTCGGCGAGATGCTACTACGTCCTATTTGATAGAAAACGAAATTTGGGATGGATTTGTTCAAATTTGAGGTTTAGGATGTTAAAAACATTCTAATTTGATGAGAAGTTATTCAAGTCGAACGTAAATTTTTCTGAATTTTCCCGAAAATCTCTTGTAAATGCAAAGTGACATATGGTATATTTTCATTTGAATAAAGTCGAACGTACAATTTTTTGAATTTTTCCGTGAATCTTTTCCGTGAAATGCACGTTTGTTTGGATTTAGGATGTTTAGGGCAGCCAAATTTTTCCGGAAATCTCCTATAAATTCAACATGCTAAATGACGTATATAATGAGATGCTACTAGGTCCTTACTAATAGGAAAACAGCAAAATTTGCCTTGGAGTACTAAAAGTCGGACGTACTCAGAGAATTGAATTTCTCCGGGAATCGCCTATAAACAGGCTGCTAAGTGGCGTATATGGTGGGATGCTACTAGGTCCCATCTAATAGAAAACACGTTTGTTGGGTCCTAATTTTGGTTTTAGGGTGTTAAGGACAGTCAAATTTATATTGAAGTACTATAAATCGAACTAACATAAAAATAGTGTGAGACCGATGGTAATTGTGCGGAACAGTGTTCTTTTAACCTAACTACATAAATTGAATTCAAATAATTCTTAAATCTAATAAAATTTACTTAAATGATTAAGTTTGAATAATCAAATACTTTAGAATAATTGCATGTTTATTTATTTAACTGGGAAATCATTATTACAAAATAGGTTAAAAAATATTTGAAATTTTAAAACAACAAAAATATTTGCCCCTGAATATATAGCCGCGATTCCTTGAAGGATTTCATGGCTCGGTTATAGCTGAAAAAATATAAATCATCTTTTTCATTTTAATTTGTAAGTTTTGGTCGAGCTCGCGTTCAGTGTTGTGCGTCTACACGTATTTAGTGAAAATAGTGTAGACAATTGATTTCTGAGTAGACAACTTTGACAATTGGTAGAATATGTAAATAATTCGTATCCCCAGTCGGTGCTCTCAATCACCAGTCGGTGGTGCCGATCAGGAGTATGTGATGACGATATGTTTGGATCGCGCTCAACTAATTCTTAGTTCTACTCGTCAATTTACTGCTTCACTTTTTTAGTATTGGCATAATAGCTGAAGGTGACACTAGGAGATACCGGTTTTCAGTCAGTGGAGTTGCGAGCTTCTTCGATGAATAATTGTAGGATTTTCATTTAGGGAAACGGCAAGCACTTGCTTTATTTCGATGTCCTTCTATGTTCTTTGTCAACATTTCGGACAAAAAAGAAATGATTGAAACCAAAAACATATTTCAAAACTTGTTGTGCAACTCACCTTCGTGCAATAAATTATTTTTAAAGCATTTCCAACAATCTACTAATACGCACGAATAGAAGTGTTAATAGAAAATATTTTGTCTTTTAAAGCACACCAGCTGGTTTTATACAGATGAAGCGTGCAAAAATCATTACGTATATTAACACAATACCCATAGTCTTTTTGGTAAAAAATGAAGACAACAAAAAATGGTATACTAATAAATAAAAATCCATTAAAAAATGAAATCCCATGAAAAATGTTCAGCCATAAAAATAAAAATTTATTTTGCTTTTCTCACTTTTATGATTAAAACCATCAAAAGATGATTACTTTATTTTTATACTTTTGTTCCTTTTCATTAAATATTAATTTTTGTTGTGTATAGAAAAAATATTTTTAAATAAATAAAGCCGCAGCAACAAAAAGTATTTTAATCAACTATTTCCCATAAAAATTAGGAGAATACCTACAATAGAATATGCATAACCATTTTTTAAAGGATTGAAAAATTAAATTTTTTGTTTTACCAAAAGTACAGCAAAAAAGGAATTAAAAATAATTCCAAACTTTATGATATAAAATTTTATTAATGCAACAAATAAACACAACAACAAAAAAGCTCGTAAAAATTATCCACTTTGAATTATCATCTTTTTGTTCAAAGTTATTTTTATCCGACCAAAAAAGCTGTAAATTATATTTATTTTGATGTGCGCCATGTTTGATGCCGAATTGGAGGTGAGTCATTTCTAACTTTTTGCCCATTGTATATTTATTATAGTTCATCTTTTGTAAGCCCGTGTACATAAACTTATGAATATCGCATTCAAAGTCGTAAACATTTTATAGCTAACAGAAAAATATTGCAAACATGTCGTCCCATTCAATGGTACACAAGGCGCACATATCCTGCCGACTGTGTATTTTTGAATCCATCCTTATCGTTTTCGAAAAAAATACTTTTATATCATATACAGGGAATCGCGCAACTGACTGGCATGAATATGGTATACGGTTGGATTACTTGATCAAAGCTCAGGTGACTTACTTGTTGAATAGACTTCCATATTTCTTCAGCCACAGTGATTAGCCGTGTCACAAGTAACGTAATTTAAATTTAATAGATTCGAAATTTAGTATAAAACTAAAAATGTTATATTATTTTATCAAAATATATTTGCAAGCGTTAAAACGTGCAAACTTCTCTAGCATTAGAGATGTTTCTACATAAATTAAGGCATGCCTTTGTGTTTCAAGAAAAGCTTGAATTGGCTACGCTTGTGATTAACTCCACACATACGAATCATTCAAACAAAATGAAAATTTAAATTTTAGACTTATACTTTTATTAGTTTTGGACGATGCGAAAGTCGCAACCGTGACAAATTTTAATTTGTCTAAAAGCACATAGAGAAGAAAAGAGATTCAAATGTTTGTAAAACGAAATTTTTTTGATGAATAAATCAATAGTCTATGAAGGGTAATTTTAGAAGCTTTCAATTAAATGTAATACTACAATATTTTTATTATTGATTTAAGAGATATAGCAATTTCTGCAACACAGGGTACATCGGTGGAAAACCTTTGTTTAAACGTTTATAACTTGATATAAGTAAAGTCGTCTTCGATTTGATGAAGGAATGCAAACGTACCATTAATGTGTCAGGTGCGGGTCACCCTGTATACGAGTATCGCTGAACTTGTACGTAATAAAGCCGCTATTATTTAAAACAATTGTGGTTATAAAAATAAATTCTTGCTATAATCGCGACCCCGGTATACCGGTACCTGATATCTGTAATAAAAATCAACAACCATCATAATGGAAGTAAATAATGTGTATTTCAACCTCCAAGAATGGTTCGCAAAGCTGTTTTTAACTCTCAACCCGATTGCGATATCTAAAGGTGGATCGACATATACAAAAATTTGTATTTGTTTTCGTCGCAAATGTTTATGTCACCTCCCATTTTTTGTGTGATCCGGCCGTGCGTGGAAAGTCTGGTCGTCAGTCAATAATAAATCAAAATTATTTTTTTTTGTTATAAAAATTCGTTTATTTAATACCAAACCGATGAATACTCAAAAAATTGGAAATATTTGACAATTCGAAAAAAAATTATACTTGTGCAATGTGGAAGACGCAAAAGCGTCCACACTAGAGCAAAATGCGGAGCAAATTCCTTTAATGTTTGTCAAAAAGCCGACAAGTGTTGGATCGTGTGCGTTGCATGTGTCATAAATTTTAGTGCCGGTTTCGTGCGCCGCACGGGTCCACACTTCCTAATTTGTGGCGAAAATATTTACGCCAAACGCGTTCGGCACAAATTTGTGTATATGTGAACCAACCTTTAGAATCCGAAAAAGAAATGAGAAAACTAATCGTATAACTTGCATACTTAGATGGGGATACTCTCGTCTGAAAGGAAATTAATTAAAATGATTTAATTTTTATTGATTTGATTTTGGACAATTTACCATTCGCTATATCTGCCATGTTTTAAAAAATCTCTTTGTGTTTGGGCACAAACACTGATTGATCAGAATGAAACTTCATAATTTAGCTTTTTCTATCAATCCCAGTGAATTTTGGCCAAAATCGGTTCACCGGAAGTATGGCAAATTCCATAGGAGCTTTTTAATTGTACAAATTTTTTGTGAAGCGCATATAATTTATGAAAAAACGGCTATGAACTAAAACAATCTAAATCTAATTTCAAACAAAATTAGTTCAGATCATTTTTTAAATTGGATCGGAAATGACGAGTTTTTTTAAAAAAATATGTATTGAACCAAAATTCGGCATCTCTACAGTCAAGGTGGATTAACTATTCGGAAACAAACTTTATACTTAAGATTTTTCTATTAATTGGGATATCACTGCGGAGTTTGGTGAAAATTTGTATACCGGCATTTGCAGCTTCAATTGGAGCTAAGAAAAACGTTTAAGTAAAATTCATATTGCAACGATATCGGCCCATAGACCAGTTTTTCAAAATTTAGTGGAAATTACAATTTTCCACACAAACTATTTTTTAACTAAAATTTGGCCTCCATACAAATAGCCTAGACATAGGTTTTGATTGATCAGTTTAAATTTTTTATAAGCGTTTACCATAAATTGGGATGTCCCAGTGGTGTTTGGACGAGTCGGTCGTTCTTTTCAAATAATTCTAAAGACCTGTCCGAATACTGTAATAATTTAATTTTTTGTAACAATTTTGACACTATTGTGAAATAATTTTGTCTTCCATAATTTGTTAGAGTTCGATTGCTGCCCGAATACTGAAATATTTTTGACATTATTATAAAATTGTAATACTCGTTATTGCATATTATAGAAAATAAGGTATCTGGAATTTCATTTTGGATCGAATGTTTCATTAATTATTGGTAGTACGAATTTATTTTAAAATAAAATGAATGAACTGACCATCACTGCTTATGACTTAATCCCACCTCTCAGGCAATTATCGGATCCCATGTCCGGAAATACGTTTCGTCTTTTGATGCGATCCAATTTGAAGCCGATTTTTAATTTCTCAAAAGAAGTGAACCGGTGACCTGCCAACTCATGTTACATCCGTCGAAACAACCAGTAATCAGAATGAGCAATGTCCGGAGAATACAGCGGGTGCGGTAAAATATCCCACTTGAGCGTTTCCAAATATTTTTTACGACTTTTGCAACGTGAAGCCGACCGTTGTCATGCAGAAGAATAACTTTATAGTACCTTTCCTCATATTCCGGTCGTTTTTCTCGTACAATTAATTCGTTTGAGCCGTGTGCTCAAACGAATTAATTGTAGCCTATACCCGCACGCCCGTAATGGAATCGCCAGGTTGTAGTAGCTTTTAATACAGACCGCCTCTTTGGTCCAACCAGATACACAGCCTAACTAACCTTCGAACCATGAATGATCGTTATTGGTCTGGCAAAGCGTAAAGTATTTTTGCTCTTAGGGTTATCGTAGAAGAGTCACTTTTCGTCCTCAGACACTATTCGATGTAAAAACCCCTTTCTTGTTTTCCTTTGTAGCAGCTGCTCACAAGAAAAAAATCGCCTTTCCACGCCTCTTGTTTTCAATCCGCATTTTGGATCATGCCCATAGATTTCAAACGTACGGAAACTGTTTGTTGGTCACTCCCAATGTACCGATAAGCTCCTCGTGCATTTGAGTCGCATCTTCGGGTCCTAAAAGTATATATGTATAGCATTTACGGAAAAACGATTACAACGAGAAGCTTGTAAATTATGTTTCACACAAAACCTGTTCAGTTAATTTTTTGAACTTGTACCGCAAATGACGAATTTTGATAAAAAAATATATTTTACCAAAATTGGGTATCTTTGCAGTCCAGGCGGAATAACTATTCTGAATCAAACTTCGAACATAACCTTTTTTCATTAATTGAGAGATGTTTGTGAAATTGAGTGGAAATCTGAGTACCAGAACGGGCACCTTCCATTCAACAATATCTCTTCAACAAGCCTGTAAACCGTCTGGACCGAAAGAAAAATCGTCAATCAGATTGTTCATTTTGCTAATAACTGTGCTAGAATCAACGTCAATAGATACTAAGGATGTCTTAGTCCAGCCAGTTTTGTTCAGCCATTTCTATCTTAACTGATGCAGGAATAAATCTTTGAATGCGACTATATGTCAATATCAAATGGTAAAAGAATGACGAATTAAGGCCCTATAAAAATAGAGCGTGAACCAACTTTTATCAGAGAATTTACAACCCCGTGTCAAAGTTATCAGATATTCAAGGATTTAGTTACAAGCTCACATAACGCCATTTCACAGGATCTGCACCCAATTGAAGTTTATCCTAAATAAATAATAAACCAACAAATAAAAAATAATGAGAGTGTTTGGTTTAAAGCAGTCATTTAGGCGAAGCCAGATATTTCTATTTAAATATTTATTTAACTAGCTATTTATTTATTTATTTGAAGAATCAAATTTAATTGAACAAAAAACATGTCAATATAATATTTTAATAGAGCCATATGTATACTGAACAAGCAACAACCCAATTAAAATTGTTCATTCTAATGGAGCTCGCAAAAATTTCTTAGTAAATTTGGTTCTAAGCAAATTCATATCTCAAGATTTTCACCGGTCGGCAAACTTGCCACTATAATATTTTGGTAGACCTTTATGTGTACTCTACTTGGGAAAACCCAATTAAAATTCTAATATAGTTTGCATATCTGAAACGTGTAATAGGTATAACAAATTTAAAGCTTTGTAAATAATTGTCAGCAAACCAACCATTATTCAATAAATATGAGAACGATAAATACCAGAATAACAAATAGTTCGCAGATCGGTGAAAATTTTGAGATATCAAAATTCGAAGATATTCCGTTCTTCAGTTGGATGTCGTTTTAGATATGCGAGCTCCATTAGAATTTTAAACGGGTTAGCCCTAGTAGAGTGTACATAAACAGGTCTACCAAAATATTCGATTACAATTTTAAGATATGAAATGATTAAGAATCAAGATTTCTTGGAAATGCCGGGTTTCATAAGAATATGGCATTTTAGGTATTTAACATCCATTAGAATTTTATTTTGATTCCCACTATTAGAGTACATGTATAGGAATCTAAATCATCTACCTTTTTTAATTTTGGGTACTTTAAAGGAATTAAATGCATAATTCGAAATTTAATAAAATCTGTGAACGATGTTTAGTTACTTCTAGCGTAACATACATTTTCTCCACATAATGAATTTTAATCAAATTGAACCAAACAATTTTGCAAAATCGCCTAAATGTTCGCAAAACACTAATACATCTTCACATTTTGTTTTATTTTGAATTATAGTATAAACTTCATACTTATCAGTAGAAGTTTGAAGTTTTTCTTTCCTAAAATAGTACTAATCGCCATTTTTACAATTTAGGATAAATTTAGGATAAAATTCATTGACATGGATTTGCAAAGTATGATGCATGTCGTTGAAGGGAGAAATAGACAAGATGAGGTTCCTTATGGCTCTACCATGATTCTTTCTAACAATTTCCGTAAGTTCGAGGACAGACTTTTATGGCGAAAACTCGAGTCAGTGTAATCAGAATTGTCAGGTTTAGATATAAAAATGACTGAACTTCCTAACCAAAAACTAGGGATGAATCCAAAGAACACGCAAGCTTCAAAGAGAAGAAACACAAGGTCTTTAATCATAGGAGAGCCTGTAATTCAGCGGGGGAAAATTTCTAAGAACCACCGGCTTTAAACGGTGCAAAGGAGAATAAACTCAATGCAAAACTTTGTATGTGACTAAAGAGACCAAGGTCATAGGAACCAAATATGCTGCATTTAGGAAAATGAGCAGTAAGCAGTTTACTAACCTACTTTTTTGAAAAAGTCTACTATCCGTTATGTCGACGAAGAGCTTCTAGTTCGCAGTTTTCCCATTGTTGAATAACATTTTGTTAAGGTGATCGCAAACATTCTTTTGATTTTGTCGGACTCAGTATGCCAGGAAGATGTTTATGAGCGGGTATTGGACTCTTTAGTAGTCTTTCTGCCTGAAGATTAATTTTTCAAGCCACATTCTTTAGTTTCCTATATAGCAGTTTTCCTAAACTTTTATGCATAGAGCACCAGAAAAGTTTGTGCTGACTATTTTAGTTGGTAATTGACTAAATGAAATTAAGACTCAAACTATGTTTGAGAATACTTATCCGCTAATTGTTAAAGCTTGGTTAACGTTACTTACACTTTCGAATTTAATAATAGTTTGTTTAATTTCAATTACCTTTAGTATTTTTAGGAGTTTGTGTGTATAGTACATACTTCTAAACCAATTTTTTTGTTAAACTTATTTTACTTTTATCTCAGAGAATTACTTCTATGTTTGATACTAAACATTCTAAATCAACGAATTCAAAATCAATATGTTCTGGTTTTGTTAAAGATGCGTAGCTAAAACTATAAGATTTTTTTTTAAATTAACTTTAAAAATATTTATTATTATAAAATACTTATCTTGTTTGGTTTAGTTCGCCAATTTTATTTATTGTTTACAAATTTTGACAAATAACACTTCAACGAAAAGTTAATCGGTTGACTCAAATAGAAAATTTCGAAAAAAGGCAATCTTCTACAAAAACAAGTAAAGCTGATCAAAGCGCAAGTTAAACTTTTAGCTGATGAATGGGAAGACTACAGATCAAACGAAAAAAATTTTAGAGACCTACCTGAGAATGCAGATTTACAAGACATCATCGAGACCAAATATTTTGCAACCAAAGGGAAATTAATGTAAGCCAAGCTGATATTGGATAAGGATGAGCGCCCTGGAAATCTTGATTACGGCTTAAATGAACTTGTGGCCAACCAACGATCCTTTTTGAATGAAGTAACAACCTTGAATTTAAAGACTGAATCCGACATTTGATTACCACGAATGAATGTACCAACATTTTCCAAGATTTATTCAGAGTTTGCTTCCTTTCGTGACTTATTTGAGGCGTCAATTAATAGTAATCCAAAAATTCCGAAGGTACATAAGCTTCAGTACAGTTAGTGCGACATATCACGATAACTGAAGCAAATTACGATTAAGCGTGCGAAATAATAAATAAACGATACAACAAAAGAAAACATCTGACTGCGATTCTTTTGAAACAATTTATGGATCAACATACGATCAAACAAGCTTCCGCAAAATCTCTGCACCATATGCGCGATGTTTCCGACGAGGTAATACGAGGGTTAAAAGTTTTAGATGAACAAGCTGAATCACGCGATCCATGGTTAATCCATATTTTGGTGAATAAATTGCACCAAGTAGTTATGAGATGGAATTTCCTACCATAACTAATTTTTTCGATTTTTTAAATAAACAGAGTGACACGTTAGAAAGTTGCCAACCTTCGAGACAAATTTCACATCAGACAGCTACATCCTCGAATTTGAAAGTAACGCATGTAGACATGAAACCAGTAAGTTGTTTGAAATGCGGTGAAAATCACTTCCTAAGGAATTGCGATCAATTTTTAGTACTTCCCGTGAATGATAGGAGAAGCTCCGTGGCTTAGAAAAAGCTATGTTTCATATGCATGTTCCCAAATCATCAATCACAAAGATGCCGTTCAAAATTTAGATGTGGTTTATGCTGGGCGAGACACCATACAACATTACATCAGGATATGCATAAGCCGTTAACAAATACTGCAATGTTGAACAGTGAAGATGTCCTTGATCTATCAATATCCAGAAGAACAAACACTGGCGACGTGAATATTGCTCATGCCACAACGAATTCCAAAAGTGCCGAGTTTTATTAGGCGCAGGCATTTTTCATCTCCGAATCGTGTGCTGAACGACTCACATTACCACGCAAAAATGTGAAATTACTTATCAAGGGTTTGACTCCTGGTACGGAATCAACAAAAGGGATTTTATCAATCAAGACTACGTCATTATATTCTTCAACAGAAACAATACAAATAGACGTTCTTGTGCTACAAATATTAACCAACTGTCTTCCATCGTGCAAGGTAATTCTCACCAATTTAAAGCAATTGGAAAATATAAAATTGGCAGATCCATATTTCCATACAGCCGGGGCAATATACATAATAATTGGAGCCGACCGATTTTTTAATGTTCTACAAGAAGGTCGTGTTGCTATTTTAGAAGACAAGTTAATCGCTCAAAATTCGATGTTTGGTTGGATCCTGTCGGGAGAAGTCACGAGAAAAGCAAGTGAGTACGGTCAAACGAGTTTCAATTTCCACATTGGCATTAATGTAGATGAAACCCTTAAAAAATTTTGGGAAATGGAAAAGATTCCTGCATGCGTTCCTTGGTCTATTGAACAAAATGACTGTGAAAAAGATTTCAAAACAAAATTTCAGAGGCACGCCAATGGTAAATTAATAGTAAAGTTACCCTTTAAAACTTCTACATTAGCTTTAGATAATTCGTTAGGGAGTGCCAGAAGGAGATTTTTTTATTTGTAGCAAAGGCTAAACCAAGATGTTTTCTTAAAAACTGAATATGCGAAAATCTTTCGTGAGTACATTCACTTGGGCCATGCAAAAGAGATACCTAACAAAACGACAGGCGAATAAATCAAAAATTGCTACTATTTACCGCATCATGCGATTTTCAAAATGGACAGTACTACAATAAAGCTGCGAGTCGTTTTTGATGGTCAAGTAAAACAACCGCAATGGGAAATCTATCAACGATCTTCTGATAATAGGCCCTACCATTCAGCCAACTTTGTTGACAACGCTTGTTAACTTTCGGTACGTTAAAATTGCACTTATACAGCCGATATTGAAAAGATGTACCGCCAGATTTTAGTAGCCGATGCAGATCAAGATTTCCAAAGGATTTTGTGGAGAAAACAGGTTAGTGAGCCGTTGAAGCATTATAAATTGACCACTGTTACCTTTGGGATAGCAGTTCAGCGTTCTTAGCGATTCGTTCACTTCAACAGCTGCATTCGATCATTTCTAATGAAATTCAATGTAAATTTTACATAGAAGACGAAGAACAGTTGACAAAAATACTTTCACTATAAGAGGTTTTAACTTGCGAAAATGGAAATCTAACACTTCTGAATTACTGTATCAGCCATTAGACGGACACAAGTCGATAGTTCCGATAGCATTCCAACCAAGCGATCCTTAATAGCTAATGCGTCCAAAGTTTTTGATCCTCTTGGTTTACTCTCGACGATGAGAGGGACGATGAGCTCCCTGATGGCATTGCGATGGTATGGAATAGGCTCAAAACTTTTTTAAGAATTTCTTTTTTAAGAATAGTGTGAGAAATAAAGTTTATTAATATAACTCGCGAACTCTTTAATTCAGAAATATTATTTCTACATACGATATTGCGATATATTCAATTCTTTCGGCAATTTAAAGGTTTCAGTTTGTCGAATAAATTTTACGAAAGATTGAAGCCACCGGTTGGCGAATATTAACACTTTCATAGCATGTTAACATTACTACACACTGTATAGAATTTGCGAACAAATTTCAGAGCTGATTGAATTTCTCTGTTAAAATTAATTTTTTGAATATGTTGAATACCTCTGTGTTTTCCAGAAATAACACGTAAATTTAATATACATAAAAAAGATACCGGCTCATAACTCGGCAACGGTATGCATAATTATCTTTTAAATGAATTTAATGTACTTATTATGGTGTTTCATAAGCTGCAAAACAAAAATACATTTTTACGATTATTTGTTTTAAGTTTTTTTTTATGGCTTTTATGATAAAACAAAGCCCACCAAAGTAATGTAAACCCAAAAACAAAAATAACCCAGCCAAAAAACATAAAAGTAATGAAGGTAGTATCGTAATTTAAGATTTCATTTAATGAGTTGTGAGAAATCGCTTGTGTATTGTTAAATTAACAAAATGTTCTCAAAAGTGTTATTCGGTAATCAGTAAAATAAACAAACATATTTCGATCTTGTATAAGGACGCGGAATTGTAAAAAACAATTTCTTATAGTTTTGTGAAAGTTGTACATAAAAAATTTATAAATTATGTGCCTTCCTTTAAAAAAAATCCCATTGGCATAAAAAATGACCTCCTTTATCTATATTTTCATAATATTTTGCCTTCGCATTAAAACAACATAAAATGTTAATGAAAAATGAAAAAAAAAAATATTTTATCAACACTAACAACCAACCGGCAATATGAAATTAAGGTAAAATATTTACCGGTTAAAAAAAAACACACAATAAGGATAACGTCAATTTTTCTTCGCGCTGCTATTTTCTGGTTCTATATCGTAACGAATATATTCCTCTTTTTTCCCTAAATAATTAAGGCCAATTTATAAACATTAACGTTTCGTTTTTGTTGTTTTGATATACAAAACAAAAATTCGTTACGTAAAACAAATATCAAGAAAAAATTAACGATTACCGTTACTTCCGTTTTAATTTTGTCTCATTTCTTTCATTTTCCTTGTAGATTGTAAATACCCGGTATTAAATTAATGGCGGATTTAATAATTCAATAAAAGTTTATTGTAAAATTACAGCAAGAAATTAAAAGATATTGCATTTTTTTTTTGTTTTTTTTTAGTTAAAGGGAAATTTATAATGAAGCTTTTGTTGGTATTTTCGGGGAAATCTGGTACTTAAATAAACAGCTTAATTAAGCTGAACTCTTGTTTAGAGCTAACTAAAACTTTCAACGTGCTGTTTCAAAATTAATAAAGGCTAATGTATTTTGTAAATTTATTATAATAGCTAGAGTGAGCTTTGACAGCAATTATTTTAAGCTTATTTTTTACGATTTTACGTTATTACGATTTTTTAATGTATATTCGATTTATTTCTGGACTTGTATTATCCTACAGTTCCAGTTGATTAATCGAATCCAGGATCAATAAAATAAATTTTATTATCAATAGTTGGTATTGCTTTAACGAAAGATCTTGTGCATGCTCGGTGAAGCCCCGTTTAAGCCCTCGGTAAGTTACCGGCGTTGACGCAAGAAATCCGGGAAATGGGAGTATTTTCATAGAATGTTTTCTGAAACCAGCGCGACTTTATAGTAATTGTGCAACATAGTTGGGATAACTAGAAAGCTTTTCGTCTATTGCAGTAGTACATTGAAATTCTGATAAAATGCGAAATCGGTAAATGTGCGAATTGGGAAGACTGTTTTACTGATCCGAAATGATTTACCCTCAATCCAATGGACTATTTTAAATTGTTTAACTACCTAGTCAACAGGATTTGTATTGGTTAACTTTTGCCATGACTATCACGGGACCACGGTAGAAGGGTCAACAATCAAATCGGTAGTATAGACTCTATTTACCAATCGATTACTAATCGCGTGAACCTTTTGAAAAATTGTTAATTTCAGTTACCGATTTTGGAATTTAACCGCAACATGTATAACTCCTCGTCGGTCAATAAATCTCAAAGCAAATATCTCCAAAATTCGACTTAATTCATCAACATAGTACCCTTCAAGAGGGATTCATTCATACCAACGCTTCTCCAACATGTCGATGACTTTTTGAGAACATTTTATGTTTGGCCTGAAAATATCTTTACCATGAACATTTTTTTTAGATCTAGATATGCTGAGAATACGGTGGATGGGGTAAATTTAAACGTTAATTCACGCAAATTTGCCATTGTACCCAACAACTTGTGAACAGGACATTATCTTGCTCGAAGATCACTTTTTCTTTTAAATTTGGAGTCATTTATTCATTTTCACACACCGATGCAAAAAAATTGTGTATGTATATTCGGTTGAATAGTTCAAATTAGCGGTCTGAACAATCGACGCGTTTGTGTGAGCAAGCGAAGCACCCATTTTGAACAGAGCTTTTTTTTCATTACGGTCTTCGAAAATTATTTTGTGTTTTTTTTCTATCTTTTCTGTACGACTGCGTTAAAACTGACAACGTAGTGCTACAAACACAACTGTAAATTGTAAACAAATGGCTGGACAAACAAATTTTGGCACAAATCGTTTTAAGGTTGGAACTTTACAAAGTAGTTAGGGTGGGTAGTATTTCATATTTTTTTGTTCAAATTAACAAAATTGTGAAATCTTTTGGTTAAATTTAGTTAACTTAAAATATGAATTTTTAGAAAATATTTTAGGAATAAATATCTAACCTTTTTGGCTTTATTTATTGATTTACTTCAAAATATGTTAATATGAATTACTCTTACCAACTGCAGTAATGCTGAGTAATGATGCGTATGTGATTTGTTACAAGTGCAACAAACAAAATAACATTCACGTTTATGTTAGGTTTGAGTGCTGGTTAACGGTTTGTAACAATATATTTTATGAAAATATGTATGTGTTCATGTTCACATTACAAAAATTTGAGTATAATTATTTATAACATATTCGCTTACCTTAAGTTTAACTTCGCCATCTTTAACCGCAACTGACAAACACTATTTACATAATACACACTATTATACACGGGTAACCATATTTGAGAACACACAAATTTCACAGAAACTAGCTGTACACATACACATAATATATAAACACAATATTACACTAAAACACTTCAACACTCAAAAATTTCACTCAGTTAATAAAATGTCAATATGTAAACACTAACTACGGTAAACCATTTCCCGGGATGAAACTTGATATAAATTTCAACGAAAAAACACGTTTTAAAGCCTGACACGACGCACTTGAAAATCAATACATAACTGAACACAAAATGTCGTTTTTAATCAAATCAATCTCGTGTCTAGTACAAAATTTGAATGTACAACTGTAAATGTTAGTATACATGAGAGACCGGAATCGTTGTCTCATAACATTAAACCACAAATAATTACATTCAGATAAATAGATTACATCGGGGAAATATGTCTATGAGAAGAAACAATCAAAAGTTTTGTAGAGTGAAATGTCTATACCTCAAACGCATGTATGACTGATCATTACTAGAGAACGGTTGGACCGACTTGGCTGATTTTGTTGTCTTCGTAATTGTTAGGACAAGGTTTGTATGAAACTAAATTTTGGGAAAATACACCGGAATAGTCGGAAAATTCGAAAAATGGTTGGACCGATTTGGCTGATTTTTTTTGTTGTGTTCGTAATTGTCAGGACAAGCTTTGTATGAAAGAAAATTTTGGGGAAATTCACTGGATTTTTTTCGGAAAATCTAAAATTTTTGTTTTTGTACGGTTTTATCACAAGTATCCGATCCAGATGGTCTTTAAGAAGAGAAAAATTGGAAAATCTTAGTGGAAAACTCGGAATCTACCGGAAAAGCTTGAAGAAAATTGAATTTTTTTATACCGCTTCAGTTGAGAACAGCTTAACCGATTTAACTCAATCATTTTTTGCGCAACTACCAGGAGATGGTTCAGAAAGAAAAAGTAGGAAAACTTGGAAAATCGAAAAATGATGTTTTTGGCCAGGATTTCGCAAGTATCCGACCTAGATGGTCGTTTAGAAGAGAAAAATTGGAAAATATGAGTGAACACCGCATCAATTGGGCTGAACCGATTTGGCTCAATCTTTTTTTTGTTGTGTTCATAATTTTCAAGACAAGGTTTATTTGAAAGAAAATTTTGGGAAAATCCACCGGAAAAGTCGGAAAATTCGAAAAATGGTTGGACATATTTGGCTGATATTTTGTTGTGTGCATAAGTGTCAGAACAAGGTTTGTATGACAGAAAATTTTGGGAAAATCCACCGGAAAAGTAGGAAAATTTAAAAAATGGTTGGACGGATTTCGCTCGTTTTTTTGTTGTGTTCTGAATTGTCAACCGATTTGGCTCATATTTTTTTGTTGTATTCGCAATTAATAGGGGATGGTTCGAAAAGGAAAAGTCGGAACAGTTGGAAAATCGAAAAAATGATGTTTTTGGTCAGGATTTTGCACGTATTCGATCCAGATGGTCTTTCAGAAGAGAAAAATTGAAAAACCTGAGTGAAAAATTTGAAAGCTTCCGTAAAAACCCGAAGAAAATTGGATTTTTTTTCTAGCGCATCAATTGAGAACGGCTGAACCAATTTGGCTCAAACTTTTTTTTTGTTGTTTTCTTAATCTTCAGGACAAGGTTTATTTGAAACAAATATTTGGGAAAATCCACCGGAAAAGTCAGAAAATTCAAAAAATGGTTGGACCGATTTTCCTGATTTTTTTGTTGTGTTCGTAATTGTCAGGACAAGGGTTGTATGAAACAAAATTTTGGGAAAATCCACTGGATTTTTTTCGGAAAATCGAAAAATACGGTTTTGTACGGTTTTTTCACACGTATCAGATGCAGATGGTCTTTTAGAAGAAAAAACTTGGAAAATCTTAGTGAAAAACTCAGAAACTTCCAGAAAAACCCAAAGAAAGTTGATTTATTTTCTAGCGCATCAGTTGAGAATGACTGAACCCATTTTCCTTAATTATTTTTTGTTGTGTTCGTAATTTTCAGGACAAGGTTTATTTGAAAGAAAATTTTGGGAAAATCCACTGAAAATGTCGGAAAATTCAAAAAATGGTTGGACCGATTTGGCTGATTTTCTTGTTGTGTTCGTAATTGTCAGGACAAGGTTTGTATGAAAGAAAATTTTGGGAAAATCCACTGCATTTTTTTCGGAAAATCGAAAAAATATGGTTTTGTACGGTTTTTTCACATGTATCAGATATATATGATGGTCTTTTAGAAGAGAAAACTTGGAAAACCTCAGTGGAAAACTTGTAAACTTCTAGAAAAACCCAAAGAAAGTAGATTTTTTTCTAGCGCATCAGTTGAGAACGACTGAACCGATTTGGCTCAATCTTTTTTTGTTGTGTTCGTAATATTCAGGACAAGGTTTATATGAAAGAAAATTTTGGGAAAACCTACCGGAAAAGTCAGAAAATTCAAAAAATGGTTGGACCGATTTCGCTCATTTTTTTTGTTGTGTTCTTAATTGTCAACCGATTTGGCTCAATCTTTTTTTGTTGTATTCGCAATTACCAGGAGATGGTTCGGAAAGGAAAAGTCGGTACATTTGGAAAATCGAAAAAATGATGTTTTTGGTCAGGATTTTGCACGTATTCGATCCAGATGGCCTTTTAGAAGAGAAAAATTGTAAAACCTGAGTGGAAAATTTGAAAGCTTTCGTAAAAACCCGAAGAAAATTGGATTATTTTTCTCATCATTTGAGAACGGCTGAACCGGTTTTGCTATCAGAGTTCGCACTGAAACATTGAGAGATACGCAACGAAGCTTGATCATGATCGAAGAAATGTGCGTGCTTATTTGCGGCAGATACATTTGCATTCGTGAATTGCAGCGAGAACTAGTGTAAGACCGAGATTCAATGAGAAAAATATTAAAAAAGAATGTCCTGCTTTTGAATGCACGATGAAGGCAGTTGTCGAATAAGATATCAGCGAAATATTTATTTATTTATTTATTTATTTATTTTATTTATTTATTTATTTATTTATTTATTTATTTATACAGTTAGACGATTTTGATTGAAGACCAACCCCATTTTGAGCTCACAAGCTCATTTATAATGAGGTTTTTGAACTTCATAAAAATTTCCGAAATGACGACCATCTGCTTCGTGTCAAATTTAAAATTGGTACCTGCTACCATGGAACAATTTCATGAACCCTTTACTAGGCTCCTTTCTGTTGTACAACAACTTTACTAGGAACTTTACTTTTTTATTTCTCCTCGATGCTCCCGGTGGAACAGGTAAAACCTTTCTGGCCAGAGATTTTGTACACTATTCTTATGAGAATTTGTATGGTAAACGTATATATGTACAAATTCTCATGAGAATAGCGTACAAAATTCCAATGCCGATTTCATTGCTTTTGGCCACAATTCGCTCGAGATCTCAAATAGCGTGAGCCGTTGCATCATCGGGAATCGCAAAATCATCATCTGGGATGAACGGATAATGATACATAAACGATCATTGGAAGCGTTCAATCGAACGATGAAGGATTTACGAAGTGACTCAAGACGTCTTCGTGGAGTGATGATTATGCTGGCCGGCGATTTTGGCCGACTCTACCTGTCATTCCAAGAACAACAGCTGCACATGAGCTCCACGCATATCTGAAATCTTCAAATTTGTGGGGCTATGTGAAGAAGTTGAAGTTGACCACTAACATGAGAGTCGCGTTACAGAACGGCTCATCGACTGTTGATTTTTCCAAACAACTTTTGGCGCTTAGCAATGGTGAAATCCGTGTTGATGTTTTGACAGGATTGATTTCATTTGAAGAGCTTGTCACGATAGTGTTTTCGGACATTCGTCGACATTATTTATGAGTCACGATTGGCTCAGCGAACGGGCGATTTTAGCAGAAAAGTACAAGGAACAGTCTGAATTACTTTATTCAAAACCAAATCTCTGGGGAAATGCATTGTTACAAATCCGTTGACTGTAAGACCAATCAAAACGTTCAACCAACTATCCGACCAAGTTTTTGAATGCGCTTGATTTGCCGAGAATACCACCGCATAACCTGATGCTCAAGGGATAGGATATGTTATAATCATGTTGCGTAATCTGAACCCCCGGAGATTGGGTAATGGAACGCGATTGGCTCACAGAAACCGATGAACAGCGTGATTCAAGCGACTTTCATCAAGGACAGTATTGGTAAATGTGAGACCATAATTTTTTGTTGCAATCAAGTAACGTAAAACTCTTTTTGCAGAACTCCAATGAACTTGACTCGGATTTTGATTGAATTGACTCAATATACTGACAGTATACGCTAAATCAGTTCTTGTACACACAGCTAAATACATTAATGATCCAATAAGTGATTGATATAAATTTCTTTCTGATTTATCGCTTTCTTCTCCACTTGAATCAGTCTTTTGTAACTGGATCTTGGGTTCTAAAGGGGTTTTTACAGAATTTGCGTTAGTCATTTTTTATCGTATACGTATATACAAATTTGTGGTTTCGTCTTCCAATTCTGGATCAAAATACGCGTTCAGGATTGTATTTAGTTCTCAAAACCCATTTACAGCCTATAATGTTTTTATCCACCGGTCGAGTTACTTTTTCCCATGTCTTGCATTTAACAAGAGAATCGAATCCTATTTTCATTGCATTTGTCCATTCATCTGCATATGGTCCAGCCAAAACTTCTTCTACAGATGGACATGTTATTTCACTGCGAGCTACGTGTGCTACAAATTCGTTGGTATTGAATTATCTTTCAACATAATGTCTCAAACTTTTTTTTGGTAATATTTGGTTCTGGATTATTTTCAATAATCGGTCCCTTTGCTTTATCAAGAGAATTTGATTCATTTAACTGTGAATCATTCAAATTTGCAGAGTCCATATCTGGATTTTCTAAAATAGCTATTTCTTGGTTTGGAATTATGGATGGCATATAGGATTTATAAATTCGGCTTCACGGCGTTCAATTATTTTTTTACAATTAATATTCCACAATCTATATGCTTTTTTCTTTTTTTCTAAACATTTTTCTGAAAATTTTCTTGCTCCAGGCCCATTATTTAGAGCAAATACTTTTCGGCCGAAAATTTTCAAATGCGTGATATTAGGTTTCATATTCATCCAGACTTACTACGGAGTTTTGCTTAAAATTTTTGTTGGAGATCTATTTCGTATATACGCTGCGGTACTAATTGCTTCGGCCCAAGAATTTTCTTCTAATAAAGTTGATTCGAGTAGCATACATCTTGCCATTTCGACCAGTGTTCGGTTCATTCTTTCCGCGATTCCATTTTGTTGTGGAGTGTAAGGGACAGTTTTTTGATGTAAGATACCATTATCTTCTAAATGTTTGTTAAATTCTTCTCCGGAATATTCTAAACCATTATCTGTTCTTAAAATTTGAATTTTCTTCTCTTTTTGGTTCCCAACAATGGTCTGATATTTGATAAATTCGCATTTTACTTAGTCTCTTGTCTTCAAAAACCTCACTTCTACTCAACGAGCATACCTATCAATGAAAGTGCAGAAATATGTTGACCTTCCCATGGAGTTTACACCCATCGGTCCACAGATATCAGAACTGATTACTTCCAAAATTCTTTTAGCTTGATTCTGTGATTCTTGAAATGATGTTACTGTTTGTTTCGCTTTTATACATACTTCGCATTTTTCGAATTTTCCACAAATATTGAAAGGAATTTTTGCTATCAACACTTTTGAAAAAAAATTTCGCAAATCTGACTCATTGAGATGACCAAAACGTCTATGCCAAAGTGATAACTCATTATTCTCAAGTGTAACATTGAGGTTAGAAAATACAAATCTCCATATCTTTTCCCTTGGGCAAGAATATTTTTTGACTTATCAGTGATTAAAACATTTTCACGAGTGAATAGTACAGAATGCCCATAGTTTGTAATTTTCGATACAGAAAGTAAATTTGATTTCAATTTTGGTACACAAAGAACATCTTTCAACTCAATTTCTTTGGTTACTTCATTATTTTTTACCTTCAAAAAAGTGGACCCTTTTCCATTTATTTCGAATTTTGTCGTTATTAGCCAATGTGACTTTTGATTCGTGCATTGGCTCCAAAAACGAAAAACTCTTTATATCATATGACATGTGTGACGTACCTCCACTGTCAATGCACCAAACATTTTCTGAATTCGTATCCCTAACTTGAAATGAACAATAGTTTTCAGTTATCATCAAAGCTTCTTTTTCTTCTTCAGCAGAGAATTTTTGTCTATTTTCAGCTTTATTCCAACAAACCGACGCAATATGCCCAATTTTATTGTAAAAATTGCATTTAATTAATTTTCGTCGTTTATTGTTATTATAATTTTAAAGATTACTTTTAGTTTCAAATTTTCGTTTGTCGTTATAATTCCAATTATTATATTTTGAAAAATGTGCTTGTGGTTTATTACTTGTATCTTTATGTTTTGAACTAAGCTCCTGTTTTGCAGCACATTCTTCCAATAATTTTATTTTCAATAATTCGGGCTTGGGTAATTCATTGCGTGCTTCTATGGCACAACGAAAATTCTCATATGAACTTGGAATGCTATATAAAATGACAATAGATAATAGATCATCGGCTATTTCGATATCCATACCTTTCAGTTTATCAACAATGTTGAAAAATTTATTCAGATGATCTATCATATTTCCATTTTCAGACATTTTTGCAAATAATAATTGCCTCAATAACGTAGCTTTAATTTTGTCCATTCCTCGCTAGATGTTTTGCAGTTTTTAATATTGCATAATTCAGATGGTGATATTGCTGGAATCAAGTCAGCTTTTTCTTTTTCATCATTCCATTCAGAAATCATTTTTTCCGTAGCTTTTTCACCAGGCTTCGATTTTGATCCATTTGCCTACAACCATAGTGATCATTTTTAATTAGAACAGCTTGCATTTGAAGCTTCCAGGTATCATAATTATCTTTGGTTAGTTTTTCAATCTGTATATTTAATCCAGACATTTTTATTATTTTAATTTTATTTACTGACTAACAAAAACAAAAAACACACGATGAACTAGAACTTGGTTATGTTGATGAAAGAAATTCAACAAATGCTTTAAAACGGGCTATGGAAGACGTCACTTAGGCTTTTCCGAAATTTTTGATGATATGTGAAGGAGAATTTTCAGTGTATCGGCCAGAAAAACTAGAATTGTCCATTCCAGTTCTTCCACGTTGTTCAGTATTCAGATCGATGTAACGAGCTCCGTAAATTCAGGGAGGGACAATTTCGGGTAGGGCAGGAAAGGCTGTAAAAATAAATTCAAAAATTCAAAATCATCGAGATATAATTCTAACTGAACTTTTAGAAGTATACCAAAAATAAAAATTTACTAAGAAATAAAAAAAGAATTTATTTACTAAGAAGTTAAAAGCAAATTAATTTAACAATTTGATATTTTAAAAAAAAAGCAAAATATTTTTATTTTATTTTAAATAACTTGTGCTTGTATTGCTGTTGTATCATCGGATTCATCATTAGATGTCTAAAATACCATAGTCATCAATCCCATTCTCCAAAATAATGAAATTATAAAGGATGTTTTTTAACATTTACCTATTAAAAATATGTTGTTCTTTTGTATTTATCAGGTGGTTCTGAGTCAGGTGACTCAATTGGTGCAAGTCTGGGCTTTCTAATCTTTTAAAAAGATGTTTATGAATTTTATTTCATGACACACATAAATCATAAAAAACACACTTACTTCAGAAATACTTTTTGTCCATCGTTTGTCATTTGGAAATTTAATAAATTGTCGTTTTAATTTGGATCTGGCCCCAACTACATTCATTGGTAAAATATAATGTTCAGTACTAGAAGTTACTCCAAGCTTCCTACTTACTTAAAAGGCAAACTGTTATCAGTATTTTTTTAGATTTTTTAGCACTTTACCAAGCAATTTTGAAAATTAAAATTCGATATTTTTTGCCTCATAAAAATACAAACCTCAAAGCTCAAGTCGATCGAAAAAGAGTTTTATACTCGTGTAAGTTATATTTAGCGGTGGATTTCTCAAAAAAGTTATCATTGCGAGTATGGGGCATATATAGAGATTGGTTGGTTGGTACCATAGCGCATTTAAAATGAAGATCATGCCAAGATGACATTGAAGACATGCACCTAAAATCGGTAAACCAATTACTTGCGCTGAAAGACATTCGTCGATCGTTTGAGGTACAAACATTTTCTCTACAAAAGTGTTGAGCTTTTTTGCATACACATATTTTCCCAATGTAACCTATTTGTCTGGATGTGTAATTATTTGTGATTTAATGTTATGAGACTACAATCCAGTTTCTCATGTATACCAAATACATTTACATATACTTATACGTTTAAATTTTTTACACGACACGAGATTGATTTTATCAAAAAACAACTTTTGTGTTCAGTTATGTATTGAATTTCAAGTGCGTCGCGTCAGGTTTTAAAACGTGGTTCGAGTCGGGAAATGTTTTACCGTTGTTAGTGTCTCCACATTGAAATTTTGTTAGTTTTTAGCCTAAAATTGTGTTTATATATTGTGTATTTGTATGTGTAGTGCAAATTTTTCGGTGTATAATTGTGTTTTATATTGTGCAAATGTAGCTCTTAAGTAACGGTTAAAGATGTCGGAAGTTAAACTTAATATTAAAACTTAACTTAACTTAAAATATTATAATTATACTCAAGAGTTTGTAACTCAAACATTAACACATACATATATACGATGATATTTTCATAAAATAAAGTATTACAAACCGTAAACCAGCACTCAAACATAACAAAAACATAAATGTTATTTTGTTTGTTGCGCTTGTAACAAATCACATACGCATCAATTGCTCAAATACAGATTGCTTTGAGCCATTTGAGGAACACATTGCATGTTACAAATCCAGTTTTTTTTTTCAATAAATTTTCTATAGTTAGCTTTGAGTATTCCTTTTATTAATTTCCTAATACAGGTTTACGTTTTTTGTTTAATTTCGAAATGAGTTGTTCTTTTTTCCTAACAGTTGTTTCGTAAATTTCATTACAGAGTTGTTCATATCTTGCTTTATGTTGTTCTATATAATCAAGCACTGAGTTAAAGTCGAATTGTTCTTTGACGTAGTATCCTTACAAGAGCTGGAAAGGTGTGAGATATGTTGCGGAATGAATTGAGTTGGTGTAAGATAACGTAGCTTGGACCATAACATTATCTATGTATAAATTTTTATGTTTTTCAACAATAATGCTGCAGAGTTCCTTTAGGGTTGAATGAAGTCTTGTAACGATCTAAAGGACGGGCATGGGGTCACAAATAATAGAAGATTATATTCCGGAACTTGGAATGCCCAGATCGAAATCAGAAAAAAAAAGAAAGTTATCTAGGCAGAGGCTTCACTGGTGGACTCGTTAAGCTCGGCTATGGCTCAGCAGATGGGGTGGGATTTTGTTGGGTGAAGCATGCCTAAATCTGGAATTGCCACCAGATATATACTTTTCGTTAGATAAAGGAAATATTGGAGTGTCGCTATACCACTAGCTTAGTCAACCATACTTACCCTCTAGAACTCACCCATCCTGTCACGATCCCATCCTCACTTTCACTTTATTCACTTCATCTTACAAGAAAATCACTTCAACAAAAAAAAAAAAAATCCAACTTCGCAAAATCTCGAGAAACAAGTAGGAAAAATTATTGTAAAAACGACGTTTTTTCGGAACAATTCATTTCATATGAATAATAAATGTTTAATAAATGTTTATAAAAAAATAAAAATCAACAATATCAAAAGGTTAAATTTAGCACGGATTAGTTAAGGTTAGTATTATATAAATAAATCTAAATCTAAGAAATAACAAAAAAAAAATATAACAAACTATTTCCAACCTTAGAAATATTATCTAAATCACAATAATATTCGGAAAAGATAGGAATGACATTCAGAAAAAAAAAATATAAATGGTTAGAAGTAATTTGTTAGGTTCAAAAAACTAAGTTTAAATCAACATTACTACTAGATATAATGATCAGATTGAAATATTATATAAAGAAAAATATTTTAAATGACTTAACGGTTGATGCAGTTACGTCTCTTATTAATTCCATATTGGTTGATGGGCGGTTTCCCGTACGTTACGCCGTACGGTGGATGATGTTAATTTTCCACGTTTTTATGGAACTTTAGGTCACAGTTAATATAATTATCAGACCGATCGAAACCTTTAGGTAGATGGATTTTTATAGTTCGTGCACATTGATTGTCACTAACAGTTTGTGACCACTATTTTGTTATTCACTGTAATTATTATTGGAGTATAAATAATGTTGGTAATCACTGTCTTTACACACACATATACCCCTTTGTTGTAACGTAAGAATGAATGAGTAAATTTGAATCGATTTAAATTACTCAATTCAATCTGTCACTAAATTAGTACCATGCCCTGATTGGAGGTTCGACAAGTACGTATTTTTACACTAAACTTGATTCAAAGTTTTTATAGCTTACTCTACGAAACTTGACAGTTCTTGTTACACTCGTACTGAAAACACTAGGGCACTAAAGTTCCTTACTTTTAAAGAAATTGTTTTTATGGCGCACACGTATGGCGGTTGTGCGCTATAGAAAGCACTATTGATTGTGGGAATTTTGCCATCCCATTCAAACTATATTCGTAGCTTTATCCACTTATTATTTTTGTTTTGGTTTCTTATTTCTTATATGGTTATAGGCTTATGTTATACAGTATTATTTGTTATCACTTATTAGGAATTTTTATTATTAATTTATATGATTATATTATTCGTATTATATTATTAGGTTATAGGAATTATATAGGAATTATTATTACTCAGCCAATTCCTTCGTGGTACTCGTTATTAAAGTCCATACGCAAAATTATTAAAATGTTAAGATAATACCACGCAATATAATTAAGAATTTTAACAACTATATCAAACTTAATTTTAATGTATTTAATTATAACAATCAGAAGTATTTAGCCTTTTGGGTTTTTAGTATTTTTTTATTTATTTTTTTGTTCACTCTTCCGAATGTTCTACTCGACTCCCCGCGTGTTTACCAATTTTTCCTTTTATAGGTAAACAAAACCAAACCGTAATAACGATCGTACGATTTTTTTTTATTTTGTTTCGTTCTCAAGATCGAGTCGCGAATCCGGTTGTTCATATTTACCGAAAAAAATCAAATTAGTATTTGTTTAGACTTTAATTTTCATTCATGAAAGCTATGTAGTACATTGCAATTGAGAAACATAAGGGAATAACTAAGGGGTGACCGCCGTGCGTGTTCTTGGTACGAACTTAATTCGTAACAGTCTTTCAACAGGCGAATTGCCTGTGGAATTGTATGGTGTTGTGATATGAATCAAAATGTTATATTTTTCGGCGAGAGTTTTGAGTAATTGGTTTACAAAGCAAGTTTCGTTATCAAATATTATTTTCTTTGGGATGCCGTGAAGGCTAAAGAAATGTGTAAGGTTTTCTACAATGGTTTTGTCTTGTTTAGTTTTGAGATGGTGTGGTAGCAAATTTACTAAATTTATCTATAATGGTTAAGAGTTTATGTGATTCAAGTTGTATAATAGATCTAAATGTAAGATTTCCATTGGCGTTTCTGAAATTTGAAATTCTACCTTGGGTAGTTGTCGATTATATTTAGTTTTATTGCATGTATGGTATGATTTAATGAATTCTTTTATTTTTTGTTTCATGTTAGGGAAGAAATATTGCTTTTTGATGTGCTCGTAGTTTTCTATAATTCCTCTATGATCATCTTTTACGTATTTTTACGTATTTCTTCATTTTGGTCTGTCTCATTTTGAATGTCTGTTAAGAATGGAAGTGATCTAACAATATTTGCTCTAGGGTTTGTTATCCGTTCTTTTCGTTGTATTACACGTCTGAATGCTTCCAGTATACGTATTCGAATCCTTCGTTAGTAGTTTATACGCACAATAGACGTCGTTTTATGCCTACTTAGTTTTGAAGTTTTGTTTGATTTTCTGCAATAATTCTTCTGCATCTTCGTGGAAGATTTAAAATTGTTCTTTCTTAATTTTCCAAAAGGGTTTCGGGTTTTTCAAGAATTTCAGGGAATTGATCTGTTATATTTATTACTAGTTGTTGGTCGAAACAGTTTATACTATTCTGCGTTTCTGGAATTAAGTTATCAAGAAGAGATAGTATACTTCTAGAATCCTCTTCTGAGCTTTCGTCGTTATTGTAAAGTTCGTTATTGTTTATGTTCTGTTCGATTTGAACACGGGATAATGCGTCAGCATTGGAATTTTGTCTATCTTTTTTTATAAACAATGTCAGAGTCAAACTCCTCAAGTTTTAGTCGCCATCGGACTAACTTGGAATTTGGCTCTTTAAGTGAGAATAGCCAAGTTAGAGGTTTGTGGTCAGTTACTATAGTAAACTTATGACCGAAAAGGTAGGGTCGAAAATATTTCGTTGCTCATACTATGGCTAAAAGCTAATGCACATTTATTTAGAGTGCATGAAGCATGACATATTGGTAAATCTTTACCAATCTGTCCTTGGGATGGGAGAGTACTGCGCCTATGGCTACATTACTAGCATCTGTATGGTAACGATAAAAGGTTTTTCGAAGTCCGGGTATTGGAGGATGGGTTGAGAAGATAGTAATGTTTTGTACTGTTCAAAACAATCGATATGTTCCTTATTTAGAACTTTAGATTTATCCTTCCTAAGACATTCAGTCACAGGCTTCGTAATCTTTGAAAAGTTGGGGATAAATTTCCTATAATATCCAAGTAGACCTAAAAAACTTTTTATTTGTTTTTCAGTGGTTGGTATTGGATATTTTTTTGTATAGCGTTTGTTTTATCGGGATACAGCCTTGTGATCTTACTAGGTGACCGAGAAAGGTAATTTCTTTATGTATACATAAAGATTCATTCATTCTATAGAAACTCGCTCTTGTCGAGTTGGATCTTTAAATTCGCTTTTTGCAGTTTTTGGAAAACTTGTTTTAAATTGGTTATATGTTCTTGCAATGATGATAAAAAGATGATGATATCATCCGTATAGCAAAGAAATGTTTTCCCTTGTAATTCACCTAGTACGTTATCCATGACGCGCTGGAACGTACTGGGTGCGTTTTTGAGGCCAAATGGCATACGTACGTACTCGTAGTGGCCAAGGGGTAACGATCGGATGTTGTTTTTTTGTTTAATTTCCTACAATCAATGACCATGCGCCATTTGGTTTCACCAGAGGCGTCTTGTTTCTGAGGCATAATCCATATCGGCGAGGACCATGGTGAGAAACTTGATCGTATGATACCTTGATTAAGCATTTTATTGATTTGCTTTTCTACTTCCGTCTTATGAACGTAGGGGTATCTATAAGTTTTCCTGAATATAGGTTTGTCATCATTTACGTCAATATTAGTTTGATGGCATTTGTAAATGTTAATTGATCGTTTTCTTTTAGGAAGGTGTCTTCGAACTGGGAACATAATCCTTATATGTTCAATTTGTCTTCTCTATTGAGATGATAATTAATTGCCTTATGTAGATTCTTTCATCTCCATGATTTTTATTGAATAGTTCACATTCGACTTAATGTTCTTCCATTTTTTACATGCGGACTATAATTGATTAATTCGACTATAGCATAGTTTTTCACAGCGGTATATATACCTTCGGGAATGATTAATTTTTCATTTATCAACACCGGTTTGAGATAAATTTCTCCATTTGAGACAGTTACAGGGATTCTGGCAATTAACTTGCTACGTGGATTGATTGTGTAAGTTTTTGACATAAAATGTAATTTGAATTTTAGAACAATTGTGACGTTTTGTGTCTTTAGAATTGATTGACCTAAGTCGAGAGTTGTCTTTAGGGATTGCATTACTTCTAAACTTGAGTTAAAAGAGTATTGGTTTACTCCTAAATTTGAGTTCTAAAGTTGAGTTTTAAATTCATTTAAGCCTTTCAATTTTATAGCTCTGTCTATGTTTGAGATACAAACATTTGCTCTGCAAAAGTGTTGAGCTTTTTTGCATACACATATTTTCGAAATGTAACCTTTGTCTCGATGTAATTGTTTGTGATTTAATGTTATGACACTACAATCCAGTTTCTCATGTATACCAAATACATTTACACATACTTATACGTTTAACTTTTTTACACGACACGAGATTGATTTTATCAAAAAACAACTTTTATGTTCAGTTATGTATTGAATTTCAAGTGCGTCGCGTCAGGCTTTAAAACGTGGTTGTTCGATGAAATTTATTTCAAGTTTCGAGTCGGGAAATGATTTACCGTTGTTAGTGTCTCCGCATTGACCTTTTGTTAGTTTTTAGCCTAAAATTGTGTTTATATATTGTATGTGTAGTACAAATTTTTCGGTGTATAATTGTGTTTTATATTGTGCAAATGTAGCTTTTAAGTAACGGTTAAAGATGTCGGAAGTTAAACTTATGGTAAGCGAAAATATTATAATTATGCTCAAGAGTTTGTAACTCAAACATTAACACATACATAGATACGATGATATTTTCATAAAATAAAGTATTACAAACCGTAAACCAGCACTCAAACATAACAAAAACATAAATGTTATTTTGTTTGTTGCGCTTGTAACAAATCACATACGCATCAATTGTTCAAATACAGATTGCCTTGGGCATTTGAGGAACACATTGCATGTTACAGATCCAGTTTTTTTTTTTGCTTTTAGTAAAATTTATTTTAATTTATCGCAGAATTGTTTAATGCTTTATTATTAGAGAAAATACTTAATAATCCAACCTGCCGGCGCACGCATGGTATGTCCCAAAACCTGTTTCATTCCCATTACAACGCTCAAAATCTTGTAAAGATTTACACATTTATTTTTTGTGCTTCAAGTTTGCGCATGCGCAGCTTCTAAAAGCTCGAATTTTAAGTCAACTGTATAGTTTGAAAGAGTTTCCAATTTTTATGTGACCAAAGTATTTTTCAGTATAAAAAAGAATTTATTTTTTATAGGTACATGTGGGATTCGCCATACTTTTAAAACAATGACGATTTTGTGTGTTTAAGCCTAAGTAGCATTTTCGAATGCATTTTAAATTTTGCCATACAATTGTAAGCAATTGATGATTTTTTTATTTTTTAATGTACGGCCGTTGATTTGAATGTGTTTACCAGTCTTAGAGGCATCTATCCCCACATTTTTTCATTTTTATAAAGGAGAACCACAATATATTTTATAAAATTTAATTAAATTTAATTTGTAGTCGCGGTACACAAAAAATGTTCTGTTCTTATAAAAAACAAAAAATGCTCAAAAATTGTTTTTGTTTAAACAGCAAAAATGATAAAAAAACAGTATCAAAATTTATTTTCAATGCGCCAAAATGTTAGTTAAAAAGTATTAGGAAATCTTCACAAGTTAGAAAGCTTAACGCTATTTTGAAGTAAGCCGTACGGTTCGCGTATAGAAGTATAGAACATTCACCCTATCTGCGAGCTAAAACGACATTATTTCATATAAAAATCGCACACATTCCTAATAATCAAACTTGTTTCTGAAAGGAAGAACCTGAAAAACAAAAACTTGGTCTTTTTTAGAAACAAAATTAATTTTTATATTTACACTGTTACGAAATGTGTACGCAAATATCCGTCTAAAATCTATATATTGTTAAAAAAAATAGTTTTTTTTTAATTTAAAAGTGTTCAGAAACTACACACCGGCATGGGGTTATTAGGTCCCGATACACGACGTACAGTTCAGTTTTCACCGTCTAGAATGAAAACCACCCCAAATTGATCGTAAAATTTTTGCAATTTTTTCTCCACTGGAATATGTAAAAAGGCAGAAGCTACTTGGCTCACCCAATTTTTTAACTGCTAGCCGTGCACAGCCTGTTTGAATCGTCTAATTGTTAAATCCCTAGTGATGTATATAACCAGTCCCGCGAACATGTTTTGGCAGTTAATAAGATGGTAGGCCACTTGCGAGTAAATTGGGGGTATGGAAAAAAATCAAAAGTAGAGTCGACGAGTTGTTTAATTTCTATTCATTATGACTAGTAATAACCCAACGGGGGGAACTTGATTATTTCTAAACTTTTGTGCTTTGTGATTAGGTAAAGCTGTTCATTTATAACCTTGATAATTTTAAAACTTTCAGCCCAATATGCAGTGGAACGAATAAAATAAACGTTTGTTTTACTAGACTCTTACAATTGAGTACACCGGCCGGGTCTAAAACCATGGTGCACGCTTTCATAAACGTAATGTGCCAAACCTGACACAGTTTAAGGAGATTACACCAGAGGGTGCATTCACTAATTTCAATACTCTCGTTTTACAAGTTATTTTTTAGAAATGTCAACACCTTGTGGTTTGTCTTTGTGCTTGGTCTTATTGAATTCCGAATTTTTAATACGCCGAATAGCGTTTTGATTATCTATAAGGAAAATCAGCTTTTCCAAATCGGTTGATAAAACCAGTTTCTTCATCTCATTCACTGTCGCCATGAATTCTGACTATGCTGTCAATAACGCCACTGACTTTGGGCGTTCTGAGACCCAATTTATAATTCCATTGCCAAACATGATATATACCCGAACGTCGACTGCCTGGTTTTGATGAACACTAAAACTTTGCCCCTCAAAATGCATAGAGCTACCAATCAACTCACGATAATGAAAATTGATTTCTTCATCCGTTTCAAAACCGCTTTGATTTTGTATACAGTCCGATGGAGTTGCCGCTTCATTTCATTTCGTCATGCCAAAACGTTTGAGCACGATTACGCATACGAATCGAACCATTTAGCCGTTGTTCGATTTCAAACTCATGAAACGTTTGATCTTGAATGCTGTGGCTTTGCGCAAGTATTCAATGACCAGAAAAATTACTTCCTCATTCTCCATCGCAATGAAACCGTCGCTCATATATCGTAAATCGCATCATTATCCCAAGATAGAAAAGCACACGAATCCGTTTTATTGGCCACAATTTTCTAATCAATGTTCATATACCAGCTCTTCGATAGCTTCCACACTCGTCCACAGTCATCGTCATATCTGATTGCTGGTTGCCAATACGTTGATGTTCCGTCGATTTGCGCAAATGTCGTTCAATAACGATGATCTTTTACCTTCACATTTTCGTTTGTCTTCTTATAAGTGTCAAAAATGCAGCCATTGATTCTTCTGCAGAAGAAAAATGTCTTTTTATCGTGCTATAAGTCACATGGTGATTTCTCAAGAAGCCTCCGCCAAGTATTTATAGTCCATCTGCTTCACAAGAATCATTGTTCGCGCAAATTCCATAATTGTGCGATTGTGCGACACAATCATTCTGCTCCCGCGTATTCGGTACAATTCGCAGATACTCAGTGCCCACATTAATAAACTCTTCCAATTCCGCATTGACAAACTCTGTTACGTTGCCTGATCGTAACCTGCGCACATTGTGTCCGATCTATTGCTGCATTTGCATTTCCGCGAATATGATCTTTGGTACAACACATATGGTCATCAGCTTCCGAGTCCAACACCCAAATATTCTTGTCTCCACTCCATTTGTCAATTCTTGATAAAAGGTTAAATTCCAATGTAATGACTACTCTCGCCACAATGTAAACAATTGCCTTTTGGCTTGCTACTACCATCGCTAGCTTTTCTTTTGTTGTTCTAGTCCGATGAATGACCTTTTTTTGAATTGAAATTCTTCTTATAGAAAAATTCAATTTGATCATTAACGCCTCAGTTCTGTCAATGTGACCCTGCGACTACAATCGACTCGTTGTTTCCCACTCTGTTTGGAAATGGTTATATTTAGCTGGCAAAAACTTTAAATCTTCGATTAACTATCGAATCGGAAACCTCTTCACCTTGAGCCTTTAATTGTTGCATGACTTCCATGAGTTTTGACACACAAGTTGCAATATCATAACCTGGCTCCTTTCTGAAACTCACCGCACTACTGCCTTGGAGTTGGATTCTACTGTTACAATAATTTAATATTCATCGTATAATCTGCATCCGCAAACGTTATGTTTTGATCGGTGTCTCCGACGTTAAATTCTGCTCTCTATAATTTGGCGCATCTAAAATTTCCAATGTTAGTGAATTTCCACAATCTTCCAATTTTTCAATGTTCACCAGATCACCTTCGATTTTATTTTGGTTCGAAAAGTGTACCGCAATCTAAATGAATAAAAAATTGCAAAGAAATTCACGCTTATCACCGTCTTCCGAATTCTTATTTTCATACGATGATGAAATTGTAATAAACAAGGACTATATTGTCTTGCTGCTTCTGAACAATTTCACAGCACTTAGCGGGTATTGTAACCCTAATTTTTTAAAAAAACGTACAAATCACTTTCACGAAAGATCAAAATATTAAGTTTTATTTTGATTTATTCGTTTCCATGGAGTTAGCCTAGCCGTGGGTGGGGGTGGGTGGAGGTTGGGGTGGGCTTTAGAAATAAGCCAGCCAAATCTCTCAATGGGATGTAGCGCTAGTTAAAAAAACAAAATCGGAACGAATACAATAGATGCTGGTGTGTAAAACAAAATGTTATTTCTAGCGAATTATTTCGGCGTGTTTCTTGTTTTCTGTCAAAAATACAACAAGACTTTGCGTATACTTTCCCATCGTGCGAACACCAAGAGACTATATGAATCTGCCCTCATATTCATCCAAATATGTATATTTTTTTGTATACGCCATACAAGTAAATAAAAAAAAAATTGTGTAATTCGAAAATTATGAAAATTGAATAAAATATTTTCCATGTAACATTTTTTGGTGTGTAAAAATTTACATTTAAAACTCATTTTAGAAATATGTAAAACACAATATTTTACTTTACCATTCACGACTCCACAGACAGTGGTATCTGTATATATGAATATTGTACATATATACCTATATAGCATTATACACGTAACATTCATTATACATTCGGGTGGTAAGTAAATAAATTTTATCACCACCAAAATGCACCATAAAAATTATGTAATAATTTTTTGAATTTTCAATCAAACCCATGAAATATTTAGAATGTACATGATACATATCAACATAAACACGCAACAACAAAATTAAAGCTGATAATAAAATTATTGTGGGTTTATTTTAATGTGTTATGTTATTTTTTTGCGAGACAATACAAAGCAAAAAAAAAACAGAAAAATTGGAAAATCCGTGGAAATATAAAAAAATAAAACAAAACAACGGCGATAAAATAAGGTATATAATACTGTTTATGCGTTGTTATTATTTTTTTGTTTTATTCCATTTTATGACAATTTTCTTATTCGTTACTTTTTTTTTTTTGATTATAGAAAACAATTTATATGGAAATTACTGTGAAAATTCTCAAGCGTCTCTTTAAACGTTTAACTTTTTTATGTTGGTGCTTGGTTGTTTTTTTTTTTGTTTTGTTTTCATCCCTATGATGAACAACATGAGATTTCAAATGGTAATTTCTGTTAGTTTATTGGATAACTAACGGAATGTGGGATAAACATTTTTTTTTTATTTTGTTTATACGCGCGCTTGGTGATTCATTTTTATGATTTATGTTTTATGGATATTTGATGAAATAAAGTTGTACAATTCACATTATATTTATCATTATTAACATAAAGTTTTTAGCGAGAATATGGTTGCTTTACAGAGCAGGGACACTCCCATAATAGAAAATCATTAATTATTATCTTCGTCAATGAAGGAGACGGTACGAGTATAAACAGTGTTGTACCTTATTGTATACACCGCGTAGTTAATAAATATTCTACAAATGTAGACAATGTATGTATATAGAATTAAAAAATAATGTCGACAATGTAGAGAATGTAGAAAATATGTCGACAATGTCGAAAAATATTTTTTAACTTAGCAATTAGCAAATTCTATGATTTCAGCCGTTTAGGAAGAGTTCAATTACATACACACGTACAAAAGTATTATATATTTATAAATATTCAGACGTACAGTGCTGGGCAAAAAAATTGGGCAAAAATATTTTATTGTTAATTGAAGTCTTTTTTTTGCTATGACGTAATTTTTTGAAAAAAAAGTTTACCTGCAATTTTGGGGCAAAACCCCAAAAAATGCTAAAATATTCAAAATACGTTGATTGGAGTTAAAGTAATGGAATAAATTTAACACTTATTTTTATATTTTTTTTTGTTTTTTATTGATTTATAGAAGTTCTATCTTTAATATTAATATTTTGTTGGACCGCCATTTGCTTTTATTACAGCGATACACCTCCGATTCATTGAATTTGATAAATTTTTCAAAGTCGTAGGAGGTATGGATTCCCAAATCGTCGTCAACAGACTTTTTAAAGCTTAAATCGATTCTGGGCGCTTTCTTGCTACTTCTAGCTTCAACATAGACCAAATATATTCAATTGGATTTAAGTCTGGACTAATGGGGGCTAGCTCAACACATCGGTACTTGTTTGTTCGAAGTACTATTTTACCTTTAAATGAAGAGATAAGAAAAAAAACAAGCTTTTAAGAAATTATTTATGTTTATCTGAAAGCCAATTTTTTTATCTACAATTCAAAATTACTAACTCACAACTTTGGCGGTATGGCACGGATCGTTGTCCTGTTGAAAAATAAGTTTGCAAGTCTCGCCAATAAGCTTTAAATTAGAAGGCTCAAATTCGTTGTGTAGGACATGCAGATAAACAGCTGCTGTAATGCTGCAACTAAGGAAGCACAATCGACCGGTTTCATTTCCAGAAAAGCCTCCCCAGACCAAAACCCCTTCACGTTTTAGTGGAAGTCTTAAAAGACATTCGTTGCTGAGCCTCTCGCCCGATTTTCTTCTCACGAGAATTCTTCCATCTCCAACATGCAGGTTGAATTTTGATTCATCGGAAAAAATGACACCATTCCACATCTCTGGAGTCAAAGAAACATGCTCCTGGGCCCATAGCAAGCGTTTTTTTTTCACTCGTAATATGAACTCAGGCTTCTGGACTGATTTAAGTGCTCTAAAACCAGCTTAAACTAGTATTTTTCTCACTTAGCTGGCTGTAATTTGTCTACAAGTTTTAAAACGGTTCCGACGACAATGTAATATTATGAAACGATCTTCCAATGGCGTTATCTTTCTGGGCCTTTCAGAGCCTTTCTTTCTTTGAGTATTACCCATTTCTCGCATTTTTTTTAGTATTCCACGCGACAATACTTTTAGGAATGTTTAATCTTTCTGCTGCTTTTACATTGCACACTAACTTTTTCCAATTTTTTAACTCAAATTGTACATTATTCTTTTTTTGACTAGGATCACTTACAGAATAACTTAATCTTACAAAATATGAACTATTTATACGCAAAACAAAAAAATTACAGGCAGTAAAACATCTACACCCTAATGACGGCCGAGAACGGTAGGCGTAAAATAAAATAATTGCTTGGCCAATTTTTTGTACATCAGTTGTGGAGTTGAACCGGTGTAATAAAAACAAAAGACGGTCCAACAAAACATTAATATTAAAGATAGAATAAATCAATAAAAAAACAAAAAAAAAATTGGAAAATAAGTGTTTAATTTATTCCATTACTTTAACTCCAATCAACGCTTTTTGAATACTTTGGCATTTTCGGGGTTTTGCCCCAAAATTGTAGGTAAACTTTTTTTTTCTAAATATTACGTCATACATGTATTTAAAATGAAACAATTAGCCAATTGCTTTCAAAAGTTTTGTAATTTTAGCAAAAAAAGACTTCAATTTGCAATAAAACATGTTTGCCCAATTTTTTCCCCAGCACTGTATGTGAAGTTATCCCAGGATAACTACCTGGGATAGAATTCGAGAAAATAAAAATTTTAATCAAGCAAAACTAACAAATCAATAACCAATTTGCTCTTGTCTGAAGTTATACCAGCCCAGATTTTGATTCATTTAATTTAAATATTCTACATTTGTGAAGTTAGCCCAGCCCAGAATTTTTTCAATTTTAATGAAAAAATGAAAAATTATCAAATTTATTAAATACGATTTGTTTTTCATATTATAAAAAAGTAAAATGTAACGTATAAAAAAACTGAAAAATTTTGAGTAGCTAGCATTAAGTAATGGAAAATTTCAGACAATTTCTCAGATCAGAGGTACATGATTTTGAAATGTATACACCAGTAGCTAAATGTAAGGCAAGTAATTTGTAGCAAGTTCCCGAAAATGAACTCTGGGCTGGGAATTTCATTGGTTTTTATATATTATTTTTCATCCCGCTCGATAAATTTAAAATTATTTTGCCAAAACTAAAAAGGCCTCTGATCAGGGCTATCTAATTTTAAAATGCATACACCAGTAGCTAAATTAACGCAAAATAAGAAAAAAATCGTTCGGTGGCAAGTTCCCGAAAATGAACACTGGGCTGGGAATTTCATTGATTTTTATATAATTTTTCGTCTCGTTCGTCCCGTTCGTCCCGGAAAAGAATGTACTACAGAAAGTACACCCACTATGAGAAAAATATGCGACACTAATGTAGATATTTAAATGGTATCACACAACGAGCTATTCAAAATAGAATGTTTTTATCAATTTTTTTCACAAAGTAAGTTGTGTTTATTAAAAAACGCACTTAACAAAATATCGAGTTCTAAAATAGATGCTTTATCAGAAATAATACAAAATAAATAAAATATTTTTTTATTATTGGTTTTAAATATTATTCAAGAATTTCTCTCGAATTTCCCGGATTTCCGGATTTTCCCTGGTTCCCCTGGTTCACCTGGGGTCGGATTTCCCGCAGATTTTCACTGGATTTCCACCGGGTTTCCCCCGGAATCTGGGAACGGGAAAATCCGGTACGATCCCAGAGAAATTCGGGGGAAATCCGGGAAGTCTTGTGGGAATCCGGGAAAAATCCGGTAAATCGGAAGGAAATTCATATAATAATATTCAAACAAAAATAATTTGTTTCATTTTGTTTTATTTCTGACAAAGCATCTATTTTAGAGCTCGAAATTTTGTTAAGTGCTTTTTTTAATAAACACGACTTACTTTGTGAAGAAAACATTATAAAAAACTATCTATTGTGAATAGCCCTGTGTGTTTAAAACACGATTTAAAATTTGCATTAGTGTCGCATATCTTCCTGATAGTGGGTCAACTTTCTGTTGTACATTCTTTTCCCGCTGGCATCACTGAAACATCCACAAAAAATTTGAAAATCAAAAAGACTTTACAAAACCATTATTTTTATTAGACAGAAGATAATGCAGCTTATAAAATGGTTTTATTCGCATGGCACACTCTTCTAGATCGTATTACAAAAGAAAGTTAAAAAAAGAACTTTTGGTTTCTTTTAAATTAATTTTTTAGTGGGCGCGCATGTGATTTTACTAAAAAACACTAAAAGTGGAATAACTTTTGTACCATCAACAATTCGAAAAAACTTTACTTGGTAGTTTTTGTTAGAAAAGAGTCCCCTATCATCCTTCTTCGTTTGATATGCGAATTTTGGGACACTCTGTTCAAAGAATGCTGTATAATTTTACAGCGAAAAATAAGAGATTACGCTACTTGCCGCAAGTGACAGTACTATCACTAATGAGAAAGTATTTTGTTATGTAATTACCAGCGGAAATTTTTTTAAATTTAACAATATTTCGCCTTTCCTCCTAGCATTGATCAGGGATTTTAAAGTATGTTTTGAACAAAATTCCAGGAACCATTCGTGCTGGACTAAACTGCCCATTTTATAACCAGTCCTTATGAAAAATGGTATCTGTACATTTTACACGACATAAATAAATTGTAAACTAGCGGAAACTGCGATTTTTCTTAATTAAATTTTGTAAAATTTGCATTGCATACAGGGACAATTCGGAAAAATGTATGGACTGTAATTTTCATTAGAATTTTTTTATTTTCTGCAGCCTTTTTAGTTATTTTACGTTTTTGGCTAATATTTCAAAAATTTCCACTAGTAACCAATACTTTCGGCTTTTTTCTAATAGTCTAGGTCATGTTTAGACTATGTGGAAAATTTGGGGAAAATTTATTGTCTAGAATTTTCATTAGCATTTTTTGATTTTCTGCGGCCTTATTACAGGGTGGCTGAGTCCAAGTGTTACCAAATGAAAACGCTGTAATTTTTTTAATTTTGATTATTTTTTATTGAAATTTTATGAAAAACATGTTACTGCTCGATATGACCTCCTTTGGCTCTGATTATTTGATTCAGTCTTCAATACAACGCATTGCATGCTGACCGAACGTGGGCTTGCGGAATTTTATTCCATTCTCGAACAAGGGCTGACTTCAATGCATCAACACTTTCGTATTTTTTAGTGGACATCTTACTCTCCAAAATGGACTATATGGAGAAATCCATGAAATTCAAGTCTGGTGAATATGGTGGCCATTCTTTCGACGAAATCAGCCGCGAAACGCAATTTTTTAAAAATTGCTGTGTCGCTCGAGCTTTGTGTGACGGTGCCGAGTCCTGTTGGAATGTCCAACGGTTCGTACCAAAGTGTTTACGTGCCCAAGGTAGGAAAGCATCGTTTAGGATCTTTTGGCGGTACACCTCTTGGTTTACCTTGACTCAATGTTCGATGAAAACCAGAGGAGTGCGTCCATCTGCAGTCACTGCCGCCCAAACCATAACATAAGCTGGTGATTGCTTGAGCATGGCAACTCTTGTGTCCAAATTATCTTTGGACTTGTGCTCTAACCAAACACGATCATTTTGTTTATTCTCATACTGTTGAATGGTGAAAATTTTCTCATCAGAAAAGACAATTTTTGGAATCTCATCACGTTCGGCCAAGGCCTTCAATGCTCGTGTTCTTTCAAGCCTAACTTTTTTTTGTGCCTCCGTAAGATCTTGAACTTTGTGTATCTTGTAGGGCTTCAAGTGTAGTTCATTTTTCAATATGGTTTGAATACTGTATCGTGAAACATGTAGACGTGCGGCTAATTGGTTGGCACTTTGACAAGGATTTCGTTGGATTCGTTTCTTCACCTTTCGTATCATTTCTTTTAATGTTGCTGTCTTTTTAGGACCGCCTCCGTTGCGTTTAGCGATGCTACCATTTTCATTGTATCGAGTTATGGTTCGATGCACAAACATTTTATTCACATTCAAATGCTGGAGCTGACGAACTATTGCTGTTTGTGAATTTCCACCCAAATACAGTGCAGTTACACTATTACGTTTGAATTCCATTACGATTTTTTTATGAAGATATTAATTAAGAACAATTATTTGTTGACCACATGTAAACAACTTACCAAACTTCAATCTGTCAAAAAATTAACACGCAAAAATGACAACTACACAAATGACAGCAGAGTGAAGTCAGTAACATTTGGTCTCAGCCACCCTGTAGTTATTTTACGTTTTTGGCCAATATCTCTAAAACTTCTACTAGTAACCAATAGTTTCAGTTGTTTTTCTAATAGCCTAGGTCATGTTGAGACTATATCGAAAATTTAGGGAAAATTGATGGACTAGAATTTTCAGTATGATTTTTCTTTTTCTGCAGTCTTATATAATATTTTCAGTTTTTGACCAACATCTCAAAAATTTCTACTAGTAACCAATACTTTTGGTTGTTTTTGTAATAGCTTAGGACATGCTGAGACTATGTGGAAAGTTTGGAGAAAATTTATAGACTAAAATTTTCACTAGAAGTTTTCGACTTTCTGCAGCGACACTGCATATAAGTTATTTTCAGTTTAGTTATTTTTATTTATTTTATGTTTAGTTATTAGTTATTTTACGTTTTTGGCCAATATCTCAAAAATCTCCACTAGAAACCAATCCTTTCGGTTACTTTTCAAATAGTTTAGATCATACAGAGACTATATGAAAAATTTGGGGAAAATTCATGGACCAGAATTCGCACAAGAATTTTTTGATTTTCTACGGCCATATAAGTTATTTTTAGTTTTTGGAAAATACCTGAAAAACTTTCACTAAAAACCAATACTTTCGGTTGTTTTTCTAATAGCTTAGGACATGTTGAGACTATATAGAAAATTTGGGCAAAATTTATGGACTAGAACTTTCACTAGAATTTTTTGATTTTCTGCAGTCTTATATGTTATTTTCAGTTTTTGACCAATATCTCAAAAACATCCACTAGTAACCAATACTTGTGAAAATTGTAATCCATAAATTTTTCCGAATTATCCCTGTATGCGATGATACCTGTTTTACATATACCATTTTTCATAAGGACTGGTTATGAAATGGCCAGTTTAGTCCAGCACGAACAGATACTAGAATTTTGTCCAAAGCTTACTTAAAAAACCCTGATCAATACTACTACCCAAATTTCATCGTAATTCGTTTAGAAATGGCGGAAAAACGGAATATTGTTAAATTTCAAGATTTCATATACCGAGCTCCTTTACTGACTCCACTGAGATGTTTCATTTAGTGAAAAAAGTGATACATAATGAATAAAAAAAAATCCGCTGTTAATTGCATAACAAAATGCTTTCTCTTTAGTGATAGTACTGCCACTTTCGGCGAGTAGCGTAATCTCTTATTTTCCGCTGTCAAATTTCCACTACCTTATGTATCAAGATGTGTTACTAATTATGCTAGGAAAAATAGAAATCCCGTGTAAGATTTAGTTGTTTTAGGAAAATTTCGACAACAAATCTAAAAACGACAGTCTCTTTGGTAAACACAACAGGAGCGTCAGCGTTGAAGCGGCGAAGCGAGAAAAATAATAAGGAAAAGGCCTAAAAAATTAATTTGACTTTATGAAGAACATTGTATACAACATCCAGATTTAGTAATAATCTCAAACTAGTTGGTAGCACTGCAGCGGCGACGACAAAGTTAAAAAAAAAATCCAAAAAAAATAGGCCGAAACATCGTCGTCACCAGTGAAATTGGTTGTGTTTGCATCCCATGGTTCATGTGAATATAAATTTTACAGGCGTTGTCGCTGGTCACCCTTTTTCTGGTTCTGTGTTTATATTTCAGATTTTTATTTTTTTTTGTTTTTATTTCATTATTTATGAGCTGATTGTTTAAAATCAATTTGCTCTAAATATTAACAATTATTAATTATAAACAAATATACAAAGTATAACTAAATATTTAATTGAAATAATTTTTTCTTCCATAAACTGTCAGTTTTCCACCCTTTCTGTATCTTCATGTTTAATGTTGATTGTTGATGTAAACTTTTTCCATTTTGGTAGATGTCACTTAAGTCTTTCTCCCTTTGTAATTTTATCATTTATCCTTATATCATTTAATGTATTTATGATTTTAGTATTCTATGTTTTCTTTTGTATTATTTTAAAATTCTATTTCAGTTTTAATATAAAATTTGGCTAATTCTTTTAGTTCAGCAGTATTATTATTTATCAATATATTTAATAATTTTTTGTTTTTAATTCTCTTAAATTTTTCCCTCAAATTTTTATATTTTGAACAGTTATCAATTATATGTATATTAGTTTCTTTTGTGTTACATACTAGGCTTTGATCGTTATCTGTCATTTTTAATATATATTTAAAAGTTTTGTTGTATGTGTGTCCTGTTCTTAACCTATTAATCACTTCAATATATTTTGATTTCATCTTTACTCTTTTAAACCAAGTATATTTCGGAGGTTTAGTTTGGTTTACCACTCTATTAAATATGCCTTTATTTCTTGTATAATATTCATAGCTATCATTCCAATTTTCATATATTTTGTGTTTTATTTGTTTGTTTATATCCTCTACCGGTATTTTATTATCTATTTTGTTGATGTTATCTATTTCTGTTGCGATTTTGGCCAATATGTCTGCATTTTCATTTCCTTTTAACCCTATATGTGATGGAATCCATTGAATTATAATTTCTGTTTCATCATTCTCATTTGCTAATTCTATTATTTTTTCTTCATAAAATTTGTGTTGAGCTTTATTAATGCAGTTTATGAGAGACGTACAGCAACTTTTGGAGTCCGTAAATATTACAATCCTTTTATGATTATCGCTTATTTGTTTGATAAGAGCGAGATAAATTCCTATCATCTCAGTTGTTTTTATACTTGCTTCATATCTAAGTTTGATTGATATATTTATGTTTTCCTTTGAATATATTCCTATTCCACATATTTTCTCCTTCTTTGAACCATCTGTATAAATGCATTTATGTTTTTCGTATTTCTTCTCTATTTGCAAGAATTCTGTTTTCATCTCTATATTATTATAATTTTTTCTGTTTTCCAATTCACCAAGTTTATCATAAATTTTTATATTATTTTGCATAAATTTTATTCCTTTAATAATCCCTATTTATTTCATTTCTGGAAATTTGAGTAAGATTTCTTCAAATGTTTTAATATTAATTCCTTTTATAATATATTTTCCGATTATAGAATTGTTACTGATTTGTTTACTAATATATTTACAAGATTTGAATTTTATTTGATTTTCATAATCAATTTCCGCCGCTTCTGCTAAGATGACTTTTATTGGTGTGGTTCTCGCTAGTCCTAGGCATAGCCTTAAGCATGAATTAACCGCTAAATGCATTTTTTGACAATTGTTGTCCCAGACTACTTGACAGCGGGATTGCTATGATTCCAAACTGATAGCTATAGTGCCAAAAACAAATGGTAAAGTTCGACTCTGTCTTGATGCCTGAAAGCTCAATAGTGGCAGTGAATGAATCAATTCGGGGTCATGCCATTCGCATCACAAACATTATGTCAACAAGCATTGCATAGTGTGATTGGATTTCTTGGGATAATTATATAACTCAATCTTTTTTGCCAGAACGATCCTAGATAACTTCTGAGACGTTTTATAAAAACATTTATTTACTGTATACCATAACATCTTACTCGAAATCATATTCATTTTAGAATCCAATTTCGGTGTGGCTTATACAAAAGCACGTGGATAGCATTAGGTATTTCGTACTAAATTTAAATGTAGCATAAAATTGGCCCATAATCCATTATTACAAATGCTTCTCGAAACAATTTCAAAACAAACACTCAAGTGAATAAAACCGCATAATATCTGAAAACTTATATTTATATGTCACATCTCGTCAAAATCAAAGTACTATAAATGCCAAAAAATTTTAATTACGAACAATATAATTTTGTACACCAAAAATATTTTTTGTTATTATTGTAATTTTTGCAAATTTAAATTTCTCAAAATTTTATTTCACAAAACTTTTTTGCCGAGAGACGAGCGTCGCACAACAACAGAAAACAATATAATCAGAAATCCGTGAAATAAAAATCACAGCTGCTACAATTGCGGCATTACATGTATAATTATTTTTAATTTGCTTAAGAAAAATTAAAGCAAATTTATTTTAAAATGCATAAAAAAAATGTATAAAATGAATTAATTTACATGATGATTGTTTGATATGGATATTACTGCACATACTCGTATACGTATATTTGTGCTGCTGTGTCGCGGTGTCATGTTTGAAATGAATTCAAACATTTTATTGTGTTAAGTAGTGTACATTTGAAAATGGGGCTGCGGGAATTTACTATACAGCAAAATATTTTCTAATTCTAAATTTTGTTGTAAATTTAGTGTTAGCGATTTTGTCGCAGTACAGTAAACATTTATTTTCTTATATGGACTACGGATTAGTAAAACAACAACACAAATACCGCAACTCTATTAACCACTATGAGTGGCGAATGTAGGAATGATTCAGAACGGGACCATAATAAACGGTTTATCGCATGCGCTACACAAATGACGTCATAAGAAAAATATACTTTGTTATTTAAACAGTAAACTTAAATATTTATTGTTATGAAAGCAAAACCTCATGAACTTGGCCAAACAACCGTGGACTTCATATTGAATCGAAATTGTGAAGATAAATAAAAAAAATGCACTTATAACTAATTATATAAGATGAATCGCTTTTCTTGCAAAAATGATTAAATAAATTAAATGATAAAATCGAATAGCGAGATAGAATTGCTATCTAAACAGAAAATATCGAGTTGCCCGGAAAGTAATTTCGTTTTCCCAACAGACGACTAAAATTTAATGTTTCATAGTCAACTTTAAACTTAAGCCGCATTGTTATTATACAGGGTGTTTGGCGCTTGGACCGAAACAATTATTTTTCAGATTGGAGGAGGGGTACAATTTGGAAAGCTTCCGAAGAACTGATGTCCTAAGTGCCGCAGTAACTGAGATATGATATTTTCAATTTTTTTTAATTACCCAAAATCTCGCCATTACAATTTATCATATCTTTTTTGTTTGTAGTCGTAAAAGCACGAAATAACTTTTATTGTATTCTGCAATGTGATTTAATTCTAAATAAATCCCTATTTAATGCAAAAAATGTCACCTTCTAGATTCATTTAACAAGAACTAAAAGGTGTTTGGAAATTAGGTTTATTTTAAAAAAACTCCTTGGTTTATGCCCTTTCCAATGGTATAGAAATCAGTCATTTTATGGTCAAAATAAGAGGTACTAGTATGCCGGGAACAGGGTTAAGAAAATTACGTTTAAGTTAAGCCCATAAGCCATTTTTCTTAAACCGATTGTATTAAATAATGATTTATTTGGAATAACATCACATTGCAGAACACAAGATGATTTATTTTGTACCTTTACAACTACAAACAAAAAAGTTATGACCATTTCAAGGCGAAACTTAAGGTAATTAAAAAGAATTAAAAGTATCATATCTCCAAATGAACCCCCCATTTCTGAAAAAAAAAATTGTCAGCCAACGCGCCAAACACCCTGTATATTTTGTTTCGATTTCAATAAGTTTTTATAAATTCCCACACATATAGCTTTCATATCGTTTTGAGTTTTTTTTTTTGTGTTATTTGTCAGAGTGAATTTTTTTAGTTCTTACAATATTGTTTGAATTCAATTCATTATTATTATTTCCAATAGCTCATCAATTAATTTAATAATGAGTGAAGATTAAAAAAATTGTATTGTATTATACACACTGACAAAAAAAAACAAAAACCATAAATGTCAAAATAAATAATTTGTGGTTATTGTTTAGGTTTTTTTTTAAATTTGCTCAACTTTTTCGATTCGGTTCCGTCTTTAAGTAAACAATGTGCAATGTTTTTGGTTTTCCATACATTTTGACATATTCAGCTTAAAGGTCGGAACGAAACAAAAACTATGTGCCCCGACATTTATTGGTGCAAAAGTTTGTTTGATTCTGAAGTGTGTGAAGTTATCCCAGTTTTTCATCCCAGGAAAAATAAAAATGTTCATCAGGTAACACTAATTTCATCCCATCCCAGAATTTTTAAAATCATCCCATCCCAGGATTTTTAAATCACACAATTATTTAGGAATGTGATATTTGTTAAAAGTAGTGAACATTTTAAATTACCGCTATGTTCATTTGCATATGACCTTGCATATGAAATTTGAAGAAAAAACTCAATAAAAAAATTAATAATTCTCCCAAACCTATAGATTGCCTAAAGATTTGACTTTTGATTTTGACTCGTCATGATGTCCACTAACTCTGATAAAAATTTGGATATCAGCCGTATGTTAGGATTTTCGCTATATGCTCATTTGCATTATGGCTCTCCATATGAAATTTGAAGAAAAAATTCAATAAAAAAATTTATAATTCTCTCAAACCTATAAATTGCCTTTTTATTGAGTTTTTTCTTCAAATTTCATATGGAGGGCCAAGTGCAAATGAGCATAGCGGTAATCTAAAATTTTCACTACTTTTAACAAATATCACATTCCTAAATAATTGTGTGATTTAAAAATCCTGGGATGGGATGATTTTAAAAATTCTGGGATGGGATGAAATTGGTGTTACCTGATGAACATTTTTATTTATCCTGGAATGAAAAACTGGGATAACTTCACACACTTTGATTCTGCCTACAAAGGCGCTTTCACGTTTGCGTTTTTATGATTTCATAGTTGACGACAATTTGTCAGAAGGATTTAGTTACCATCTCCGTCCGTAATTATTGAATTATTTGACAAATTTCCGGCCCGTATACACAATGAAATGTGAAAATTTTGTTTGAATCCATGTCAAAATTTGATTCATTTTTCAAATTTCAATGAAACAAAATTTTTGTTTGAAAGATTACTACTAGCTCTTTTTAACTGATATTGTACCATCTCCTTCTCATAGAGATAAAAAATAAAATTAATCCAACTTGATGAAAAAAAAAATCAGAACAAAAGACAACGTCATTTTGACGATTATGGATTGGTTTAAAATATATATGTTACGAATGAACTGTGAAAGCGCCTTTAGTTTGTGTTTTTTGCCGTATTTAATATGAGAAATCAAAAGAAGTATTATCGACATATTTTACTTTGTTATTATCGAAAAGGCAAAAATGCTGTTCAAGAAAGAAAAAAGTTGTGTTATGTGTATGGAGAAAATGTATTAATAGAATATCAGTGTCAAAACCGGTTTTTAAAATTTCGTTCTGGCAATTTTGATGTTGAAGATGCACCACGTTCTGGAAGGCCAGTTGATGTTGATGAAGACAAAATAAAAGCATTGATTGATATAGATTTATGCAAACAGCCCAGTAACAACCCGTGAGATCGCTGAAAAATTAAATTTATTGAATTCGACCATTATGATCACGTAAAACGCATTGGTTTAGTTTTAAAAATCGACATATGGGGGTTCCACATGTAAAGGGTGTTTTCTTAGAGGTTTACAATTTTAGGTTAAAATAGAATAAAGAAAAACATTTTGAATATTGGTGAAACTAGCTTTATTGGATAGATAATTTTATTCCATTAATGCTTGAATATGATTTCGGCCATGTGAGCGCAGATGGCGCAATCTGGATGCCCAATTTTCACACACTTACCCAATGTTGTGTTCCAAGTATTCAATTGTCTCCTGTTTATCGGCGTATACAAGTGACTTAACATATCCCCAAAGAAAATAATCTAACGGATGTTTAGTTCCTGAAAAACAAAGCTTTATTAAGAATGGAAAACAACATTACCGAAATTATACTCATCTTAAAACCCGCAATATCTAGCACAGTTTTTAATCTCCTTCGTCGACTGGAATCAAATCCCCATCTGAAAAAGATAAATCAACTAAATGTTTCACAATTTAACTAAATAGCAAAACCAATATATATAATTAAATAATCTTTAATTACCTTTTGTATATAAACAGAAAATTATTATTATTTGCATTGAAATGTCACTTGTAAATATTGTTCAGTGAACATTATCCATAATTAGTACATTTATTCCATGTTCTATTAGTAATTAGTACTTCTACTTTAATTTTATAGCATGTTTAATACTTTGTAATTCTACCTTAATTTTATAGAACATTAAGTCTACATTTATTTTTATATCGTTCAACTATAATTGAATTTAAAATTATGTAATCAGGCAATCTCTTTCATTCCTTAACTTGTAACAACTAACAAGTGAAAATTAGAGTCACTTTATTCTGTAATCCCTTAGAGTGTGTATTAAAAATAAAAGATTCATAAATAATATTTCTATTAATATTTATTTAAACCATTTGTGAATTTCATTAATATATAAAACGGGGAACGAAAACCATTCACACCTATCCATTAACAAACAATACAACTCGGGATAAAAGTACAGTATTAAACCTCCTGAGGAATTTAATAGATCTAGCTGTACCCCGACAATGGAGTTAGAGCACACGATCTTGGTGGCTAATTAACAAGACCGTTTCGTGAAATTAGCCTTTCTTCAAATGTTTGTTTGAATGAATTAATTGTATTCCGCAAATTTCAACAAAATTTAAGCCTGCCAATTGGAGTTCAAAAAACCTAGAAATCATGTTTTGTAACGCGCTAACTGATCTACCCATAGCAGTAACAAAATTGGGCAGGCTTATATAAAAAAACGATTGATTTCAGCCACATGGCCTATAACAAATCTCATTCCCTTTATTGTTTTCTAGACTTAATTACAATTTTTATCTTCCTCCTTTTTGTTTGGTTAAATTGTGGTTTTGTTGATTGTTAGGTTGTATCCCGTGGTTGGTGACGACTGCTCGAAATAAACAAAAAAAAATAAGAAACAGAACAAACAGAAAAGGTAAATTCACGTGGCAAATGTTTAATGTGGGTGCGACGTCGTGATCAGCTCCATTCAGGCTAAGTACATGTAAATCTGTTGGGCGCCACTCTGGCAAGCCAGAAAGCCTGCTAACGTGTATGTGGATGCCCGTGCTTGCTCAGTCGAGCAGTCCACTCCGGCGTGGGTGATTAAGGGAGACAAACCAATTGGCTACCCACGTGTGGAACATAAGCTAGGAAAATAAAAGTAGAAAGCAAAGGAACGTATACTCATCGACTGTTGTTACTATACCTATTCTATTCTATACCACCTCCACCTCCTCTTCTGCTCACCCGCACTAAAACCTGATGCCCCCGTATTAATATTCTGGACTGCGGAATACTTGGTTTGATTATAACCACCTACTCCGCTTTGACACCGCCAATCGCGCTTGGACCAGGTGTACCCATTTCAATATATCGGGCCGAATAACACTCGATTTTGTATCCCGTACTTTTTCCGCTTTGCCACTATAAACGTATTAAACGTCCTTTAAAACCGATAAAAAAAAACTTATTTATTTTGCGATGGCGGTCCTCACTTGAGGTGTGTGTGCTGTTGTTTCTCTGTTTATCCCAACACTATCCTGTTTGTGTATAAATCCCAGCTACTTTGCTATTAATCGTTAATATTGCTATACGATTCGGTAGTCTTCGTTCCCGTTGTGAATCTTTTCTCCCCACACGATACACCACCTCTCACGATATCCAAAATAAAATCAAAATAACCTCATGTCCACTAGCTTTCAACCAGACAACCAAAAATCAAAACAGACACCCAAAAAATGTCTCAAATAAACTCGTCGTTCGCCTTATATACTTTAGATTTTGTCTCTGTATGGTATCGCGTTGTACATCATGTTGTTATCTCTCTTTTTTTTCTTGTTGTTTGTTCGCGTTTCGTTTGTCGCATCAACCGCTACCATGAACCTAACAACAGCCGGTAACTAACATGGTTGGAATCTTGGGAATAGGTTTTGGAGTTTGGTTAACCGGAAATTTTGGGATTGGATCGTAGCAAACCAATGTGTCTCTCTGTCCAAACCAACCTCGCCATCATGTAACCACTATCACTCCAATAAAAAGGCATATCTTCGTGATGAATTTGGTTCAAAACAAAACCCCAGTTTACAGTTTCTATACCTTTCACCGTTGGCTGTAACATTCCGCCCATCATCGTTTTTGAAGACATATAGACCAATCCAGTGTGCAATTTTTAACATTTATCAAAAGTGTAGCTACACAAATTAACAAATAACAAAAGTGTAGTTACACAATAAAATAAAAAGTGTAGCTATACACACAAAAAATACGGGAGGGTTGATTTTACAATTTTTCTTAATAAAAACCAATTTTTACAAATAAATAAAACGATTACACAAATAAACCACACTCGCGGAATTTCTTTATCGAATTTACAAGACAATAAAAATATGAAAAGTGTACGTACAGTCTTGGAGATGTTTGATGGCCATTAATACATAATTCTGGAGATGTCTACGCAAATCTGGTTATACCGGCATTTTGGGGATACTTTTGTGAATTTTTAATGATATGCGGTACATCGATGCGGCCTTCGGGGAATTTTTTATCGAACACTTTTCATAATTTTATTATCTTGTAAATTCGATAAAAAATTCCCCGAAGGCCGCATCGATGTACCGCATATCATTAAAAATTCACAAAAGTATCCCTAAAATGTTAGTATAGGCTGGCATGGAGCGTGCAATGTGCAGATGGTCTTAAAATCGGCCCTATAGCCGTATGTCTTCGATTTGGCAGATCATGCGTAAAGTAAGACGTAAAAAATAAACCGCGAAAGAGCAGGGAGTGCTTCGGCCCCAAAACAGATGGCATGGATAAAAACAAAACCAAAAAAAAAATATTCTGCCGGCAAAGATCAGAAATTTTATGAGCATTGAATTATGCTTCTGCCAGAAAGATGGCAAAAGGTGTTGGATCAAAATGGAGAATATTTAGCTCAATAAAATGTGTCATATATGTTAAAACAATTTCAATTTTAGAACGGCTATTTGCAGTTCTCTAAAATCTTGTACCGATGATTGGCCATTGACGGAATGTATTCTATGCGACAATGTTTCGTATTGATAAGCTTCAGTTTTGTTAGGGCCTTTTCGCATGCCGCAAATTTTCGCATGCGGAATATAATTTGCTTTAAAATTCTTCGATTCAATTTTTTCGCCGGCTACTTTAATATTTTTTAAATCTGTTTGTCAATTTTCTATTATTTATTTTCGTACTAAAAAAAAATCGGTGAAAATTTCCGACTGGGTAAATCGATGCGGATTTATTCCCTAAGCAGGGAAATAAATGAAAGAAAACTTGTAAACAGACTGAAACAATGATTAAAGTAGCCGACGAAAAAATCGGAGAATATAAAGAATTTTAAATCAAATTATTCCGCATGCGGAAATTTTCACCGACTGCAAGAATACGCGCCCTGGTCTGTCCCAATATATCAGAGGCCACTAACGGGATGTAACCTGTTTAAAACAAGGTTGCACTAACCTTCTCTAGTGTTATTTTAAACCCGATTTGCATCTTGTGAAAGGTTTGGGCCATTATGGTATCGAAATAATGTAATATAGATAATAGTAATAATATCCAAAAAGGCCTAGTGACATCGGAGGCCAGTAAAAATGTCTTTGTGTATCGGAGCCCGCAGTAACGAAATAAGTTCAATCAGACATGAATGTGTATTGACTAGCTGTAGTTTCATTTTCAAATTGGTTTGCATGTGTTAACAGAGCTATAATGGTTTTGGCCAGTATGGTTTCAAGATTACATAATATCCAAACGGATTTGACCTGTCATATGTGGTTTAACGGAGGCTAGTAATCGAATGTATTCTAGTTGGTATTATACATATATCCAAATCTATTCGGTTTGGTTTTTCTTGTTAAATCGGAAGATAGTAACGTGATGTCTTCTATTCGTTGTTTTATCGTATAGTGTTTTGGTCGCCACTAACGAAATGTGTTCTACAGGACACAAAGTCGAATTATCTAGTTTTAATCTCAAACCGATTTTCAATTTATAATAGTATCGAGTTTCTATATTCTCCAAAAGAAACGTAATGAATTCTACTCGGAAACGAAATCGCATGAGGCTAGTTCGTTTACAAATTATATAAACTTTATACCTTACAACATGTAAATCAATTTGAAATTAAAACTAGAGCTAGCTCGCGTTAAAACAACCTCGGGGCGTTAATACGACCCAGCTCAAACAAAACATGTCGCTGTCAATAAATAACTAATCAGCGCATGTATTCAGGATTTTAACCTTTCTAGCACAGATGTTCACTGTGTCTACTGCACAACTCAATTGCCCGCTAAAATGACAAATTATAAACATGAGAACCAGCAATTTTCGAATTGATCTAACTTCATGCAGTCCATATTATTATTGATAATCCCAATTTTATGTCGGCAAAAATTTTCTTCTAACTTCAGTATGTAATTTTTTTGTAGTAACAGCTCCAGGAAGAGTAATTGGTAGCCTAGAATTTGTATAAATATATTATTGAAATTTGTTTTGGTTTTTTTTTATATTAAAACACTGTTAGCTTCTGTTTTTTAATTTTGATACATCTATTTTATATTTTGACTCAAGATGTCAATTTTAATAATTTGAAATTTAACAATTGAATTGACAAATAATTTTCTGAAAATGCCAATGATGCTTGTTTTAGTACAAAACACAAATAAAAATTTCAAACATAAAACGTGACCAGCATTACACATCATCAAATCAAGAAGTTTAAATTTATTATTATTAAAGTCCTTAATATATTACGATTTTGAGCGTAAGCACAACGCCGTTCATGCATAAAAATTAAAAATTATGAGCACCAACTTAAATGCATTCTTCATTAAATACTATAAAAACTAAAGAATAGAATAATGTAACAATGTATAAGTAACAACCAATCGTTAAATTATTTTACAATTTAACTAAATCTTGCAACTATTTGAATACAGATTCTATATTTTATTATTTTGTTTTATCACGTACATATTTTTAATTATATAGTTTTCTTAGTTTGGCATTTTATAATCGAAATGTCACATAACCATATATAGGTGTCGTTGAAACGAAATACTTTGTTTCTGCTTCAGGATAATTCGGTGCACCTTAATTGAGCCAGTTATGTAATTTTTAGAGTTTTTGAATTTTAAAGTCTTAGTTATCTTAAAGCGAGATTTTATTTTTAAACATGATTTTAGAGATGACTTCCTCAAATGACATATGGAGTTAGGTGTGCCAATCACAGCAGAACTAAAATCCAGGTGCCCGTTTAAAAGCAATAATACTTAATTGTGAAAACTGATCACCCCTAAAACAATTTTCTGCACAATACTCAGTTTAAAATACTTCCTAACTTTATCCTAAGTAAAAAAAAATTACGAATGGTTTAGGAAAAATTTCATGCTCCTATACAGAGCCATGAAATATTTCCTAAAAAAAATCCTAAGTAAAAATTTTGTGTGTATGTAATATACGTGTGATATACGTCGAAAACAAAACATTTAGGCGAACTTATTTTAAAATAAGTACAAAAATTCTTCAAACCAAAAAGTAAAATTACTTGTCTAGTTTGATAATGGGGTAGAAACTCGATCGGCTAGCAAGAAAGCAGTTTGCTAGCCGAAATCCTGGCTACTCAATTAATTGCAAAAATAAACAAAAATTGTATAGATACATATATGTGTATATACAATATTTTGAAATTCAGATTTCCTTGGTAAAATTGATTGAGTAGCTAGGATTTCGGCTAGCAAATTACTTTCTTGCTAGCCTATCGAGTATCTACCCCAATATCTGTTTTAATCAATTTATCCTAAATTTAGAAAGAAAACGAACTTAATTAATTTGAGTATAAATCGAGTAAGTGTAGTTACGATTTTCAAAGAATACTACTCCAGATTTTGCGAGGTGATCATCGATCTCACTATGTTTTTATGTTAGATCTATGAAATGTCCATATCCATAACGAATATTAGAATTTTGTCATTGTTGTGGAATGGCCAAACATGGCCCAGAATCATATCATTACTGTTTAAAGAGTTTTTACGACTTCATCGGAATACAAGTTCAGATTTCGCGAGGTGATCATCGATCTCACTATGTTTTTATGTTAGATCTATAAAATGTCCATATCCAAAACGAATATTAGAATTTTGTCATTGTTGTGGAATGGCCAAACGTGGCCCAGGATCATATCATTACTGTTTAAAGAGTTTTTACGACTTCATCGGAATACAAGTTCAGATTTTGCGAGGTGATCATCGATCTCACTATGTTTTTATGTTAGATCTATGAAATGTTTATATCCATAACGATTTTCAGAATTTTGTCATTGTTGTGGAATGGCCAAACATGGCCCAGAATCATAGTATTACTGTTTAAAGAGTTTTTACGACTTCATCGGAATACAAGTTCAGATTTTGCGAGGTGATCATCGACCTCACTATGTTTTTATGTTAGATCTATGAAATGTCCATATCCATAACGATTTTCAGAATTTTGTCATTGTTGTGGAATGGACAAACATGGCCCAGAAGCATATCATTACTGTTTAAAGAGTTTTTACGACTTCATCGGAATACAAGCCCAGATTTTGCGAGGTGATCATCGATCTCACTATGTTTTTATTTTAGATCTATGCAACGTCTTTATTCATAACGATTTTCAGAATTTTCTCATTGTTGTGGAATGGCCAAACATGGCCCAGAAGCATATCATTACTGTTTAAAGAGTTTTTACGAATTCATCGGAATACTTGTCCAGGTTTTGCGAGGTGATCATCGATCTCACTATGTTTTTATTTTAGATCTATGAAATGTCCATATCCAAACCGATTTTCAGAATTTTGTCATTGTTGTGGAATGGCGAAACATGGCCCAGAAGCATATCATTACTGTTTAAAGGGTTTTTACGACTTCATCGGAATACAAATTCAGATTTCGCGAGGTGATCATCGATCTCACTATGTTTTTATGTTAGATCTATGAAATGTCCATATCCATAACGATTTTCAGAATTTTTTCATTGTTGTGGAATGACCCAACATGGCCTAGAAGCATATTTTTGCTGTTTAAAGAGTTTTTACGACTTCATCGGAATACAAGCCCAGATTTTGCGAAGTGATCATCGATCTCACTATGTTTTTATGTTAGATCTATGAAATGTCCATATCCATAACGATTTTCAGAATTTTGTCATTGTTGTGGAATGGCCAAACATGGCCCAGAAGCATATCATTACTGTTTAAAGAGTTTTACGACTTCATCGGAATACAAGTCCAGATTTTGCGAGGTGATCATCGATCTCACTATGTTTTTATGTTAGATCTATCAAGTTTCCATATCCATAACGATTTTCAGAATTTTGTCATTGTTGTGGAATGGCCAAACATGGCCCAGAATCATATTATTGCTGTTTAAAGAGTTTTTACGACTTCATCGGAATACAAGTTCAGATTTTACGAGGTGATCATCGATCTCACTATATTTTTATGTTAGACCTATGAAATGTCCATATCCATAACGTTTTTTTAGATTTTTTTTCATTGTTGGGTAATGACCAAACACGGCCCAGAAGCATATCATTACTGTTTAAAGAGTTGTTACGACTTCATCGGAATACAAGTCCAGATTTTGCGAGGTGATCATCAATCTCACTATGTTTTTATGTTATATCTATGAAATGTCCATATCCATAACGATTTTCAGAATTTTCTCATTGTTGTGGAATGGCCAAACATGGCCCAGAAGCATATCATTACTGTTTAAAGAGTTTTTAGGACTTCATCCGAATACAAGTCCAGATTTTGTGAGGTGATCATCGATCTCACTATGTTTTTATGTTAGATCTATGAAATATCCATATCCATAACGTTTTTCAGATTTTTATCATTGTTGTGGAATGGCCAAACATGGCCGAAAAGCATATCATTACTGTTTAAAGAGTTTTTACGACTTCATCGGAATACAAGTTCAGATTTTGCGAGGTGATCATCGATCTCACTATATTTTTATGTTAGATCTATAAAATGTCCATATCCATAACAATTTTCAGAATTTTGTCATTGTTGTGGAATGACCAAACATGGCCCAGAATCATATTATTGCTGTTTAAAGAGTTTTTACGACTTCATCGGAATACAAGCCCAGATTTTGCGAAGTGATCATCGATCTCACTATGTTTTTATGTTAGATCTATGAAATGTCCATATCCATAACGATTTTCAGAATTTTTTCATTGTTGTGGAATGACCCAACATGGCCTAGAAGCATATTTTTGCTGTTTAAAGAGTTTTTACGACTTCATCGGAATACAAGCCCAGATTTTGCGAAGTGATCATCGATCTCACTATGTTTTTATGTTAGATCTATGAAATGTCCATATCCATAACGATTTTCAGAATTTTGTCATTGTTGTGGAATGGCCAAACATGGCCCAGAAGCATATCATTACTGTTTAAAGAGTTTTACGACTTCATCGGAATACAAGTCCAGATTTTGCGAGGTGATCATCGATCTCACTATGTTTTTATGTTAGATCTATCAAGTTTCCATATCCATAACGATTTTCAGAATTTTGTCATTGTTGTGGAATGGCCAAACATGGCCCAGAATCATATTATTGCTGTTTAAAGAGTTTTTACGACTTCATCGGAATACAAGTTCAGATTTTACGAGGTGATCATCGATCTCACTATATTTTTATGTTAGACCTATGAAATGTCCATATCCATAACGTTTTTTTAGATTTTTTTTCATTGTTGGGTAATGACCAAACACGGCCCAGAAGCATATCATTACTGTTTAAAGAGTTGTTACGACTTCATCGGAATACAAGTCCAGATTTTGCGAGGTGATCATCAATCTCACTATGTTTTTATGTTATATCTATGAAATGTCCATATCCATAACGATTTTCAGAATTTTCTCATTGTTGTGGAATGGCCAAACATGGCCCAGAAGCATATCATTACTGTTTAAAGAGTTTTTAGGACTTCATCCGAATACAAGTCCAGATTTTGTGAGGTGATCATCGATCTCACTATGTTTTTATGTTAGATCTATGAAATATCCATATCCATAACGTTTTTCAGATTTTTATCATTGTTGTGGAATGGCCAAACATGGCCGAAAAGCATATCATTACTGTTTAAAGAGTTTTTACGACTTCATCGGAATACAAGTTCAGATTTTGCGAGGTGATCATCGATCTCACTATATTTTTATGTTAGATCTATAAAATGTCCATATCCATAACAATTTTCAGAATTTTGTCATTGTTGTGGAATGACCAAACATGGCCCAGAATCATATTATTGCTGTTTAAAGAGTTTTTACGACTTCATCGGAATACAAGTTCAGATTTTGCGAGATGATCATCGATCTCACTATATGTTTTTATGTTAGATCTATGAAATGCCCACATCCATAACGATTTTCAGAATTTTGGCCATTGTTGTGGAATTCCAGGACTTGTATTCCGATGAAGTCGTAACAGTAATGATATGCTTCTGGGCCATGTTTGGCCATTCATTTAGTTGCTTCGTTGATTGGAAGATCAATTTGATTAGCTACTTGGACTTCTTTTAGGGCAGGGGCTCCACTCTTTCTTAGCAAGGGTTAAGATTATCAAGACCTAGAATTATTTGAATGTCAAAGATTTTGGTTTGCGTTCTAATTTTTAAAGCTTGGTCAAGATCGATTGAAGAAAAAAAAAATTGAAAGGGTATTTTATTAAGCCGTCATTAGCTTGAAATGGTTTGTATATCAATTGGACTTGTTTTTGGTTATAATTTCGGTTTTGGTCCGACTTTCTATTTAGGTTCTGCTAGGCTTAAATTAAATGACCATAAGGTGATTAAAGAACGAGTGGAGCCCAAAATTTTTTAAAGGGGCATTTGTTTTGACCATTCTGAGCCTTTATCTATTTGTATGTGAATTGACCTTGTTTTGCGTTCTTATTTCGGGATTTTTATATGGGTTCTACTGATTTTCCTGAAGCTAACAGAATCCGCATCGTTTTAGTTGGAAGGGCTGGAGTCCAACATTTATTAATAGAGCATTTAATTAGACTATTTTTAGCCTTTAATTATCCATATTATCTTGTAATGTTCTGCTGGATGGGTTCTGCTAGCTTTAGGGACGCCGTTATCCTCAACATTTGACATTTTTAAAAAACTCCACATTTTATTACAATTAATCGGCATTTTTCGAACTTTCTTTTAAAAGTTTATTATATTTATTAAAGATAATAAATTTAATCTAAAATAAAATTTAAGTTTGAACTTATTTTCTACTTTTTGTTGCAGTTATAATTCCTTTTAAATTTGATGGAAAACTGAGAAATAAATGAAACTAGCATTTTGTAGAAAGTTAAATAATTCCTTCGGATGCTATACATTGTCCCTTACACCACACAATACATTAGTTTCACAACAACAGCAAAAAGTTGTCAAATAAACAACAACTATGTCGTATGATGTGTATTTAGAGAATTATGTGACTTTTATACTAAAAACTATATACCTTTCTATGACCAAGAAAAATAAAACCATCGAACGTGTCTATTTTATTAACTATCCTTCCTGAACACCTTAATTTATTTATTGTACCATAAAATGAAATATATCATGGTATACAAAACTATATAAGAGATAGAGATCCCTATATTAATATTTTTTTTTTGTATGACATACATACATAATATGCCTTAATATAACTGATTACAGATTTAATCTAATAATGTATGATATTCAGCATTCTAAATTTGATAATTTCTTTACGTTCAAACTAAACATAAAAATTTTGTTACATAACTAGACAATTTATTTAAAGCTAATAGTGGCGACGAAGCCCTTTACAACTTACGCAGTATACGGATTGATCTCGTTGATGACGATGTCTCTCAGTATTGGCAGACTAAAAAACTTAAATTTTAAAATTAAATTGAACCACTATTCAAAAAATGTATGGTACGATGGAAATGGGGGTTAACAGTATGTAAATTTTTGTTCTAGTCGACATAAGAGCAACGATAGTTGGACTAGTGTACCAATTGTGCGCGTAAACTAATGAAGTGACACAAAGGTGCTGAAGACTATAACAATAACACTACCGCTGAGCTCAAAAGTTGAGGGAGTCAGATCGTCAAATATTCTTGGTTTAGACTTGTTCATTGTATATACAGTTTTGAACAATTGGCATCAAAAAATCGTAATATAGCCACTGTATGTTTTTGTATTATTTGTACGGCCAATCAAATTCGGTATCCTATGTTCAGTTCAAAAGAACACGTGTAATACTCAAAACAATAGTTAAACAGTGAAATTTTGTGAATAAAAATCCGCAAAGATGAAAATTGGCGTACATGGCTCGATGACTATTTCTTCTTTTGACATTTTAGCGTTTGGTATTAAATGGATGCTATAATTGTATTTTAAGTGGTGTTATAAGAGGGGTGGACCCTGGTACTGTCAACCTTAAAGTTTACTATATTAAGGTTTGCTGTGCTATGCAAAACTTCCAATATAGCTTCCTCCTCGATTTGATTTGCTCAATTTTTTTCAGCGGTAGACATTCTTATGATCTTGTATCCATTGTTCCAGACGTCTACCCGAGTATACGATACAACTAAGATTACAATCATGAAAATTAATTTTATAAACCATAAACCTTTTTCTAGTATTGGTGTATGTTCGGTATGTGTTTGTGGTTGCCTGGACTGGTAGCAGTTTAAAGCCTCAGCGGTCAAACTTTCGGCGTTGTGATTTGACCGAAGGGTGTCAATGGTGATTTTTTTGTATTCCTGCCGAACCCGAAAAGCTCACCAGCAAAGGATATTATATAACCTTCTTTCACATGGTGTGGATGCGAGGACCAGAAATCAATTTATAGTCGACCCTTATTCGTGAGTTTCCTGTAGCATTTACTAATGATGTTGTTGTTCAGGCCCTGAATTCCTCAAAGGCATTATCGAAAGCACGGAAATGTGTTCCACGTCATCCTTATCCGAAATAACGAAAATGTCATCAACATATTTCACAATGAGCGTGACGTCAAAATTTTGGTCGCCCAAGAGCGAGTGTATAACATGGACCAGAACCAATTTTCAACACAATCGAAGGGGTCAGACTGTAGTCGTAATGGTTCAAACTGGCCTCTTCAAAACATTTGTCGGGCATGAATTTATTGTTTATTGTAGTAGCGTCCTTATCGAAGTTCCGGTACAAGTTTCAAAACAATCGTATGGCTCTGGGGTCGAGCTGGCTTTTTCCAAGGAGCCTTTATCGGACATGAATTTAATGTTTTTTGTAGTGGAATCTTTGATGGATTCTTTAGGTAAATTTTAAAACATTCGGATGGGTCAGACGATAGTAATAATTGGAATTAAGTTTGAATTATAGATGAAAGATTTGCAAGAATCGCAACGATCGGTTTCGAACTTAATGAGATTACTGATTTGAAAAAATCAGTCATCTTATCAGGCCGCAGCGACTGACGTTGATATTTTATAAAATATCAACGTCAGTCGCCGCGGCCTGATGAGATGACTGATTTTAAAAAAAGTAAAAAAAGTAAAATATAAAATAAGTAATAATTGTTTGAGCTGGCCTCTTCCAAGCATTTTCAGACATAAATTTAATTTTTTATCGATGTGGAATCCTCGATAAACTTCTTAGAAAAATGTCAAGCTTTTTTATAGACAAATGTTTTTTTATTTTTAATTTTTTTTTTTAGGATTTCATAATTTTTTTATTTTATTATTTATCCAAATATTTCAACCTGTTGGTCATCATCGGTGGAGAATTCGTAATAATTAGTCAAATCATAACAATAATATTAAAGACATAATTAAAATTTATATACAGTAGTACAATACAAACACCATTTAAAATGGCTATTGACTTGCAAGAAGCGTAGTGCAAGAGTACTGTAATATCTGGATATTACAGGCCTAGAATAACATTTTTATTTTTATTTTTGTAATTAATAAATTAAATTAAATTTAGATTTCCCCTGTGTATGTGCTCCTTTCGTGCAGCTTGTCGAAATAATTTTTGCGAAATGATGTCACTGACCCGGAGTTCCTTGTATCAATAGATAATGAGTTCCAAAGACTGATCCCACTTACAAAGAACGATGAATTCAATAATTCTGAGCGGTTTTTTATTATTTTTAAGAACTGTAACCGATTTGATTGAGACTTTTCAAGTTTAATAAAAATGTAATCGGGCAGACGATACTTTAGAAATTTGTAGATCGACAGATATACCCTAAACTTATACATCTCATAGAGCGAGCAGCCAAATAGTATAATAGAGTACTGTGAGATATGATCATATTTTCATAACTGAAAGATGTATCTGATGAAGGTATTGCTTTTGTAGATCAAAAATAACTACATCTCCATATAAAAAATGGGGTGCAATATACATTTTTACCAAATGAAGACGCAGGGTATAACTAAGGTGTTTAGTGGTGGTTCACAAAATTCTTAATAGAAAGACAACCGTTTTGCAAATTCCCTGAATATGACTACTCCAACATAAGGTATTGTCAAAAACAACGCCCAGATTGCGTACTGTATTAGAATAACATATGCTTGTTCCATCAACAATAATTTTGGGCAGGTTGTCAGTACAATATTTGAATGAAGACATTAAGATACATTGTGTTTTACTGCTATTCAATTGAAGTTTATTAGTAGAGGACCATTCAGATATTAATTGAATGTCATTGTTCATTTTCTCAATACAACTAGCAATATTACCAATTCCGCTGAAATTGTATATTTGCAAGTCATCTGCAAAAAGATGATATTTATTATACTGAATTACCGCAGTCAGATTCTTAATAAACATCATGAATAAGAATGGCCCCAATATAGAGCCTTAAGGAACTCCGCAATTCACTAAGCAAGTTCCTGAAATAGATGACTGAAATGCGACAGAAAATCAAGCGAGATGCCGATAACGAAAATAAAAATTTATCACGCAATTTCATGAGTAACAAGTGATGATCAATCAAATCGAAAGCTTTACTGAAGTCAGGAAGCACCATGATACAGGCTTTTCGGTTATCAATCGCTCTTCTGATGTCGTCACTGATTTCTAACAAAGCCGCAGTGGTGCTATGCTTAGATCTATAAGCAGATGGGCATTTAGATAGTAGTTTATTAGACACAATGTGAAGCAAGATCTGATTTTGCAAAATTCCTTCCCGAACTTTTGAAAGACAAGGAGGCAAACTAATTGGGCGGAATTCAGCCAGCTCAGATGTGTTGGACTTTTTTGGAGTAGGGATAATTCTCGAATGTTTCTATTCTGCTATTAAAAATGTGAAGTATAAAGCAATCGATATAAGGTAAAAGAAGCTTAATGAACTTTAAAGAAATCTCATCAAACCCAGCCGCATTTGATTTAATTGATTTAAAGGCCACACTTAAGTCAACGATGTCAATATTTCTGAAGCTAAACCCTGAGTCATTAAAACCAAAAAACTGAAAATCCTCCACATTCCTGCTATCATCGGTAAGACGATTGCAGAAATAATTATTGAATTCATCAGCGGAGAAGTCTAAATTAGCTTTCTTTCTATTATTTGAAAATCTACTGATCGATTTAAGATTTTTCCAGAAAATATTGGATGGTAGTTTGGTGTTTCATTTAGAAAAGTATTTTGCGTTAGCACTTTTAATAGAATTGGTGACCTTATTCCGAATTGCTTTATATTCCGTATAAAGTTCCTCATTCTTTGTTCTTTTCCATCGATTATAGATAAAGTTCCGAAGATTTATTAAATTTAGAATGCCTGCATGAAGCCGGGGCGGATGTGATGCTTTCTTAATTACAGTTTTAGACGGAACAAATTCATCAAATAAATATCGTATTAAATTAGAAAAAAAAATTTACTTTAATCATTGGGATCAACAATGGTGTATAGTGTATCCCATTGTAGGCCTCTGCATTCTTCAAGAAGTGCTGGTACATTGATATTTCTATGATCCCGAAAGCTAAATAAAGAGTCACTCCTACTAAAGTCGGCATTATAAGAGAAATAGATTAAGTCATGATCAGAGAATCCAACCGAAATTTGATTATGAAATAGTATCCTATCAGTATTCGTAATTATCAAATCAAGCAGTGTGGATGAAGTTCTGGTAAAATGCGTAGGTTCAGTATTTTGACATTTAGAACCAAATCTGTCCAACAACCGATTAAATCTATAAATGTTATTGGAGACGAACAAAAATAAGCGTCTACTCAGCTATCGACATCTTGCCATTTTTAACGTTTATCCCTTGTGGATTGGTACCACCTCAAATCTGAAAATTTTGCATGTCCATAGGTTAGGTTAGAGTGAATGCTATCGCACACTTAGGCCAATAGTGGCCCATTGTGATACCTTGCATGTCCATATATCCAACTCATCCAAAAATGGGCCCCGTCGCTAAAGATTATTTTTTACGAATTTTTTCAGCGAAAACGCGGCGTTGTCTATGGTCGTTTACCTTAAGTTCCTGGGTCAGTTGGATTTTTTACAGGTGCAAAAGTTGAAGTTACAGAAAGGCCAAGTTCTTATGAACGACGGGAAATTGATTGTCTCAGGTTTTGCCCGTACAGTCTCACGCACAGCAACGATGGTTTCGCAGACCTTGCGTTTCAGTGACGTACGGTGGTTTGCTGATTATGTTTATCAAACCAGTTGGCTCGGCAGGACGATTGAGACGTTTCTCGAACAGAGAACCGATTTTGAAAATAAAATTTTATGATTTGCACACAGTCTTCAACGCAATAAGCTTCCATAGTGATTTCCAGATGTTGCCATGTTGTTAAGGCTGCTATTACTTAACAAATTCCGAGCGTCTCTATTAAAAAATTCTTTATATCATTTATGCATGGACATGTTGTACCATACCGATGTGGAAAGTGACAAGGAAGAACATGCAAAGGTCAGATGATATTTTAATCGGAGAGACCGTCAGAAGGAATTCAATGGCGTTTTAACGATACGACAGAGATCTAATCGTTGGCAATGCTGGTCTTAAGACAATCTCCAGTTTGTGGATCACTAGGAAAGGTGCTAGGTGGTTGTGCTACAGTTTTTTATTCCCCAGTGATCATGTTGTTCCTCAGTGACTTCTCAAGCTAATTATAATTGTGACTATTAGTGAAAATTATGACCTTCTGAAAGTCCTTCAGGAAAGTGCCATATGGATGAAGCATGCCGTTTTGTAATAATACGCCGCTGTATCCGATGCTCATTTTTCTCCTGCGTATTCTGGTCGGAAGATTTTTCATATCTAAATTATTATTACAGATTTGTGACGAGCTTGTGCGTATTATTTTGATAGTCGTTGTAGATTGTGCGACGCAAATTGTTTTTACACCGCCGTGTTTGTTAGTTTTACCACAAAACCATCATTAAAACATTAAGTTGGCATTCGTGATTGACCGACGATACATTTGGCACTGTTTGTCTATGATGGGTGCTAACCAACGGTTAACCAAATCCAGTTCGGTACTAAGACTCATTCCTTCAATCCTTGGAGCAAGTATTTTTGGTATGCCGGCGATCCTAAGTCACTAGTGTTCAACAAAAAATTGTTTAGAGATGCAACGAAGTTGTGTATGGAGTTCGGGATGAAATTATTCCGTTTGCAACGGGGGAAAAAAATGCAACGTGGAATGTACGATCCAAGTTTGTTGCGGTAGAATTGCAATCCATATATAATCTGTTGAAAGTGGTCTATATCTAGACCAAGCAAAGATGGCAGTGGTGTGGAAAGTCTTTCTTAGCTACTCTCAGATTATGCAATCTTTTCGAGACGTAAATTACAATAAAATCTGACGCTTACAAAGTTCATAGTTAAAGGTTAAACAAAACTTCTTAATGTTGTTTTCGTAAACATAGAACATCCGAGTGTAACATTAATTTAGCGACCATCATAATGTCATAATCTTAGAAGAAAAAGAAAGTGAGAATTTAATTATTTTACCATATCTATAGACTTATTCTAGGAGTTAGCAAAAATGTATACACCTCTGATTAAAAACATTATTTAAATCCCTAAATATAAAATGGTAAATTTCTTTATTATTTTTTGTCTTAACATCGTAATGAATATCCCATTGAGACGCAACATTTCAGTTTGTTTTTTTAACCGTTCAAAATTAAAATTTAAATTTAATTTATTTTTTTTGTACTTTATATAAAAATATGCTTTTACACCGAAACGAGACCTGTTTGATTGATTGGTGTATGCATAAAAAGGTGCTGTGCCACTATATAAATTCTTAACAGTTCTGAAATTGCTGGCAAGGGATATTGTACGAATCATTGAATGTGACAGTTTTAGGTTATTCTTATATAAAAATGGCAAACAACTTTTTTGTTCAGCCATAATGAAGAAGCGAGAAGTGAGTATGGGGTGATTAACACCTGGCTTTGTTTTACCATGCTCGAATACACCACATTTGATTTTGAAAGCGAAAAATTAAAACCTCGTTAATCTATAAATTTATTTGAATCTTTTAATTCTGTTCCGTATTTTGTAAATGCTAAACTTTTCAACATTTCCAAATTAATGGAGAAAGCTTAAAAGTTTCTTTCCGAAATAAACAAAAAGCTCATATGGAAGATACCACTACCGGTGAACCAATTTCGAACTAGAATTACTGGGATTTCCCAATTTGTGGAAAAGCTTAAAGCTTAGGCAAAAATCAGGACAAAATTTTTTATGTTTACTACGTAAAATAAAGTTAAATGCTGTAAGCTGTACCCTCTGCAATAATTTGAATGCGATTTTGATAAAATTCTACATATAAACATTATAATGACTCTAGAGTAATTTATACAAAAAATTGTACACGTGTGTTTTTCATAACCTACCTATACACCATATCTATATGTAGATTTTCCAAAAAAAAAACCTCCAGTTAAACGAACGTCTTGAGTATATCCATAAACATAAACCACAAAAATTCACATATAAATGCGTACACCGCTCCAAACGCCAAAAAAAAATCGTGAATAGTTTTTTCCCAGTGCAAATATAAAATATATAAGCTACAGTATAAATATGTAAAATAATAAATTAACCCCTTGAGAAACAGCCATCAAAAATCTTCTAAATTTCGTTAACTGACATTCCCTATTTTTAGGAAAAGCACAAAAGCAGCAACAAAACCATTTTCCTACTTTCCCATATGCGTAACACTAAACACAGTATTTTTATTGCGGTTGTTATTTTTCCTCTCTTATATGTGGAAGATACATCTTGAATTATTTTCTATGACTACGCCTATTTGCACATGGTAAAATTCATATGTACATATTTATGCGAAATATTCTTAGAATGGGGGAGATGAATATAAAAAAGGGTAAACAGAAATTGCGATACTTTCAATAATAAATACAAATCTATGATCCTTAACGGTAAAACGTATTAAAAACAAAACAAATATTTTCATCTTATATTTTTAATCAATGACTTTGAACAGAAGATCTGAATTTCTGCACTTGAATATTAACGATGTCGATTAAACGCTAAGATTTTATTAATAAAATATTGTCAAATAACTGCTGTGGGGTAAACGTAGTTTGATGTTTTCAGAACTCTTTATAGGTAACGATGCAGACTCATACGATTCGGAGTGAGGATTCATTTGGATGAATGTTTTGGAAAAACTTGACGATCCCATGATTTTTGTTTACCTACGGAATAGTGCGCTTACCACAGATGGAGGCTTGACCACTATTCCTAGATAAATGTTGTACTCAACATATTCCAAGACTTTAAACTTCACTATTGGAATGAGCTCGGAGAAAAGCTGCTGCGATATTGATGACCGACCTTGTGCCTTCAATCTAAAATATAAAACAGTGAAAATTAATACCAGGATTCCTTTAGTCTAGTATAGGAAATCGTGTAATGAAATCATGTAATATGTTCGCATTCGTTCATTTTTCTTTATAGTTTCTAGTGCCCTTTCCAAAACTGTATAGTGTCAGGTGCTTCTTTTACTTATTAACCGATTTCCTCTTTTTTTAAGAAATTATTAATTGGTAAATGGATTTAATGTCCTTTGAAGTATACCACTTGCACATTGCTCCATGTCAACCTGTATACTGACATAAACGGTGGGTTGGCGTTGAATTCTGCACTCCAACAGAGAGTTCTACTTTTAACATCAGCGATCGTAATCGATGGCGAAAATTCGCTTTGTATCCAGCTTGTGATGGCATTCGAACCCAGTATAACCCGGTTCATGTCCCGAAGCTTGAACGATTGCACCACTTGTCCGGTGATTTAGGTGAACCTTTAAATTACATGAATCCATAGATTGGTTGGGATCCAGGTCCCTAAAACTAGATTGAATTAATGTTGGATAGGAGTTACGTATATCCATTTATTTGTACCATGAAATTTTTTCCATTGGTTGGTTCAATCGAGTGTTAATTTTCGCTATAAAATTGCTATACCCACTGGATTTTTTATCATTGTGTTGAAAATAAGTGAAACCTCAAATAAAAATTGTGTAGGTTGGAATATTTGGCAACGGCACTTAATCTGTTGTTAGAGATGTAAAATGTGCTAGATGATTATCTACTGCAATAGCCATAGTATGATGACTTCAACTATCACATTTCGTTGTTTTGGGATCTAAAATTTTGTGGCCAGGGATGTTTATTGAAAATCGTATGTGTTGGCGAATGATTTGTAGTTGGTCCTCTAATTCAGACGGCGAGAGTTTTGGACGAATGAATGTTGCTGTAAACTGCACTGTCCAAAACATCAAGTAAATCCTGTAGCGTCTTCTTAAGGTTCATTAGTATGCTTGTTAACATTAGGCGTACACGTTCCTTGAGGGTATACGATATTTGTTTAATTATACCATTTCCAATCTTAATCTTTATCTCTATTGATCCTTTACCAGATTGTTCAATGATATGTCATTGTAAGGTTAGAATTGTGCTTTACCAGTTTGATTGTATTGTTTATTATTGACGTATCGGTTCTCATTAAAGACATCAAATGATTCTTGTTGTTGTTAATGTTTTTAGCGTGGGTGTCATACTGGTTGGCATCGCGCTGAATGACATTAAAATATGTCCCTTAAGAAAATGCCTGTTGTTTCTCCCAAATCTCGCTTTTCTCGACGCCGTTCCTTATTGCTTGTAAATAGAAATTGAATGTCGAGGACTAAGATGTTGAGCTACCGCTGAAGTTGTTGCAAGATTACGTCGCCGTACAAACCAGCCAATCCTTTGCAGGCTGCTGTCACTCCCACTTATGCTTGCTTAAAGGTCATGTTGTAATAAATTACTAAAGTCTTTTTCATAGCTATCACTTCGAGTTTGCCTAGATCCACAAAATAAGCCACGGGTGACCTTGATTTAAGCCTGCGTCACCCCTAGTAAGTGATTTGATTTCGCCTTTGTCCCTGTTCACAGAGCTTTTGATTGTTTTTTGTAAACTACGTGTTGTCACCTTGCATGGTTGTTGTATCTTGTGGCGATGGTTGGTGCTGTGTATTAGCAAGGTCATAAATTGTCCAAGGTCAAAGTGTGAACAAAATTATAATTAATTGCATAATTTCACACACGGTTTTTGGTATCTGGTATTTTTTTCAAGGCGAACTAGTCATAATAGATAATGTATATGTATGTGTAACAAAATTTACAAAAAAAAAATAATTATTGAAATCTCTTCTCATCTTTTCGCATAGCTCTTTGCATCTCATCCGTGTATATACATAACTCCAATTTTTTTTTTTTGTTTTATTCTGCTCTCTCGAAAATAAAATTTAACCCTCGTCAGGCGGCATAGGTACAATTGTACCTTTTCTGTTTTTAAATACTAATAAGTCTTCTTGTAGAAGCTGGAGAGAGTTAAAGATTTTTGAGATCTCTACATTTTAATAATGTGGAAATTCTAAATATTATGTATTTACAAAAATTGTGACTACAGTGACGATTTTCATATGAAATATATGAAAGAACAATTGTACGTCTGCCGCCTTTTAGCGTAGTAAAATTATGCCGCCGGACGAGGGTTAAACTAAAATGTATAAGTCAGCGGTTCCCAACCTTATTTTGCCACGGAACCCTTTTCTGATTCTTCAAATTTCATGGAACCCTATTCATGGAAAATCATGTTTCGCATAAATGTGTTGTTTAAGAACGGCAATATAACTCTAATAGCCTTTTTGGCTTAATTTTTATATTCATCAAATATATAACAGCGGAAAGTTGCTAATGGCACCTCTTCGAAGTTAGCGAGTATCCAAACTAATTTCAATTAAATTCTCGTAATCTACTGCTAGGTCCCGTTGGCTTTTCATTGCTTTTGAAAGGATTTTGTACTCAATAATTATCGTTGTTGTTTAATTTTGGTATGTATGTATGAAATGTAGTGTGTATGTATATGTGTATGTATGAAATGAAATCTTATGGCACGGATTTTATCTGTTACTAGCTCGTGGAACCCTTAAAAATTGCCACGGAACCCCAGGGTTCCGCAGAACCCACTTTGGGAAACGCTGGCATAAGTCAAAAATGGCCTTGAAATATTTTTTATTTCATTTGTTTGTGTTAGTGTGGTTGCACCGAAAATTTATTTAAGTCGCAATTAAAACCTGTATCGTAGGTAAACGGGGAAAGAAACGAAGAAAAATACGGTTTCTGTGTTTTCCGTGTGGCATCAGCCATTTATTGAAAAATAAGGAAAGTTTAAGGTTATAAAATAAGTTTGGTCATTCGGTTATAATCGGTACATTTTCTCCATAGATTGTATGGAGCTCGTCTAATTTAATCAAAATACTCTGTCGAATAGTTCATGTCAGGACATGCAAACCGATGGCAGTCATAATAATTGACGAGTTTTTCTGAGAAATGTACAACAAAAAATTTCTTTGTACGCTTTCAATGCGATTGGCGTGAATTTGGTGGTAAGTGGAAACCTTAACCGCAAATTCCAACTGTTATTCTCAATGTGTTTGTTAAATGTTACATTTTCCACGGTTATTATAGCCAGAAGTGACCCATTATTCTGGTGATGTAATGACTCCTCCCGGTAAAATGATATAATCTTGAACTTAGTTATGTTTAATCACAATTCATTACTTTTGCACCAGTGATTACTAAGTTTAAATCGTCTAGGAGTAATTTCAAAACTTCTATGGTTTTAATAGGTTTGAATATTTTCTTATAATCAGCATAAATTAACATCAGAATTTTGGATTACATCGGTAATGCCATTAAGGAAGATTATACAGATCCAAAGATGGAGTCTTGCGGTACACTAGAGTGTGCGAATAATGGCCATGTTTTGACAGCGCCAATTTCAATATATTGCCATCTACTACTTAAGTATGACCATATCCACTTTAAAAATGCTCTGAATAATCTAAACTTCGACAAACTTTGTATTGATTTAAGGTGGCAGATTGAATCAAAAGCTTTGCTGAAGTCGGCGTAAATTGTGCCCATTTGCAAAAATTTCTCAACCGTTTTTAGAATTTTTGTAACCCCTAACAAATAATCGATCTGCCAGGGAGAAAACGGTGCTGTGATACTGAAATGTGTTTTGGTACTATTGTTTTGAGAGATTTGCAGAAAATCATTTTGAAGAGCTTTTTTTAAACTTTCAAAGCGAGAACTTCACAAGCGCAAAAAATGCAACAAAGTCCACATATGTGCTGTGCAATTACCCGTTATAGATGAATTCCCTTTGTAGCTATAGGCATATGAAATATGAAAATGGAAATGTAGCCATAATTGGACCGGTATGTCTTTGCTCTGGTGCAGATTATACACTCATGTATAGTGTGACGAATTGTATTATTAGGATTTATTACCCTTTATACTGCGCTCTCACGTGAGGTAATGTTGCTCAGCCTACTTTTTTTAAATTTTAAATGGGCTTTTCTGATAAACAATCTTGACATCTTGTGGTATTAGTCTAGTTGGATCTGATATTCAGAGGATTCGTTGAAAAACTTCATCTTCCCTAGCTAAATTGATATTTCTGAACATTTTAGCAATGTCCGATTTAATTTCATAACGATGCTTCTTCCATCTGATCAATACTGATCAAAAACTACTCCCAACTCAACTTCGTTGTTCTGTTGTCTTATTTTAGTATGGAATGATGTGGCATCTAGTAAACACGAGAAGCAATTGTTATAAAATCATATTTGATCAGTTTCACGTATATCTCGTCGTCTTTTTTGATCCGTTTTTCCATTTGAAGCAATCCAGCTGCTGCCTTGGCTTTAAAATCTCTCATTGCCAATCCTCTTAGTTTGTCGGTGTTTAGGAGCATCCGAAGCTCATTTCGCTCATTCTGTAACCTCTTGTGGATTGCTCGTAGTGCACTTCACAGTCTATCTCTTCAGCAAAAGCGTCTTAATTGCATATCTATATCTATTAATGTAACGAGGCTGTTTGCTCGATCGTTTTACTGCTATTTTTAGATTGACGACCAGACATTACCCATATTCTGATTTTTGAGCTATACGTATGCGGATTTTTATTCCTTCTAACAATATTTAAACGACACTGTAATTATTATACGCACTATAATGACACTACCAATCTGGAAACTTCGGCTAAAATTTTTCATATTGGCAAGCCGAGTTGTTGTGCTGCTTCGACTGTGACGAATGTGGCCAATGACTTTTACTGTTGCTAAGAGTGATTTTACTATGGGCTTACACCAAAAGTTTTAGTGAAAAATCGTTTTCCTGAAAGTGTTTGTTTTTGAGTTATCGTTTTGTTGCACGCATGGTACGATTTGTATTTTTATAAGAAAAGTTAAACAAAAACAAAATAAATAAAAATAAAGTTTATAAAAAATAGAAAATAACAACGCAAATAATAATTAAAAGTGAATTTTTCTCGCTTTTAATTCTTCAAAATCCTTAACAAAATCCTCCATGTCTAATTGATCAGCAATTCTGGTTCTGGTGCTACTATCGGCTCATCACGACCTTCGTATAAAAATTGTCTACTCTTTCTGCGAACACGTACGAGTTTTTTCCCACAAAATGCTTCAAAATTTCAAGTTCAATTGCTAAATTTTTAGCTTTTTCAATCATTTCTGCAAATGCTGTATCAGAACGATAATTGCATAGAAAAGATTTGATAGCGTTTAAATGAGGCAAGTCTAAATGCTGTGATTGCACCATTTTGCTGACAATGTTAATTTACAATAAAATGTCATATCACAATACCAAGGAGCAAACAAATTTGAAGTCTGCTCATTGTGGCTTATATCGGAGGTACAATCTAAAATAATTGAGTAGTACTTTGCTTGTTTTATAGTTTTGTTAAGACGTGATCTTTGATTTTATTGGCAAGCAATTCAACGATTTCATTTTGAATTCTTTTTCCGAGATATAGGTGGTGTGAATTTCACTTGTTGTTTTTCGTCGAATATGTTTACGATTTCATTTTGAATTCTTTTTCCGAGATATAGGTGGTGTGAATTTCACTTGTTGTTTTTCGTCGAATATGTTTACTCATAATAGGATCATAGTTTCCTAAGAATTTAATAAATTTCAAAAAATTTCCATTATTTCGAAAAGCTTTTCACAGGTTTCTTTTAATTATAGATTTTTTCCAGCAAGAGTCCTAATTAATGTTATTATTCTTACAATAACATTTCGCCAATATTGAATTATTTTCTATTATGATTGAATTATTTTCTGATTAATGTGATCAATGGTAGTACCTGATTCAAGTCTCACCTCCAGCTCTCTCCAATTTAAATATGCAGTATTGAGAGCACTTGATGTTTCATGTCGTTTGATAATAACCGAAAGGTTTTCCAATCTCGGCATCCGTCGTTGAATTTATTCCGCCTGAATATTTTACAGCAAAAGCAAAATACAGTGTACTTTGTACTGGAGTATACAAGCCAAGTGCATTTAATTTTATTACCGTTAGACATTCGGCGATAAAAATGAAAGCAGGAAAATTTTCTACCTTCTTCATCCTCGGGGAATGATACCGGAATTTTCTGAATTGGGCCATACTTTACCAGCAATGCCTTAAATTTACCGTCTATTAAAGGCCCGTTTGCCGAATCATTATGATTAAGAGGCAAATTTTTATTGTTTTTGGGGTCTTGATCACTTTGACCTTCTATATTTTTCTGTTGTCTTATATCAATAACGTTCTGTGCAACAACTTCATTTAAATTGTATATTGAGTGATCCTTAAAGTATGGCGGATGTTATCAATATTTATTGTTAGAACAAATTGTCATGTGTCAATACCACTAAAACAATAGGAATTCTGTTATAAATTTATTGAAATATGTAAATACAAAAAAAACTGAGAATTCCATACAAAATGAAAAAAATTACATGTCAACAAATAAAAAATTAGAAAATGCCGCCCTCGAAAAGTGCCGCAGCCGGCGGTCGCCGAAGTTAGGAGGTTTCATTTTGAGTAGCCTGCTATTTGGGCAATTGTCAATTTTAAAGCTGTCATCTTTTGACAATTCAGAAGTAAAAACTAGACCATTACTAAAAAGTGTACGACACACGCTTCAACAACGCACTAAAATTGTTAAAATTCACTAGAAAAATGGTGAAAATATTACAGTCACAGTTCGTAAAACTAAAAAACTTTTGGGTTGTCGCGAAGCACCTTCTCGGCCGGCAATAATGAAACTGGTGCAAAAATTTGAGCTGTTGGGACAAGTGAGTGATGTGAAGAATCGAAGCCGTGTGCGTTGCTCAAGAACAACTGAGAATATTGCTGTTGTAGCCCGTATTGTAGACGAAAACCCAGGTTTGTCGAGTCCTTGTCGATCTTTGGAATTAGACATTCCACAAACGGCATTACACCGTATTTTGCATAAAGGCTTAGGTCTTAAGGCTTTTAAAGTTCAGTTTATCATAAACGTCGTATCTCGCTGATTGGGGTCAACTTTAATAATCAGAATTGTCGCATTTGGGGCTCAGAAAATCCAAGAATGATTGTTGAAAAGCCTCTCCATCCTCAATGTGTCATTGTTTGGTGAGGTTTTTTTGGCTGGCTGTGTGATTGGGCCTTACTTATTCTTGCTTGTGCAATTGGTACGGTGAGTGGATTGTGCTACCGAGCTATGATTAATGATTTTTTATGGCTGGATTGGAAGATATTGATGTGGACGACGTTCGCTTTCAGCAAGACGGCGCCTACGTGCCACGCAAGCAACGAAAAAATCGCAATTTTGCAAGTAAAGTATCCTGACCGTGTTATTTCACGAAGAGGTGATCACAATTGGCCACTGAGCTCTTGCTCCACCGTCTATGCCAATACTCCACAATCGATTCAAGACCTCAAAGATGGAAATCGTGAAGTTATCGAGTTATACAGCCGCAAATGTGCGAATTGGTCATGGAAAATTTCATGAAAAGGATATGGTGCCGCAAGCGTAGCCGTGGTGGCCATTTGGCTGATATCGTTTTCAAATGTTAATGGAATACCTTCCTCTTTACAAAAAAATAAACATTCCTGATTTTTCTTAAAAAATACTCGTTTTTTTAATATCAAAATGAAATTGGAAAACACTTTATATCCCAAATAGTACCTAAGATATATCATTTTTTTTTTAAATCCATTTTTTCATATTACTTTACGCTTTCGATCACCGCGGCTACAAATAAATTAAATCCATCGGGTTTTTGGTGTTGTAATATTCTTAATGAACTATACTAATAGATATGCAATAAATAGTATGAGTAGCTCCTGCACTTGTTTTGCAAAAAAAATCTAAACTTCAATTTTCAGCATGAAATGTGGTAAATTTTTTTATAGAAGTTTGAGCGTCTTTAGTGAAAAAAATGTATGGGAACCTAAGTCACCAACTATTTTAAAAATATGCGTATTTAATGCAGATTAGATTCTAAGATGGTGTAATACATCCTTCTATCTTATGTAAATACGAGGTTATTGCTATTTATATGCAGAAGGAGTAAATTCGATTAAATAACAAAATTTTAAAAATTGGAATATTTCTTGTCTTTTCTTAGGTACAATACCTGATGATAAGGGCTTCATAAAAAACAACGTTACACATTGATAATACTTTATTTAGCCTACGTACATGCTCAAACAGTATGTGCTCAAACTGTCTGCCACTAACTTTGACACATGCCCGACATCTCTGAATAAAAGCTATTTTGAGAAGTCGCTCATAACGCCTTTGACTAATTTTTGAAGCGGTTTCCTGGACCCGGCTACGTAACTCTTCTAAACTTCAGTTTAGAGTAGACCTCTTCTTTTAGGCAGCCTAGTAAAAAATCCAGCGGATTTAGGTCCGGGGAACGTGGAGGCCACAAAATGGGCGCCAGACGGCCAATCAATCAATCTATATATGATGGAATTTAAATATGCCCGAACGTTTACTGCATAGTGCGCAGGACACCCATCATTCTAGAGCCAATGGGATGCACTCACCTCCTCTGACACCTCTTCCAATAAGCCTGGCAGATCATTTTGAAGAAAGTCCAAATAGTGTTGGCCAGATAAGTTCCCGGGTAGTTCAAATGGGCTAATTATCTTTCCGTTCAATATGCATACTTTTAAAGTTAGCCGAAAGTTTCCAGCCGAAAGATAATGCAGATAGTGTCTTGAATACATCAAAAATCAGTCATGAACTCGAATTTAGGAGAATTTAGGATCGAATTACATCATTCGGGTGAAGGAGAAATTATTTTAGTTTATAGAAATTTAAAAATCGATAGGAGCGAGAGTATAAAGAGAGTTTAAAAATAGTCAAGACACTATCTGCATTATCTTTCGGCTGGAATCTTTGGGCTAACTTTAACAAGGTTCAATATGCCGGTTCAATAATTCATTTTGAATTTGTAATGGGATCTGTTTTCTCGCATTAGTTGAGGATTCGAAAGTTGCCAGCTGTGAAGCTTGTGCATGTCAAAGCATCCATCTCTATTCAGTGTTGATTCATCGCTCCATAGAATATTATTAAATGATTGCGGATCTTGTTCTATTTTCTCAAGCATCTGTCGGCAAAAACACAATCTTACGTAGTAGTCTCTTGGTTCCAGAGTTTGCACGCGTCTAATATGGTAGAGGTGGAATATTTGTTTTTTTTTTTCAATACATGCTGCACGTTTAATTTTGCTTGTAGTGGTAGACAGATTTCACCCAATTTCCTCAAGCATCATTTCTGTAGTGTCAATATTAGCGAGTCTTCCAGTGCTAGTACCACCCACACCGCTACCAGGTAATCTTCCTTCCGAGTAAAAACCGTGTACTCTGATGAATACGCGATAATCCGGGTGACGCGCGTTTGGGTATCTTTTCCTATAAAGGGCTGCAGCTGCATTTGCGTTGCTTCTGCATTCACCATAAATATAATGCAATGTTTAATAATGTTAATGTTTAATTGTTTAATGTTTAATACAATTTCTGAACAAAAGATGGGAAGTGCAGAGCACGCTTAGGTAGCAAATATCAAGTTTATAAATCCCTTATCATCAGGTACAGTATCTAAGACAAGACAAGAAATAATCCAATTTTTAAAATTTTGTTATTTAATCGAATTTACTCCTTCTGCATATTAAAAGCAATAACCTCGTATTTAAATTAGATAAAAGGATGTATTATACCATTTTAGAATCTGCATTAAACACTCATATTTTTTAAAATAGTTGGCCACTTGAAGGGTTCTCATACAGGTTTTTTCGCTAAAGACGTTGAAACTTTTATAAAAAAAAAAGTATTTACCACATTTCATGCTAAAAATTGAAGTTTTCATTTTTTTTTTTCAATAAAAGTGGAATAGCTACTGATACTATTTACTGCATATCTGTTAATCTAGTCCATTATGAATATTATAACACCAAAAAACCGATGGATTTTTTAAAAAAAAATGATATACAGTGCTAGGAAAAAAATTAGGCAAACACATTTTATTGCAAATTGGAGTCTTTTTTGCTGCTTCTTTGCAAAACTTTTGAAAGCAATTGGCTTATTGTTTCATTTTAAATACATGTATGACGTAATTTTTTGAAAAAAAAAATACCTGCAATTTAGGGACAAAACCCCGAAAAATGCTAAAATATTCAAAATGCGTTGATTGGAGTTAAAGTAATGGAATAAATTAAACACCTATTTTTTGTCTTTGTTTTTTATTGATTTAAAGAAGTTCTATCTTTAATATTAATATTTTGTTGGACCGCCTTTTGTTTTTATTATACCGGTAAAACCCAGCAACTGATGTACAAAAAAATTGGTCAAGCATTTATTTTATTTTACGCCTACTGTTCTTGGCCGTCATTAGGGTGCAGATATTTTATTGTCTGTAACAGCACTGTATACTACTTGCCCAATAGCTCTACGGCTAAGGTGTTTCAGGTTTATGCATTCATTCTGGGACACCCTGTATACATACTTACTGTTAATATCACTTATACTTACGGCGTATTACCATAAGACTTTAATATTGTTCCATTGGTATCTATCTTAGCGTAATTTTATGTCATATGTAAATAATTTTATCGTTTTACAATTTATTTATTGCGTTGCTACGAGTCTCTCTTTAAAAACTTGCAAATAAAATTTTGATAGATTTTTTATCATAGTATCATTAAAAAACAAAAGCTTTTTCTGACCTTTTTGGGTTTTCCATGATTATTAAAAAAAAAATTATTTTTAAATTAATTTAAATTTCCTAATATTGTATACATAAATTAAAGCTTATGAAATAATCTGAAATAAAATATAAAATAATTCATTTAAAAAATAATTTAAAATATTGATAAAAAAACGTTTTATAATTTTAAATGTGGTTTCTCTCTTAAAATATTATCGCTTGGTGGAGGACTCATATTCCACCAAAAATCTATTGGGAAGAAAAATGAATAGACTTTTCAAATGTTTGCCATGCCTAGAAAAATACTTCAATATTACTGCCGACGTTGGAACGTTGAACATTTGATATCACTAAACAAACTTTCGATTCACAAACAAATACAAACTCAACCGAAAATTAATGACGTTCGTGATATTAAAGGATGGACAAAACTGAATTAATTCGAATAACTATTGAGCTGTAAACCTGAACGATATTTGGGTTTAAAAAATTAAACTACATTTCCATTATTCCGTATCGATAATTATTTTTAAATAAACACCATAATTGCAATTTTTCGATATAGTCATTTTTTATTTTTCTGTTAACCTTTCATCACAAAGTAATAATTATTTTAATTTTTAACATACTTTTTGTTGTTAGCATTTAATTAAATTATATAAAAATTAAAAATAAGTAGGTCTGTAATGTACATATTAAATTAAAATATCATCAATTATTTTAAATGCTATGAATATGTTTTTGTGTATAACGCATTAATTGGGAAAAATCGATTAATTAAATAAATAATTATTTTTAACAAATGTTTACTAATTCACTGATAATAAAATTATTCGAATTACAAAACATCAACATTTTATGATTAATTTCATTTAAATATTTGTTCTAATAGTAATAGTAATAATAATAATACTATTTCATAACAATATTTTTTTACGTAAACGTAAATAAAATAATTAAATATTTATTTATTTTTAATTAATAGCACTAAAAAGTAATATGTGATTAAATACATAAAACAAATAAATACAAAATTAATTTGGGTTATAATTACGTACATGGTCTGTTTGGCGCAATATGGTAATCAAACACAGTTTGAATGTTTCTATTAAATTTTTATTAAATCTACATCCAAGAAAGTATACACTTATGCTCTACACGTGGGCGATTGATTGGTAATAAATAAATCCGTCAGTATTAAGTAATACGTAAACATTAATTTTAAAGATTTTGAAATTTGGCTTTAGTGAATTCGTGGTCGTATGCCTACAAAATTTCTGTTATTACCTAAAATTATAAACGCTAATTGAGCCCTAGCAAGGTTATCGCCGTTGCATCACAGTAATAATTTCTAAATTGTAAATAAAACGGAATTGTGTATTATCTCGTCACAGCATCTAAAAATAATTTTAATTAAATTAATGTTTTTAGTGGTTTCTTGCGCTAAGTTTCTCTTAAGTATAAATGTGTAATTGAAATTAATTAAAAAAATTATTTTTATAACAAAATTAGAAAAAATAAATAAAAATTAAAAGTAAATATATATGCCATGAAAAATGTTGTTATGTCTGTGTCAATTAATGTCGGGATTTTTTTTTTATTTTTGCTGTTTAAGATTAACTGTGTCTAACATTATAATGCCGTATTAAAAATTAGTTTCGTGAGTAAGAATATATAATTTTATGTGTATGTAGGTATCTAGTTTATTATCAAAAACACGCGCTTGTTAATTTAGTGAATTTTGTATGTTTTTTTGACACCGCTAACAGCACAAAAATTATAATATTTTAGTAATTAGTTTTAAGCTTAGTACTCGCAGTAGAAAGCTGTATTTTAAAATAAATTTGTGCAACCAATTTCTATCGAATTCGAAAACGAATTACTAAACTAAACAGTAAAATATAGTTTTTATCAAAAAGTCGTCCAGTATACGGCCTAGATGAACTGATTGATCTGGATGAAACTTCATGCCTAAGTTAAATTTTCGTGTTTTGCAAGTATTTTGAAAAGTATATTGTTTACAAGAAAAACTGTTATGAACTAACAGATTATAGATTAATTTTGTAACAATACCGGTCAAGATCAGTTTCCCAACATTTATGCGGAAATATCGATTGTTTTTATAAAAACTGTTTTGGATTGATTGATTGTGATAAAACTCCGTACTTATTATTTTTCTGTAAATTTGATGATTTGCCGAAATCGATCTACTATAGAAATGATAGCATTTAAGGATCTTTTATATTTTATGCAAATGTTTTGAAAGGTATATACCATTTGCGAAAATTATATTTTATTTTTTACCGGAAATGACGAGTTTTGATAACAAAAATTTAGTTCACCAAAATTCGACATCTCTCAAGACCAGGCAGATTATTTTTTTGAAATAAAACTTCATACTAAAGCTTTTTTCATAAATTGGGAGGTCCATGCGAGATGTGGTGTAGAAGCTTTTCTAGTTATAAAATTTTCAACAATAATTGCCCCTGTTGGTTTTCTAAAGCTTATTAGGAATAATTATTTTTGAACAAAACTATTTTTATCACAAATTCGGTAGATTCTGCAGATCTATGTACATTTGTCGTAAAAGAAAGTCGGGTGTTGGCCACAACAATTAAATAAAACATGAAAACTTTAATCGTCTTTGAACCTTTCCTAACCAATTTCGAATAATTGCGTTTACATATTGTAAATGAAAACTAAAACTAAATTTGGATGGAAATTTCTATTTGAGCCCATTTTTGGTTAAAATCCATTGCAAACAATTATATTTTAAATGCTCTACGTAACTACATATGAAGAAATTAAATTTCACGAAATTGTTGTACTTGCTATTCAACACAACTTTTTTGTAGGGATTAGGTAAAATGAAGATAATTGAATTCTTGAAAAAAAAATTATATACGTAGCCTCTATTGCTAGAGGAACTAACATACGTGGTGTATGGTAAAGCCGAGAAAACAAAATCGAATTTCTGTGTTTTCTGAAATCTGTGAAAAGCATGCAACACCCGAACAACAGAACTTTTAGGAGAAGAAGGAGAACTCATTGGAGAGAATGTACTTATGCCGTGACCCATTCGGAGCGCGCTGAACCAATTCTAAAATTCTCAAAGGTTTTGGAGGGGCTGAAACTTGTATGTAGGTGTCTTGGTTGGGTTTCTTAAATCGTTCAATAAAATGATCAGAAAACAATTTAAGGGAAACTGTATGTACTTCACTATACACCGACTTGTTTAGAATGGCTTATTTTTTGATTAAACAAATATATTTGCTCTCCCGAAATAGCCATTATGATTTTTAGAAAGACATTTTATCAGAACTTTATCTAGGGAATTAAAAACTACAGTTGAGCAGCCGCAGTTGAATAAAAACAGGGAAATAAATTAAGGCTCTCTACTTACTTTATAAATGACTCAGAGGTTAATCCCGCAACTAAACGATTATAACGGCCGTTAAATGCACAAATCGAAAAAATTTTGATTGTTTATGACCCCGCTCTTTTCCAGTGTTATCGCCTTTGAATTTTTCGAACTATATTTGTGTAATATACCATCTTTCTTCACATCCTTATGACAGAAAGTGATTGTTGTTATGAATTTATTTTTTATTATTCATTTCTATTTCATACAATTATGATTAGTAGTTCTTTCCAAATAATTTAAGCTTATAGAAGTTCTTAAAAGTAGTAAGCTCTATAAAATCCACAAAGCTAATGGGTTGCTTTTTTTTCTATTAATTCTTAAATTTCTAATTAAAATATACTAGGTGCGCAACTAGGTTTCAGTGGTTTTCACTTAGGCCATTTTTTGGCCCATTGTGATACCACGCATTCATGCTACATCATTAACCCATTCACCTATTCACCTACTCACACAACTACAGTATACCACCTGCACATTGCAAGCTCCATGTCAACCTGTATATTGGCATTGACGGTGGGTCGGCGCTGAATTCTGCACTCCATCAGAGGGTCTTAGTTGAGTTTATTAACATCACCGATTGTAATCGATGATGAAAATTCGATTTGCATCTAGCCTCTGATGGGATTCGAACCCAGTACCTCTCGGTCCAAGTGCCGAAGCTTTAACCACTGCACCACTTGTTCGGTAGGTGCGCAACTAAATTTCCGGTTTTTTTTTTTGAAAAATGGAAAATTTCAATAAAAATATAAAAAATGGTTTATTTAAAGTATTGTCCTGCGCTATCTACAAATGTTTGCCAATACATGAATACCACGACGATAAAACGACGCGTTTTTGGACCGAAACAATTCATCCAACTAATTTTGCATTTCTTCGATACTGGTCAAGTATAGCCCTACCAAGCCATGCGTCATGGACCGGAACAAGTGATAGTCCGCTAGGTCTGCCGAATAAGGCGGGTGCAGTAGCGGATCCAATCTCAACGTTTTGATGGTATCCTGGACGATGGGAGTGCGATGGCATGAAGCGTTGTTGTGCTACAATACCACTCGTTCGTGTCTCGTGTCCTATTCTGGCCGTTTTACAACCAATACATGGTTCAAATTAAGAAATTGGTGTCGGTAGCGTTTCCTGTTGATAGTTTCGCCTTGTTTCAGCAGCTCTTAGTACACGATTGCTTTCTGGTCCGTTCCCTCCTGAAACGATTTGGGCATGCCGATGTTAATATCTTCGCCAAGTGGAAGCCACTACTTTTTGCGTTTCGGGCACTTACAAAAGATCCACTTCTCCTGTAACAAATCGATGCAGGAAGCTCTTTCTTTCAAACCGTGAAAGCAATATTTTGCAAGTGGTTCTTCGATTTTCCATCTCTTTCTTTGTCAAGTCATGGGGCACTCACTTTCTTTCCTTTTGAATGTTTCCCCTATAGCATGTAAACGTTTGGAAATACCTTGGCGAGTCGTGTTTAATACCTCCGTAAGTCGATCTTGAGTTTGCGTATCACTTTCATCCAATAACGCTTGCAGCTTGATGTCTTCAAATGTTTTTGGTCTTCCGGAGAGCTTCTTGTCCTCAATGTCGAGATCGCTACTTCTGAACCGTTTAAACCTATCATCACAGGTAGTTTTTGATTGCGCATGTTCGCCGTAGGCCTTCTCAAGCCTATGACGTGATTCAGCTGCATTTTGTTTTCAAGTTGAAGCAGGGGACAAAACGTCATTTACGTTCTTAGAAAAAATATTTTTGTGTTACAAAAGACAACTTCTCACATAAATGACAACTGGATGTGTCGCTAGCACCATCTATGTGTGAAATCCGGAAATTTAGTTGTGCGTTTGATAAATATATATTAAAAATAATTAAATCGTAAAACTTTTAAAATGATTATCACCACTATTTTTCCTGATTTCAGAAAATCTATAATTAGGCGTTTTAAAATTCTAGAAATACAAACAGATTGTTTTAGTTGATAAAAAGCAATAATCATAAAGATAAATTAAGCGTCTTGTTTGATGAGGAGAGCTGCGACAATAATTTATTTTTAATTTGAAATGGGACTTCAAATCAAAGAAATGGGACTCAAAAATACAAAGTACTTAGCAAATTAAATAAATATAACAAACACAAAGAACTATTTCTTTAATAAATTTATTTTTAATTTTATCTTTATGAACTGAATTATTATTTGAAGCGTTTTCTTTTGGCTGCAGTATTGCTTTTTCCCACGGTGGTAGGTCTCCATTCACTATAACCAGGTTTGGTTCATCTTTGAATAAAACTTTGGGAAATAAAGATAAGGATTAAAATGTTCAAACACTTTGATAACAGCCAATAATTCCTTCCGCATCGTACAGGAATACCGTTCTGCGTATAGCTATAGTAGGCAATAAGTCGGTCCAGCTCACCGTGAGAACAGTCAAAAAAATATAAACAGAAGTAAAGTTGCATACATAATATTTATACGCTTATTATTTTAAAATATAGGGTCACGATCCTGTTTTATATTTACCAAATTTAAAATTACCGTTATAATCTGAACGAGAAAAAAATTGAAACCAAAACAATATTAAAGTCAAAGAAACACTAAATGTATATTCGAAGGGTTAGAGATTCTAAGTCGTAAAACGAGTTTGTATTTTAGGGTTACAATAAAAAAAAGTTGTTTCAAATTTTTTTATTCAGCTTTACCTCTGTTTATATTACTTTTCTCTATGCCGCAAGCTTGTAACAGCATTGAGCCTTTTCCAACTTTATTCAAATATCAACACAATTTAATTTGTATTTTTCAAAATTATGCAAATTAAAAAAACAGGGATATGGGACGACTTATTTTCGACTTATATTTCCATATTTTTTTCGATTAAATTTTTTTCGACATTTTTTTTTATCTTTTGTTAATTTTGTTTCGATTTGTATCTTTTCGAAACCGACCATTTAGCCAAAACCCGGAAGGGATCGAACCTAAATATCGAATAAACAAAATATCGCAAAGAAAAATTTATTCAATTTTGTAATATTGAATTTTAGAATCTCGCTGAAAAATTACTTGAATTTCGTTTTCTCGCAATACGACAGAAGTTCAAATTTTCAAAGAATTATTTTTTTTATTCATCTTACTAGTTTTAAACAATTAACTTTTTTATAATTTTATAACAAAAATATTCTAAATTCTAATTTTTATAAATTCTACTTTTCAATTTTGGTTCTCTTTTCTAAAATTGTCTTAATTTTGTTACAGCTAAAAAAAATTTTTTTATTGATTGGTCTAGTTTCATTTTGTTAAAATTATGCTTTAAAATAAACAAATTATTTTGAGAGATGAGATATGGTATTATAGACTGCAGAGCCTTTGTTCCCACTATAGCCTTTAACCGCCGATATCAAGCCTCAACAGCATTTTAGATAAGTACAAGGAAAATTTTCAATATGCAATTATAAATTGATTTAAACCAAGAAGCCACGCGTTTTTCGTTTTTATCGGTGAAAGTTAAAATGAACATTTGAAAGTCGTTAGCTATTTCATTACTTGGTAGAAATGCTAAACCATTTAACATTCTAATTTGCAAACGAATTGTTTCGGATGTACCATATTTGAACTAAAATGAACTAAACACCATTGAAATTCGTCGCAGCGGTGGTTTTGATGATTTTTTTCAAAATCTGAAATTATTATCCGAATTCGTTTTACTGCTCATTAGATAAAAGATGAGATATACACACTCGTTTTCAATCTTCCCCTGTATTGGAAAGAGGTGTCTCATAATTATTGGCACTAGAAATATACTTTACATGATCCAATAATCGGATTTGCCCAAAATTTTTAGGATTCAGTTGGAATAAATATAATTTATTTTGAAAGAAACGGATTTTATCTATGTCGGTATTAAAATCCGTTTCTCTCACCTCAAATGATGTGGTATTCCGATTTTCTCTTTGCTATTTGGTTCAGATTATTTATCAAGCCTGGCACGATTAACGAAGAAGTAATTTTTTTTACATTAAAAATTGAGATCTCGAATCCCGAATAATTAATATAATTTTACAAAATTATATTAATATTCGTAATTCGAGATCACTTTCGATATTTTGAGTGCGATATTTTAAAATTTCGATATTTTCAAATTCATTATTTCCAAATTTGTGATTTTGATTGCGATTTAACGAGTGGAGAGATTTTATACCCAACCCGGAAGAATGACAAAAAATTGATGTAAAAAATTAAAAAATACGATTGTCTCTCGGCCAAACTTCAAAAATATTATACTTTGAACTTACATACAAATGATAATCAGAATGTCTTAGCGTTTCGCTACGCATTTGTCAAGGCGACTGTTCGAGTGCGAACTTCTGTGCGAATATTTAGAATCACACTTTTCCACTGATTTATTGAGCAGTATGTAGCTCACAATTTTATTTTTTTTATGATTAGGTTGATCGTCTGCGAATATTTTTCTTAAAGTTAAAAATATTTTATCTTTTATGGGCGTAATTTGATTATTGGAAAAGTGTGATTCTAAATATCCGCACAAAAGTTCGCACTCGAACAGTCGTCTTCAACAAATTCGAAACCTCGAATTTTATTGTATTTGACACGATCTCTAAGTATATGAAATTTTGGGTTATTCTGGGTGATAGACTGTTATTCATTAACGAACTCACATTCAAATTATTTTCATAATTTTTATAGTTTGGTCACTGCAGTCTGAAGAGACAACATTTTAAGAATTCAGTGTTTCATTAGTTCGGAACCAAACTTCCAACGTCTTGGTAACCTCACCTCAAATTTCATATAGACATCTGTTGTATGCATTAAATACAATAAAATTTGGGGTTAGGAAGGACTAATGCGTAGCGAAACATAATAATTCGCTAAGGCATTATGATTATCCTTTGTACGTAAATTCAAAGTGTTTTCAATATTTTTTGTAGTTTGATCACTGCGGCAGTCTGGTGGGACGACCAATTTTATTAATTTAAAGAGGTCAGTGTTTCATTAGTTCAAAACCGTACTTCGAAAGTCTTGGTAACCTCACCTCGATGTAGAAGTAACATCTGTCTATCACCCATAATAACCCAAAAAACAATTTTATTTATATTTCTAACCGATATGAAACTGGCCCGAAAAGTAGCCCGAAAAAATGTGTATACTACAATAACATTTGTTTTTTCAAGCCAACACTAATAAATAGATGTATGTATATGAAAAGCAAATTTAGCGACAATTTCAAAAAATTAGTCTGTAATAAAAATACGAGTACAATGATAATACGTAAGATTTTGAAAAAATACCAACATATTTTGCTATGAGCTGATTTTCACAGTCAATGCCTGAGACTTCGGCAACTGCCATGAATTAGTTTACGTGATTTGAAACTCAAATAATGAACCCTTATTTCCATATACGAGGTGTAAAGAAGGTTCGTGTCAGTCTCGGTATGTAACGATTTTTAACAAAAAATTGACTAAGAAATTTTCGTTTGTGGCGGCTGTCACAAGGATTACTTTAAACTTCGGCTACTGTCGAGAATCTGAAATCTTTATAATGTAGCCCCATTCCTGTATGAGGTGGAACGGAGGTTTGTACAAGTCTCAGTATGTAACGATTTTCACCCAAAAACTTACTAAGAATTTCCGTCTGTGGCAGGTGTCGCACGTAAATTTTTGGTTGAATATCGTGACATACTTAGACTGGTACGAACCTCCTTTCCACCTCTTACAGATATCGGGCTACATTATTTGGCCCTACACTAATTGTCGACGGCAGCCGAAGTCTCAGGTAATCCCTGTGACAACCGTACATACTGAGACTGGCACGTACCTCGTGGTACAATATTTGGATTCCAAATGGCCAACTTTAATTCTCGACAGTGGCCGAAGTTTCAGGCATTCATGCGAAATTCGCCTCCATAGCATAATATTGTGGTATTTTTTGTTTCAGAATCTTATGTATTATCATTATACTCGTATTTTTATTACAGACTAATTTTTTGAAATTGTCGCTAAATTTGATTTTCATATACATATTTATTTATTAAGTTTTTTTTCTATTTTTTAGAGTTGGCTTGCCAAATCAAATCTTGTTGTAGTATGTGGTTGTAAAATATTTCGTGATAAAAAATTAAAGGTAATGCGCAATTTTTCTAAATTTTTCGGGCCAGCCCGAAAATATTACAGATTAAACAAACACATTTATTCGGGCTACTTTTCGGGCCAGTTTCACATACATATATTTCTATATTATAATTTTATTTATATTTAAAAAACTTCGATTTGGCCATGAAAAAATACAAAAATAAAATTGTTATATTAGGCCGGATTCATACTTCTTCGTTCATTCATTCAAACAATTTTTTGACGAATAGTATTGTTCCAAAATGACGACTTTTTGTGCATTTTTTCACAAAAGATGGTTAATCATTGTTAAAATGAATGAACGAAGAAGTGTGAACCCAACCTTAGTTCTAAAACTTCAACTTGATGTTTTATTATCCTGGTACAATCTTCATTTCTGCATACTAAAATAAAGAACTCCCCAAAGCCGCTGAGCACTGGTGTTTTTTTGCATAAGAATGGTCCCGAAATCGTGAGATTTTTATTATTTTTAATCCCCATACAAAAAATGGAACTCCTCAGAAACAGCAGCATTGAATTTCTTTGCACGCGAAAAAACCATAGGAAAGCTTGCAATACTTTTTCTAGAATGAAATGTCAGCTAAATTTATCATTACTTTAGTTTTAAATGATAAAACTTTATCATTTATCGCGATTCTGATGCCTGAAAATGATACAACATAAGGCCATTCGACTTTTTTCGAATTCCGATTCGAAGTGATGGTACAACAAACCGCCCCATAGATTGTTTTATATTCGATTAGATATGTTTTGCGATAGATTTTGTACGACCAAAACTATCAATATCAATTTTTCGGTAAAAACATATTCGACGTTTGAGTTCATCAATATTATTTTCACTTTCTTCAAATGGAGCAATCCCGATTAAAAATATAAAATCTGATTCAAAATCGATCATTATTACAGGGTGGTGCAAAAAGGTCGTTCTATAGTGTGAATGTTTAATAACCTTTTATTTATTATTTACAGAATATGTATTTCACGGAAATGTGTTTTTGCTTAAACGTGAAAAATGGTATCCTGCAAGTGATGACCATTTTCTGCTTCACACATTCATGCTCTTTCTAATGCATTTTCTTTAACTTTACTCAAAATTTTTTGGGTTATGGCAAGGATTTCATTTCAAATGTTGTTTTTTAGTTCTGGTATGGTCGCTGAAAACAGTCGGGAGCGGTTAAATCTGATGAACGCGGCGGTCACTTGAATTGCTTCTTCTAGAAATCATTTACTGGGCAAAGATGTCTCGTAGGCTCTTACAGCGTGGGGTGTACCTCCATCTTGCTGGAACCACAGCTTTGGACCATTTTGCTTAGCTGACATTAAAAAAAATTCCATCATTGTCCGAAATTGAGCACCATTGACGGTAACTGTTGCGTCAACCTTATGTTCGAAGAAATATGGACCAAAGATCTCTTCAAACGATACTCCATACCAAACACTACATTCCATAGGGTGTAATTGTCGCTGATGAATTTATCTTGGGTTTTTTGTTGTCCAAAACCTACAGTTTTACTTGTTTACGAAGTCATTTAATTGAAAATGGGCATCATTGCTCATTATTGTAGTTAATGAAACCGCGATTTTCTTAAAGTTTTGTTGGTAGCGAAATGGCAAAACCATACCACCTTTAATAGTCTATCGGTTTTAATTTTTACAAAGCGAACTTTATATGAAACGTTCTTAATGTTAAAATGCTCTGTGCAGGCCTTCGCGATACTCCCAGTAGAGTTGAATGTTTTGCGTTTCTGGAATATTCTTCATACATGATATGATCTGATATAAGCTAAATATTTACATTTTGTCCTGGTAGTAAAATACGCCATCGGTATGAATTTGCCATGGAACCCTTGAAATCCTATTTATGTGGAGGGCTAGTGATGTTCACTAATTTCCTTAATCGATAATCTATTCTGTGTTATAGATTTCTGATTTGTAAAACTATACATAATTAATTATGTAAAATAAAGGGAGGAGCGACCCGGAAGACTGGTTGGTTTATTGGCATAGACCAGAGACTTCACGTAGCCCCATAAAAAATATTCAAGGGGCGTCAAATCACACGATTTAGGTGGCCAATTCACCGGACCTCTCGCATGGAACACTTAAAACTAGCCGTGTTCAACATTTATATGAAATAGTTTTTAGAAAGTAAACGGCAAACATTAATTTATATTTTTACTTTGGTTTTTCGATTGTAATAATGTTATTGTGGTTGTTCCGTATATTGGTCTATTTATAGCACTCTCGAATGTGAAAGAATCGAATTTCGTACGCTACGCAGTAATTCGCCAGTAGTACAACTAGATGGCATTGTTCTATAAATATATAGGCAATATTCCAATGTAAACATACAACATCAGTCGTCGTGACCTGATGAGAAGGCTAACTTTTTCAAATCAATAATCTCATCCGTTCGAAAGTGATTGTTGTGATTCTTACACATTTGCCATCTATAAGTCAAAAATTCAAAATAATTTATCGAATCAAATAAAAATTTCATACAGTTTTGCAATTATACCTTGTTTCCGGGGGAATTATCAGAATAGTGCCACAGTAGCACTATTCTGGCTTTCCATTGCAACTGACGATTGGAGCCTTGATTTTCGACACTTTTTACATGGAACTACAACTATTAAAATTTACCGCTATACCAATTTTTAGTCGTTTCGTGAGCGCTGGTGGTTATATTTTACCAAATCAACAGCTTTATTTTATTCCAGTAGGTGGTGTTTTCTCTATATTACCAATCGTCAATAGAGAATTATAAAAATAAAAATTCATCGTTCTTATCTAAGTTATATTTTTCTGGCCTACTGTTGTAATTAGTTTATAGAGTAAATATTTTTGAAACAAAAATATATTGGCAATTATTTGTCTCTATAAATGTTTTGTGAAACAAAAGTTCCCCAATCAACTTTGTTTCGAGAATAGGTACACCAAACTAATTCCAACAGTAGGCCAGAAAAATAAAATTTAGACAAAAAAATGAAAATATTTTTCCCAAATTTGGTATTGTCAGCGAAAGCCAGAATCACAGGTGGAAGAACAAAAGACTACAATAGATAAAATTTCAAATATATATTATAAACGTCTATGTCACTGACTTACTCGAGAACTCACAGGGTGACCAAAAAAGTCCATAGCAAAGTGTCGCGGGTTACTTAAAATTATTTTATGTTTTAACTGAATACAAGTACACTGAAAAAAAATTCTAGGTAAATATAAACAAAAACATTGGTTATTTTAAACGGACATGTAGATTGTTTTTCAGCCAACTAAGCGCTTGTTTCATAATACTAAAATGAATAGTTCATTTTCAAATAATAACCAATGCCAATAAAACCTATTTGCTTTAGTCAATATAACTAAGCAAAACGTTAATACAACTTAACACGTCGGTTAATTTAAACAACAATTTAAACCATCCGCTAGGTTATGTTGACCTACAGCATATTATGTTGACACAACTATTATTAAAGTTTAATTTGACCAATAATTACAACTTTACGTATAACCAACCATGTAGGTTAATTTTAACAAAAATTTGAGCCAACACACAGTTTAGTTTAAACAACAAAAATACATTTAATATAACTAAGCATGTAGGTTAATTTAAACCGAAGCTTTAAACTTTCACTAGGTTATATTAACTTTCAGCGTATATCATCATATTTTGAACAGGTTAATTATTTTACTTTAGTTACTTAGTTAAATTAACCTTCAGGTATTTCGAACCCTTAAAAAATAATGAGGACCTCCTCAAGTTCTTTCTTGGCAGTTTGGTTGCATCTAAAAGTTGGTCTACTCGTCAGTTGTCAGGTTACACCGACCAAACTGAAAAAATTCAAATCTGCTTCATACCTATAGTATGCCTATTCTTATCTTTGCCTATAGTATAACACAAGAACATATCGATTCAGCGAATTTTATCCATTATCACCGTTTAAATGTCCATAGTTTAAACTATTGCTATGTTATTTCATATGAAACAAATATGGTTTAATTTAACTACTACATTGTTAAATTATTAGTTTTTAAACAAATGCTTAGGTTAGAGGACATATTTGCAAGATCAAACTGTTATGAAATGAATTTGCCTGTGTTCAGATTAAAGCAAGCAAATAAATTGAATTGACTACCAAGCTCAGTTGATTTTACTTTTACATGGTTTAGTTTAACTATTCCGAAGTTATCAAATAAATGCTTAGTTTGAATTGACATACAAACAAGTTCAGTGTGAAAGAAAATAAAGCATTATTGATATAAATTGAAATTAACTTAGCCATTTTTGTATTATGAAACATGCATAAGTAAAATAAACCATGGTCATTTTTACCTAAAGTAAGCAAAGTCTGGGTTATAATAACTAAAACAAGTTGAACTAGCTTAAGTTTAAAATAGTTTTTTTCAGTGTACTGTGCACGTTATTATTGTTAAACGTCATAAAGAAAAACAGTGAAAAGCAATATTACTTTTAGATTTGTTCATTGCTTTAACTGTTTATTATTATTTACGTAATTTCTATTACGCAAAGAGCAGGAATTATGAATGACGACGAGAAGAATAATAAGGAAAAGAAACGTAAGCAGAACAATGAAAGAAAAAGAAGATTTATGGCAAGGCAAAATCAGGATCTCTCGCGAAATTACGTGCAAATGGTGCTGAATATCAACGAAGACGAATTTCCCAAATGACACCCGATCAATTGCAAGCGCATCGAACTGCTAATGCAGCTTCACAACGTTTACCTCGAGAGCGTGCGAACGAGGCTCTTCGCAGAGAATCGATTAATTTCGACGAGTTCAACCAACCTGTTGATTATCATGATTGTGGAGCATTTGATAAGCTGTGCTCACTTTGTCAATCAAGAAACTTTACTGCAGTGAAACCAGCTGACGCATTGTTCACATCCTGTTGCCGAAAAGGAACAGTTATGCTGCCAAATCCAACTGACATTCAAGGACAGATAGTTGAGTATCCTGAATTTCTCAAAAGTATTATGTCCGACACAACAAATTCAAATCGAGCTCATTTCCGACAAAACATTCGGTCGTACAAGTGCGTCGTTTTATTCGCATCAATTGGTGCAAAAATTATCGATTTGCCAGGAAGAGGATCATATTTATTCAAGATTCATGGCACCACTTATCATCAAATGCCTCACTTGCAAACAATCAATTACCAAGCTCCTCAATTTTCCCAGCTTTATGTACTTGATAGTGCACAAGCTACTAATGTGCGTCAGGGACACACCGCAAATGATAACTGTCGTTGTGATATTTTTGACAAGATTGATCGCTTTTTTCGTGCACACAATAGATTTACACAAAGTTATCAACTGATACGAGATGTTGAAGCACAAGAGACTACACGCACTGCTGAAGCAGAAAAAGATCCTCGAATTGTGAGCATGGCATACAACTTGCCTACATCCAATGAAATTGCGATGACATTCGTGAATTCTGATGGAGAGCCACCATTTAATCGTGACATCCATATTTACTCGATTAACCCTGAAGATCCCAATCAGCAGTTCACTAACATCAATATTCTCAGTCCAAACTTGGATCCGATGACCTATGCAATACTTTTTCCATATGGAAAGCCAGGCTGGCATCCCAATTGGCAGTGTGGCAGTTACAGTGGGACAAAATTAAATCCAAATCTTAAGAAAATCAGTATGCTCCAATATAAGACTGCGTTGACAGCAATACTTCAATCACGAACGCAGGAAAACTAACACAACAATGGCTGGTTGACTCACATTTGCAGGTAGAAGGAAATAATCTCAACTACATTCGTGAACAAAAGAAACGACTTCGGGCTGAACAGTATCAAGGTCTCGCTGATCACGCTGATCAGCCGACGTTTCTGTAATTCTGCCATCAATTTTTGAAGGTTCACAGCAGCATGCGAGAGCGGTGCTGTGATGCAATGAGGATTTTAGCAAAATGGGGACCACCTGACCTTTCCATTAAATTTACTGCAAATCCGAGTTGGAAGGAAATCACAACAAATTTGAGACCAGGAGAAATTGCTTCTGATCGTCCCGATTTAGTGGCTCGGGATTATAAGATCAAGGTAGATTATCTCATTAATGATTTAATCGGAGTTAAAATTCTTGGAAAATCAATTGAGGAGAGGTCTTCCGCACGCACACATATTTCCAGAAATTCCACCGACAGTATGCATGAAAGAGGGAAAATATTCGAAACAATTTCCTAAGGATTTTAATGAGCAAACTCAGCTCAACGTAAATGGATATCCTTTGTATCGAAGACGAAGTGGTGAGCAAGTAAGCGTGCGAGGAGTTTTAATGGATAGTCGTAATGTGGTGCCGTATCATCCGTTTCTAACTTGGAAATATAACGCTCACATCAATATGGAATTCTCCACTTCTCTGCGATTCGCAAAATATATTTACAAATACATATCCAAGGATTAAGATTGTTCCACTGTCGCCATCACAACAAACGGCCAACCTAAGCTGCGATACAATGACATTATAAATTTCATCGATTGCCGATATGTGAGTGCTCCTGAAGCACTTTTGGCTGCGCGTACTGGGAAGACCAAGCTCGAATCTTGGGTTCTGCTTAACACGAAATACACAACTGTACGAATTCACCTTACCATTTTGTTTATAAGCGAGGTCAATGGCAAGAGCGACATAGAAGAGGCGAAAGGACAATAGCACAAATGTACGTGGTGAGCACTGAGGATGAAGAACGGTTCTAGATTACTTCTACTACATGTTCCTAGTGCAACAAGTTTTGAGATCTTACGTAAGATGAAAATTTATGCGAAACATTTAAAGCGGCAGCGATGGCAAGAGAACTACTTGAGTCGGATGAGGAATGGGAGCAATGCTTGACAGACGATGGAACATACTTGATGCCTCAGCAATTACGAGAGATGTTCACTTACATTTGTATTTTTGCCAACGCGCTCAACCTCTCAAATTATGGCAGGATCATCTAGGAGATTTTATACTCGAGTACATACGACGACACAGTGAATCTATATCGATCAACTCGGCTCTTAATGATATCAGCTTTGTTCTCAAACAGCACGGAATGTCATGCGGTTCAGTTGGTTTGCCTGTTCCAAGCGGTAACCCACCCGAAGAAGATCAAATTTATGGTAAAGAAAAAGAAGCACGGTTAACAGTTGAACAAATTGGAAAGCTGAGTCAAGCCCAACTTGCGGCATACATCAAATTTATGATTGCAGTTTAAAATAATCACGCACAATGTAAGTTATTTTTTATCGATGGTTCTGGTGGCCCAGGCAAGACCTACTTATACACAACTTTAATGGCAAACTTTCGAGATGAAGGAACAATTGTGCTACCATTTGCAACAACCGGAATAACAGCCACTTTGCTTAAGGAAAGACGCATGATTCATAGTGGATTTAAACTTCCAGTGCCATCAAACATCACCAGAAGCTCCAGTTTTGCGTGAGGCTGCTCTTATTGTTATCGATGAAATTACAATGCTTCCTAAGAATGGTCTCCGCTGCATTGATAAGCTCTTGCGAAAGGTGATGGGGAATGATATTAGCTTCGGAGGTAAAGTTTTGGTCCTTGGCGGAGATTTTCTTCAGACGCTACCAGTCATTCAAAGAGGAACACTCACTGAAATCATCGAATGCTGCATTAAATTCAGCCAGGAACCAGTTTGAAGAACTTTCTTTGACCACCAACATGCGCAGCGAAGGTCTACACGAGCACAATTAATGGCTTCTGCAAGTCGGATCAGGAACTTTGCCTGCAACACCTGATCTGCAACACCTGCAAGATCTAATCAGTGTTATTTTTAAGAATAATCAACTTGATTCATGGTAATGCAGAAATGGACTGCAGCGCAGATTCGTTAGTAAGCGGGGATCCTATTGATGCACTCAACTTTCTCGTTGAATCCCTCAATGAACAGAATCCACCCGGCATGCCCCCTAACGTATTGCTTTTGAAAAAGGGTGTTATCATAATGCTTCTACGAAATCTACATCCTAAGAAAGGTATGTGCAATGGAACGTGTTTAATTGTTGAAGAGCTATCGCGAAACTTTATTAAGGCCAAAATCATTTCTGGGTGCAACAAAGGCGGTACGGTTCTAAACCCTCGAATTGATTTGGCACCTTCTGACACCAATCTACCATTTGTTTTGCGACAACGACAGTTTCCAATAATTCCGGCATACGCAATGGCGATAAACAAGGCGCAAGGCCAGTCTTTTATTAATGTGGGAATTCCTCTTCAAACGGCAGTATTTTCCCATGGACAATTGTATGTCGCTCTTTCCCGCTCTTTCTCGAGATTCTCACCAAGTGAAAATAAGAATCGAAGATATTCCACAGTAGGGCAAGCTTCTCATCGATGACCGTCAATTTTCTCGATATGTTGTTTTTAAAGAAATCCTATAGTTTATTTTTAATAAATATTGTTCGTACAAATAATTACAAATTTTTTTTTTGAATCTTACATGCGATCTATTAAAAAAATATTTAACTATACTTGGCTGGGAATAAACGGGCGCAAAGCGCCTCAGAACAACCTAGTATGAAAATAAAACATCTCTTGTTGCTCGCAAGAAATAAGTTTGAATAACTAAATCGAAACCTTTCACAATACCAAGATATCAAAAACATTCAATTTTCATAATGATCGTATTTGATTCATATAATGGCGGTTATAACAGCCATCATCATGTGCCCGTTGAATAATAAACTAATTCTAATTTTGTATCTCTGTTGTTTTAAACTTTCTCTACAATATTTATATCAGGTAGTAAAGAAATGCTGGGAATTTTACCAGAGTGTAAAAAACATCGTCTTATACCAGGTTATACGAAAATTATGTAAATAATTTAACGTATGTGATAACCCCAAAATAATTATCAGAATTCGCAAAATTCCAATCGATTAAACAAAATATTTTAACAAGTTTAGCAACTAATTAGAATAATTGAATTTTATTGATTTTATTTAGTTTGCGTAATTTATTCAAATTCGATTCATCACTTATCTAAAACGATATGCTAGTGACGTCATGTTATGTTTTCATCCAAAATTCATTTTAAGTTTAAACAACAAGATTTGAGGCGACATATCTCGTCTCTATATAGTTTATGCTTTATTGCTTTCTGTTCGTTACATCATACATCACGTTCAGAAAAGCTTAATACTATACAGTAATTTACACAGCACAACCAAAAAGCTTTTTTCTTAAATATATTATATTCTTTTGACACTTCTCGATAATTTATCCGTAACTAAAACTTAATTTGCTCGGTGAAATATTCTGAAACCGTATCGGAGCTCCTTTTGTGATAAATGCATAAAATTAAATTTTATTTCGATACCGTAAGGGAATTGAAAACTTTTCTAACCACCAATTAAAGTATCATACACAAGTCGACAAAGAAAAACTATATACAACACCATAAATCTAACACAAAAAATATCTCATTTAACGGATCAGCCGTTCACCAGAAAAAAAAAAGTTTCACCATAAAACATAATCAATTTCAATAATGATCAGAATGAACCCTTTTTATTCGGTGTAACGTTCTCGTTGCTATTCAACATTTTCCAACATTACGATTTCATTTAACCAAAAAAAAAATGTATGTATGTAGTGTAGTGTATAGTATGTAACAACAACAAAATGTATACATAATACATGTTATATATAAATTCGTGATTAGATTGTTAAATTAATGTTAAGATAAAAACGTGTGTCGAGTATATATAACACTCACACGCAAACGAAAGCGCTCGATTCTTATTTACATTTATCTTCACCAGGTGGTGTCGATAGTGGTGTTGGTGCCATGGTGGGAAAACAATTCAAGAAAATTAAACGTACTTGTAAATGAAATGTGAAATAAAAGGCAAATTAAATATGAATTCAATGAGAGTTGAATGTAACGGGAGAATAACAATGGGATTCAAAATTGGTGTAGGTGCGTTTGCCTATCTTGAACTTTTTTGGGGTAGGCACAATTTTCAAGTATTTTAAATGTGTACATCAGTTGAAATATGAGCTAATGAAGTACATATAAGTACAAATTATTAATTGGTTGTGAGTGGGATATGCGTGAGTGGGATATAAAAATATATATTTTAAAGGTAGTGCAAACCGGTCAGGAGGTTCGGTTACCCCGCTTATACAACGGCCATCTTTCAAAAATCAAATCCATGTGTGCAACAAATAAAAAAAAAACTATAGCTAACAAAATTTACCCCACCAGAATTTATAAAAAAAAACATTTAAAATCAACCTTCACTAGATCACTTACATACCAACTTGGAAATTATAATTAAATTCAATCAAGAAATCTCTTTAAATATTAACAGCGAAAAAGAAAAATTAACTTACACCGATTATATCTTTACCAATTAATATCACCCGTTTGTATGATAACAATCCGCATATGACAACCTTCCTTCTTTTCCTTGTAGCAATCCGGATTATTTGATGATTTACAGGAGCCACCATTCAGCTTTTTAAGATTTAACTCTGCACACCATTCCGTAAGATTCTGGATTATGTAAAAAATTTGTTCTCCTCAATAGATGATAACGTATCTTAGATATATCACACAACTGCGCGGGTATGAAAGAATCTTCAATCCAACTGATCTCTCGGTTTGTTTTATATTGTGATTCACCTTTTTCCAGTTTTCAGATAGATTTGTATGTTTTTTATTTTAGTTCTTGAAGGAAAAATTAATATTGAAAAATTTGCCAAAATAATTTCAATTCATTTAACTTTACAAAATTTTTTAAAATTTTATGATTTAGTGCTGATGGTTTACAATTCCAAACTCGACTGTGAAACCCAAAAACTCATCTTCTTCCAATTCATCTTTTCGCGCTCATCAAAAAAATCTAATCACGAATATTTTGATCAAACCACCGTAATCATGCTGTTTTTCGTTTGTGTATATGATAATTTTTATGTAATAACCCATCTCAATTAAAATTACTTGCTACCATTCAGCCATGCTACACACGATTTCAACTTCTGGTTTCAAACTAAGTCGTAATAGATTCTTATTGTTAATTTAAACTATTATTTTATATTAAAACAATTTTTATATTGTTTTATTCTGTTCTCTCCAAAATAAAGTTTGGCCTTAAATTTTTTTATTTACACTTCTATTTTTTTCATTTCGGATTCACCGAAAAATTTAATGTCGCAATTAAAACGGGTTTTGTAGGTAAAAGGGGAATGAAAGGAAGGTGAAGCTGGTTTTATGAAACCGTGTGTAGCATGGCTCATTCTCCACTCGTAAGAAGTAAAGTTATATCCACCATAAATAAAACATGGCCAACATTTAGGCGCAATAGATTTTTTTTACTACAGCTGGCCTTTGATTTACGTTGTACAGCCGATCGTTACAATTTATTATGGCCCGATTTTCTTTTACACTGAACTAAAATTGTACCGCATTCACACGCACAATAATTATTCACCACTTCTTTATATAATGTCTACTTGCTCGATTTGTTTTGTTTACGTTTTTGTTATTTTTTTTTTTTTGAAAAAGATTACTATCCTACTTGGCCATCCTGACATACATCCTACCCGGATGTACCAGAAATTTAAATTTCAGACATTAGCATCTGACGCTTCATCTTCCTATGAGGCTTCCTCACTAGACACCTCGACAAAATCGCTTCATATCGAAACCGCTCGACACTGGGTCTTGGCCGCATTTATCTCATACGGTCCCATGAACTTTGGCCGCAATTATCTCATACCGCCCCATGAAGCCCGGAGAATTCATCCTTGTTCCAAACATCAGTTCGAAGGGTGGTCAATCTATGGCACGATTAAAAACACTATTCAGACGCATTAGTATATATTCAGTCTTTAGTTGGTAACTCGCTGAGTCAGCGATTATACTGGATTAACTCGTTCCATCTGTTCATTTCCGGATGGTGTCCCCGTCGTATAGCATGGTTTATAATATTTTCATTTTGACTTCGGTTGCCAATCACATTTTTCTGGATTTTCAGCTTTCCGATGATTTCCTTCACCGCTTTCCGTTTTTTGGATACTTCCAAACGAATTTTGTTTAACTGACTCGGATGGTCAACATGGCATGTTGTAAAATGTGCGTCATCTTTTGGGATTGCATTTAGTCGCTCGTCATTTTGCCCTTTCTTTCTGTTGATAAGGATACACTGAACGCAATTTTTCCTCAGTCTTATTTGACGCGAAATCCCATCAATCGTAGCATTCATTTAAGATTGCAATTTGCATGGATCGTGGTACCATGAGACTTTCCGGTCTTTCCCAGCTTAAGGAATTCCTTGGTTACTGGATTTTATCGTTCTCGATTATTTAGCCAAGGTATTCCACCTTATTTACTAATAGCTTACGTTTTGACCATAGCAAATCCAGTCTTCTGGCCGAGATTCAAAACTAGCTTCAAACTTACCACCGTTTCATTTTCAGAAATAGCTGGCACCATGATATCATCCATATAGATGTATATAGATATGTGCGGCGGAAACTGAAGCGGAGCACTTGTTAATTTAATAATGAAATAAATAAAGAATAATTTTTATTATTTGTCTTGTTGTGGTGAGTGATGAGCTGCTCCGTGTTGCTCTGGCAAAAATTCAAAATCGATTAGACAGCATTTTCAACTTTTTGTTTTCATGTATTTCCACATGAAAGAGAGGGAACTTTAGGGAGGTGGGAACTTTAGGGAGACTGGTGCGAACTTTGTCTATTCGTACAAAAACGCATGTCAGTGTAGTTTGGGGTGTAAGTGGATGTTCCACAAAGAATTCCTCAGGTAATTTAATTGTTTGACCGTACACCAGTTCTGCTGATGAAAATTTTAGGTCATTTTTGACTGTTGCTCGGATTCCCTACAACATGATTGGGATCTCTGAGCTTCACTTAACGGTATTTCTACGAGCTTTGAGAGCTGTTTTTAGTTGGCGGTGAAAGCGCTCAACCATACCGTTTGCTTGTTTATGATAGGCAGTTGTTCGTATTCGATATGAGCCTAAGAGTTGCATAAGCTCAGCGAATAGTTTGGACTCAAACTGTGTGCCCTGATCGGTCGTAATGTTGACCGGAACGTCGAATCTAGCAATATAGTTTTCGACGAGCGTTTTTGCAATGGTTTGTGTGGAGATGTCTTTTATACAGTATAGGCTTTTGGCCAACGCGTAAAACGGTCAACGCAGGTTAACCAGTAAGTAAATCCATTAAATGGTGGAAGCGGTCCAACAATATCTAAATGGATAAACATCTACCTGGTGTAATTTGAAAATTCGCGTGAGATGATTTGGGGTGTCTTTGTACTTCGCATTTTTGGCAGGATACACAAGATTTCGGCCCAAAAGGTAACATCTTTGTTCATACTCGGCGAAAAGTATCTAGAAGTGCCGAGCTCACGAGTTGCTCGTACACTTGCATGTGGAATATTAAGCAGAGTGTCGAAAATTGTTTGACGTAATGATCGCTAGCTTGTGCCTTTGAGATCGTTGTGATGTCGTAGCGTGTAGATGCGGGGGCAAGTACGTGGTCAGAAGTCCGAGATAGTGTATCGGCGACCACATTGTCTTTTCCTTGAATGTGTTGTATGTCTGTCGCAAATTGAGAGACATAATCTAAATGGCGTGCTTGCCTTGGATATCGTTCTGCTTTAGAGGTAATTGCTCTAGTAAGCGGTTTGTGGTCGGTGAATATTGTGAATTCCCGACCTTCGACAAAGTAACGAAAATAGCTTGGAAAATTACAAGCAATTCGCGATCAAATGCAAAATATTTACTTTCTGCATCTGATAATTTCTTGGATAAAAATCTAAGAGGCTCCCAATTCTTATTATTTTGTTGTTGTAAGACCGCGCCTATTGTTGTGTTGGATGCATCAGTTGTGATGCTATATTTTGTTGCATTGAGCTGATATGCTAAAAGAGCAATATTTTCCAAGCTGTCCTTGAGCTGAAGGAATGCTTTTTTGACATTCTTTTGTCCAAGAAAATTTTTGTGGCGTTTAAGGCTTTTTTAGAAGACTTGCCAAAAACGCCTGTATATACGGGCAAGTAGTTCTGCCAGCTTTGGTATGAACCGGTGGTAGTAGTTTACCATGCCGATGAATTGTTGGATTTGAGGTGCTAGGAATTCTCTAATTGCATTAATTCGTCCTTCGAGCGGCAGAATGCCATTAGCTGTAATCTTGTGACTGAGAAAGGCAAGATTATTTGTCCCAAACACACATTTTGCTGTATTGATATTGACACCGTAATTTGTATTTTGAAAAGTTTTTCCAAATGAAGTAGGTGTTGCTTCTTGTCTTTTGAGACTACGAGAACGTCGTCATTGATTGATTGATTGATTGGACTGTAGAACCAAGTACTTGACGAGTGTCCCGGTTAACGCCGGGCCTATTCCTACAGCCTTTTTACACATAACAATAGGAGGGATAGGAAAGGTTTTTTTTTTGGGACAGAACGACCCGGTTTCAGACACCTAGCGATCGTACGGCACAACACAATTCTAATCTACTTCTAATCTACGGAGGGGGGGATAAAGGTTTAATAGGTTCAATGGATAACGATGATATTGGTCTTCAAAAATTGCTTCTGATTTAAATCAGCAACCTGATAGAAAAATATTATTATTTCACGAGCATCTGGAAATTCCCTGAAATATAATTCAACATTAATAATTTCCAGCTTCCTAAAATAAAATTGATTGATTAATTCACTCCGAATACAGTCACCTAGGTAAATCCAATAGTGAGTAATACAAACACAACACAATTCTAAACTACACAATCATCAATTAATATTTTAAAGAAGTATTAGACCACAAACATCTTAAGACTCCTGAAATTTAATTCTTCATTAATGTTTTTCGGCTTCCTAAATAATACAAACATTTATTGATTAATCCTCCTAAAACTCAACAACTTACAAAAGAATTTCCTGAAATCAGAGTTATTAGAATTATATTAATTATAAAACTAAACTGAAAATATAAAATCCTCCCCGGCGGGGAATCGAACCCCGGTCTCCCGCGTGACAGGCGGGGATACTTACCACTATACTACCGAGGATATGTCGTGCTATACTGTCCAAAATATAATTAAAAAGTATGAAGAGCGAGGGTCTATACTTAATAAACCCAGATGTGCCCGCCCAAACAAGCTATCCAAAAGAGATTGACTGCACATCTTTTGAAAATAGTGGTACAAAATCCAGCAATAGGATGCCCAAAATTGGTCGGTCGGATCGCCAATACATCAGGAAACGGCATTAGTTCAAAAACTACTGGTAGAGTACTCAAACATTCTGAATATAATAGCGGGATTCCACGAAAAAAAACTGCTAATTTCTACCAAGAACAAAGAATTGAGGTTTAACTTCGCTAGAAAACATTTTAATGAGGGCATCGGATCCTGGAATTGTGTTTTATTTACAGACGAAAGTAAATTCAACATATTCGGCTTTACGCTGCTTTGTAAAACAAATATATAATATATACCACTAAACATGGAGGAGCTGGTGTTATGGTTTGGAGGGCGATGGCCGCGGCTGGGGTTGGTAATTTAGTATTCATTGATGCAACTATGGATCGAACATTTGAAGACATCTGTTGAAAGGCTAGCGCTCGAAAGGTCTTGGATCTTTCAACATAACAATGATCCGAAACAAACAGCTCACGTTGTAAATGAATGGTGAACGTATAAGGAACCCAAACAGCTCCATCCGCCACCCCAGTTACCAGATTTGAACCCAATTGAACATATTTGGGATGAAGTAGAACGGAGATTACGAAAATATAAGATCTCCAACAAGGAAACACTTAACCTCTTGCGCTATCAATTTGTTAGAAAAAATGTGTGCCTATTCACTCAAAGTAAAATATATTTTCGACTCTCTTCCAAAGTTGTTTATATTTTATATGGATTTTGTTTTCCTTTCTTTTTGAAAAAAAAAAAGAAATTGTTCACTATTTTCCTCCTCTCTTTCAGAATCGACGATATTTTTTTTTTATTTCTATTCGATGAGAAAGGAATGGAAACGTAAAAATAACAAAGTCAAATTCGCTCGTAGACGTACGCTGTACGTCATTTTCATTATGAACAAAAATTACCAATGACGTACATTGTACGTCAAACTAGCGCAAGAGGTTAAGGATGCGCTTAATGAAAGCTTGGGCGGAAATTACTCTCGAAATAACCAGAAATTTAGTATTACTTTATGGGTCGCCGTTTATAAACAAATGATTACCTGTATTTATTATATAATTTTAATTAATAAAATTGAATACTGTATGTAGACTTTTGACCTATTAATTTTTATGTATTTTTTATTTATCACAATCCAGAATAAGTGACTATAAAATTGAAATATGATTTATAACATTAATTTATAAATCAAAAAATAAACATTTTTCAAAAAAAAATTTTTGAAATCGAATGTATAGTAGTTTACGAAATATATTAGAAACAGCAGGTGTATGTAGACTTTTGTTCTATAGTGTATATAGAATTAGAAAGAGTTAGCCAACTATTTGAAATTTAACTCAACAAAAAAAAATTGTTTGCTTATTGATGTAAGTTAGAAACAATTAGTGCCCAATACATTGTGTTTCTTATGCCATAGTTGGTTTGACTGTTGTATGGTTCTGGCTGGCTTTATCAGTTTTCAGCTGGAATTATCAGGTTCCGGCTAAAAAATCATATAGTGCACATGATGCACAATCTATTGTGCTTCTTGTGCCACAGTAGGTTTGGATGAAGAGGGTATGGTGCCGGCTGGCTTTATTACATTCCGACTGGAATTATAAGGTTCCGTTTGAAGAACAATTAGCGCACTATGATACGTTCTAGCTGATATAGTTCCGACTAGCGTGACCGACGCGAATTTTCAAAGAATATTTATTGAATGAAATGTGTTGGGACAAAATAAAGTTGGAAGGTTTAATACATTTTGAGAATTTATTTATTGCTTTCAATATTTAGTGTTTTGGTTAATTGCATTATTAAAAAATAAAAAAACAAGATAGCAATACGAAGAACAATTAGTTTTTCTAGTTGAGTAGTTAAGACTCGGGCGATTACAAAAATTTGAGGAATTTTTCCAAGATGACGCTATATGAAAGGAATAATCAAATGTCTTAGCGATCTATCGAGCCATATGATGATGAGTTTGCTTTTTAATTACGTAAAGAAGTAAACATTTTCTTCTTATTGGTCGGCGTATGACCCTCTAAATGGAGCGCAGAAGGTCGTTCAGTTTTTTTAACAAACTTCGAATTTTTTTCTTGTTTCAGTAATTTTAAATATTTAGTTATTTAGTTATAACAAAAATCTCGGTTTCTTCTGCAATACCTCCTTGTGGAAATGACGGCCACATGCCTTTGAGCCTCCGCTCATTAATAAAGATTCTTTCAAAAATTTGAATTGTATTCAAATAAAACTTACGAGTACACTACAAACAATTCCAATTGGATTTAGTATTACTATCTATACTAAACTTTACAAGCTAAAATTTTTTTAAACTAGATTAGAAGATCATTTTCGGACTTCGTCCTTTGTCAATTCTAACTACTTAATGATAAGCAATAAATCAATAATCATAATAATTTAGCACAAATCATATAATTTGTTGGCCGTCCTATAAATTTTATCGTTCAAAAGGTAGGTTTTTTGCAGTTTTCAAATTTATCGTACTTATCCCATATAACTACAATAACTATAAGGGGGATTGCTCATATTTTCCATAATAAAATGGCACAATAACAACTCGCAACTTATTGGTATTGTTCCCTTTATAAAACAATTTCAATTGAAAATCTGAAGATGTCGATCCAATCGATTATCGGATTTTAACGTAAAATGATTTCGACATATTTTATATATTTTCTTTCCTTAGGACATAAATGTCTTATTTTAGTGATTTAGGCTGTTTTCCAAACACCAACTTATTTGTGCCGCCTCGGTGGCAAAGTGTTCAGCATCCTTGCTCCAGCGACCGGAGGTCCCGGGTTCGATTCCCGGTGGTGACAAGGAAAAAATTTCACGGCTGCTTTAGGATCAATGAATTATTCACTCATTCTTCGAAATGAAAATACGTCTACACAGAAATGTCTTCAAAATTGTGTCTTGACTGAATGTAATACATGCAGCTTTTATTTTCGACAACGATCAATGTTTTGGTTTTGGTTATTACGTCACAATTGGAATGGCTTGACCGATCCATTCAAGATGGCGACTAATAAGTCAATAAGTCTGTAACAAGTCAGAGTTTTGAAAATACCGTTAGGGTATTTTCCAAACACCGACTTATTGACTTATTTGACGCCATCCTGAACAAGTGGGTCGTCATTCCAATTGATTGTACGGACTTATTTGTGACGTAATAACAAAAAACAAAACGTAATTTCTATAGAGCAAAATATACATAAGAGGACACATGTAGGAGTGAACACTCTTTTTGGTGTGATACTTATACGTATTTCATTCACTCATACGAAATTTACATTTTAGAGTGCAGAAATGTCAAATGTGTTGTGCTATAAAACACGCTAAATTTATCAACACGATTTTTTTAAGCAAAATCAAATTTTATTCAACAAAAATATATAATACTTTTTACGCTATTTGCCGTAGGCACTTGGCGAAACACACTTATACTTAATAAACACATCTTTATTAATCACCCGCTCCCGTTCCGCAGAACACTTTGAATACTCTTCAAAAAGTTCAAAAAATCACTCGATCGATTTCGACCTGTTAGGTCACCATCAGGAGCATCTACTGAATTGTATTAGTAAAAATTTCCCGTTATATAGTAGAAAAAAGCAAAATATAAATAAAAACAAAAGGAGGGAAAAAAAATAAGCAATAAAAATCAATCTACGGATCGCGCAGGTAGGCGATGAGTCACAGGTTGAGTAACAAAACTCAAGGTATACTACCGCGTACGTGAGAATAGAAAAGGGCGGGGTCTGTAACTGGTGAGAACCGGACCTCTCTCTGTTCGCCAAGGATATTTTGGTCAAGAAACATTGACTTTCGAACTTCGCAAGATTCCAAGGCATCCAAACGTCTGCCCCTGGGTTGTATATGCAATATGTCCAAACTGTTCAAGCCAGCTGTATGACTTTCTGAAGCCAAATGGTTATGGAAAGTTGACCGACTGCAACCAGACAAATGTTCTCCAGCTCCAACTCCAAAACTGCGCCCAGTCCGACCAATATAGGAGAAACCACAATCACTGCAACCAATCCCACAAACGCCAGACTTGGAAAGGCGATCAACTCCAGGTTTACTGCTAAAAATCACTTTCCCCACTGTGTCATTATTATAAAAAGCAAAACCAATACTGGTACAATTGGACACGATGCTGCTAATCCGTTGGCCCGTCCCTCCTATACACTCCAAGCGACGCCAACCCTCCCGCGTTGGACTGTCCGGCGGATAAATACCCATTAGAGCCTTACGCTTTAGCCCTCCATTCAATAACTTTAATACAGTCCCAGTTGCATATCCGTTACCCGTTGCTACTTGAAGAATTACGTCAAGCTCAGTGTTACAATTTGAATTTGACAGAGGGATGTTTACCAGTCCATCTATGAGTGAGTGGAAAGCTGACATTCCAACATTATGGGGATGGTTTGAAGAACCAGGGATAACAGCGTCTGTATACGTGGGCTTCCGATAAATTTTGAAGTCTAAAGCAGAATTAATCCTGGCCACTGCTATATCTAGAAAATCAATACATCCACCCTCTTCTCCTTCTAACGTAAAATCAATGGTGGGATATTGAGAATTTAACCAAGTAAGGAATGAGTATAACAGTCTATCAGTTCCATTCCATAGACATAATATGTCATCAACATATCTATACCAAAAGATTATATGACGAAAATAGGGATTGTTATTTGATATGATCATTTGTTCGAAGAAATTCATGAAAATTTCAGCCAACAGTTTTTGAGACTTGTATTAAACAAAATTATTTCTGTTTTGATAATAAATATTTCAAATTCGCTGATGGTCTACCCATGTCTACCCATGGGCTCCCCTCTGTCACCTTTGTTGGCTGAAATTTTCATGAATTTCTTCATTGATTTTACGTTAGAAAAAGAAGAAAACAAATGTATTAATCCTCTAGATACAACAATAACCAGGATTAATTCCACTTCAGACCCCAAAACCCATCGGAAACCCACGTATACAGACGCTGTTATCCCTAGTTCCTCAAACCATCCCCACAATACCAAAATGTCAGCCCTCCACTCACTCATAGACAGACCAATAAACATCCCTCTGTCAAACTCAAATTACAACACCGAGCCTAACATAATTCTTCAAACAGCAACAAACAACGGATATGCAACCAGGACTACATTAAAGCTACTGAACAAAAAGCTAAAGCGTAAAACTCTAACGGGCATCCACCCACCGGACAGTCCAACGCGGGAAAACTGGCGTCGCTCAGAGTATATAGGAAAAACGAGCCAACGGATTAGCAACATCGTGTCCAACCACACCAATATCAGTTTTGCCCTTCATAATAATAACACAACAAAGAAAATGATTTTTAACAATAAACCTAGAGTTGATCGCCCCTCCAAATCTGGCGCCCATAGGACCAATTGCAATGATTGCAGCTTCTCCTATATTGGTCAGACCGGGCGCAACCTTGGAGCTAGAGCCAAAGAACACCCATCTGGCTGCAATCAATCAACCCTCCATAACCACCCAACTTCAGAAAATCATACAGCTAGCTTGAACAACCCAGACATATCACATATACAACCCAAAGGCAGACGTTCAGACACCTCAGAATCCCACGAAATTCGAAAATCAATACCTCCCAACCAAAACATCCCTAACGAACAGAGAGAAATCCGGCTCTCACCAATTACAGACCCCGCCCCTTTCCATTCTCACGCACGCAACAATACACCCTGAACTCTGTTACCCAACCCACGACTCATCGCCCACCTGCGCGATCCGTAGACCAACCTTTATTGCTTATTTCCCTCCCTCCTTCCACCCTTATTTATATTTTGCCTTTTTCTACTATATAACAAAAAATCCCTACCAATACAATTCAGTAGATACTCCTGACGATGACCCAACAAGTCGAAATCGATCGAGTGATTCCCCAAACCCTCTGAAAAATATTCAAAACATTCTGCGGAACAAAAACAAGTGATTAACAAAAATGTGCTTATTAAGTAAAAATATATAATCTTCGACTGGTGATACTCGTGAAAATTTTAAATCGTTATATCGCTTTGAATTGGAAAATGTTGAGTGGTTAACAAATGTTTTTTTACAAACAAGCATAGAAACTCGTGGTAGTTCTATTCCTAATTTAGAAAAAATCAAAACATTTAAAACTGATAAAAGTATGTACACAAAAAGTGAAAAACATGATTAATCATGAAACAAATGTCGATTTTTATGTATTGAAAAACGTTGAGGCCGATAAAAGCTATACTCAAATATATATTTTGAGTTTCTTGCTTTCTCTCAAAATTTAAAATCCAAACGTCAAATTACTTTTATTCCCATCAAAATGGAGTGTTACCTTCGTTACGTAAAATGTTGAGTGTTTTATTTATGTAAGTAAATATTGAGTAAACACTCACACTCCGTTTTTATTCTCAAAATATGTATTCAAAATATCTATTCACCCCCCCCCCCCCCCCAATTGTCTACAGCGATTCGTGTGTTATAATTATGTCGAGTTCCGTTGAGTAATTATTTTCATTTAACGGGATGTTTTTTAAACAATGTACCGTATGGCGATGAACCGCAATTTTGTATTGAAACGGGTGGAATGATCATTGAACCGTCTTTTGGTGATAGTGAAATTTTTAATGATGGAGATGTTGGTTTACATACTTGTAACACCGAATTACGCAAATTTTGGAATATTGGCGTTCTATATTTTATCAACCAATTCTTCCATCAAGACGAAAATTCTTCTTCTTTTCCTTTGATGGAATATTAATCGTTTATCTTGATGTTCTGCGTGAACCATTTCCTTAATATTTTGACAATTTTATATGTAGGTAATGTGGTAAAATTTATTAATGGCTGAATATGTATGTTTGGCTGATGGATCATGGGCCAACCAGTGATTAAGGCCGATAATGAACAGTATTAGGATATCTTAATGGTTCATGTCCTTCTTTAATATATCATTTTAGTAAATGTGCCATAATTTGTTTTATATTGTGTTCAGGCTCGATGTTGGAACTGATACAGCTGGCTTTCGACATATTTGTAATTTCTTTTTGATAACTTCACACTTCTTTATTATTTTTGATACCGCCTTGTCATGTTTTGATATTCCGATTGGTGAAAAAGTTTGGAGATTTTTAGTCGAGCATTATTTGTTTTAAGTTCAACATGTCTCTTTTTGCACATAATTCTTTAATGGAATTACTTGACCAAATACTCCCATATCTTCGTTTTGCAGCTTGTGTTGTTGATGTGTTGTCTTTTATTATGATATTGATATATCCGGGTGCTATTTTTTACCGCTTGTACTATTGAAAAATTTGAAACCTGAGTGATAATTAGTTTCGGCGTAACCTCTGTACAAGTGTCGAGTAGTTTACAACTCTTTTGAGCTATTTCTCGTCAGAAACCTACTTCTGACATACTTTAAAAATATTTTTTATATCACATAAAGAAAACAAAATTATTTATATTTTTTAAAATTAGTTTTTATATTTTTTAATTAATATTAAAATTAAAACGTGCAATTAATAGTTAAATGGACACTGCAAAAAAGAAGTATGAATTTATAGAATCTATATTGCCTGCATGTATGAAAAATTGTTTGTACCTCTTGTTTAAACCTCTGGGTAGGAATTAAGTGTTAATATAACGTTTTCACGAAAACTCTAATCCAAATACAAAAATTCGTATCAGATTTGCTGTCCTGGTTAGGAGGTTATATTTGGACTGGTTGGATACTGGAAAAATATTCAGCAAAATACGAGTTTGTACGAGTATATGTTTAAGACATTTCGGTTGCGCAAAAGCTCTTCAAATGTTCCAACGATTAATACATGAAGCATTAAGAGGCTTTAAATTCATTTTTACGTATTTGGATGATATTTTTATCGCACCCTAAATCGCCGCCGAGCATGAGACACATCTACGATTAGTAATTGAGCGCCTCCGGAAATAAGACTACGAGAACGTCGTCATTGTACACAAAAACGAAATCGAGATCTCTCACGACTTCGTTGATGAAACGCTGAAAGTGCAGCATTTCTTAGTCCAAATGACATTCGGGTGAATTCGAATAGGCCAAATTGTGTGGTAATTGCGGTTTTGTTAATGTCATCAGGAGCATCGGAATGAGGTGGTATGCTCTGACGAGGTCGATTTTGGAGAAAATTGGTCAACGCCTTAATGCAATGTCAATGTCGAGTAATTTGGTGCCATAAGTATTTATTGTGGTACCATTAGATGCTGCCAGAACTAAATCGGGATTGCGATTTGTTCCGTAGCGGTAGTAATTGTGATACTTGATTACGCTTAGATCAGCGCCGGTATCAATCAAAAATGTTTTTTGATTTACCGAATCCCATAGAAAATTTAAATGAGGGAGTTGTCTGATCCATAGTCTTGTAATGACGTTGACTGCGGAAGTTTTTGCCGGCCAACGATTTGATTCGGTGCAGAGTGTCCGAAGGCTCTTGATCACCAAGTTCGACTTTGCTCAAGATTGTTTCTAATCGACGCTCCTCAGAGATTGAGTAGCGATCGATTAGACTTTTCTTGAGCATGTCGTATTTATGGTTCTCGGAAGGGTCTTGTAGAATATACTCGTCCTTCTTCGCTTATGCTTCCGATAAGGACAACACTGTATGCGCAAACTTTTGTCTGTCACTTGTGATCTTGTTCACGTCGAACATTTCTCGTCTGATGTAAATCAAGTCTTCGGTTATTCTTCCAGAATGCCGGTAGCCGCGTCAATTGTTTTAACGTGGCTAATTCAAGCTGGGGTGGCAAATATTGCTGCCGATTTTCGTCTTCATATATATGTAACTCTTTTTTTGTCTTTTATCAACTCTTTGAATACGTTGTTAACAAACCCTTGGAAACCAGGCGGCGAATTGCATAGGCCAACAGGTTCATTTAGAAACTCGTATACTGTACGAAAGGAGTAACGAATAACGTATACTTGACTGACTCTTTGGCTACTACAACGAGAAAAACTCCATTACTCAATTTCAATGTGCTAAAATATTTTGATCAATTTGGTCATCGATCAGAAGTAGCGGGGTTTCGAGTATATGAGTGTGTCGTGTACCAACACGATACTCATCTTTAATGTGTTGTTTACCACATCTCTGTTGGGAGTGTAATTGCTAACCATACGATCATCTCTTCAGAGATCAAACGCTTCTCATTCACATGTGATAAGTCGACAGGCATTTATTCGATTATTTCGGCCACCGTGGCACCAGCGCCACAGACTGTTGGTCGAAGGGAAACGCCAGTCTCCATCGCATATAATTTTTCATGGCCCTTTCAAAATTTGGAAATCTTTATAGCATTTTGGCCCAAATATTTTCAATTTGCCCCATGTCTCCACAAAGATAGCACTTTGCCGGGCTTGTCCGTCGATTTCTTGATTTAACATACGTTACACCGAGTTATTGGTAATCTGGGTTCTCTAAGATTTTTTTTACTTTCCTTATAACTACTCAGTCTCTTTCTAAACTTGTTGATGGTAACTGCGCCATAAAGCATTGCCCTCATTCCTCTTACAATCCAGAAATTCTTCCGATACAATATTCGATTACGGTCGGTTCCTCCCTGTTTATTGCCTTGCCTAGTTCCATCATCGTAATGAGCTAGCTCAAGCCACTTTCGCTCGATTTCTTCTTACTTTCCGCCATTTGTTTGTCTTTGAAGCTCCTGACCAAAAATTTCTTTAATTCATGTTTTAGAAATTTACTCAGCAAATGGCTTGCTCTTCCATTGAATTTGGACAATGATCCTCTATATCTAGGATTCACGCCTCATTAGATCGAGCTCCCTTTGCATCAACTCGATCTATCGTCTCAATAGTGCTACATTGTTTATCGCAGTAGTAGTAGGTTCAGTGGTCGCAGTAGAATTCAGATTTTCTATCAGACTATTGAATGCTTTAGAAATATTATCGTTTCCCTCTTAGTGAAGATCAGACAGCTTGGTATGAACTCTCTTTTTATCTCCCAATTCCTTGGTACCGGAAGCAGCTGCATTCTGCTGGTCTGGCGTTGAAAATTTGTTTTCCGTGCCGTCCATTTTATGTGAGCGCTAATAGGCTTCAGAAGACTTAAGGAATTTGGAATTCAACGATACATAACCAGAAAAGTGATTAGTATCACTGACGCCAACAAGAAAAAGCGAATGAACTTTGCTTTGCAACATGTGAACAAAAACTTTGATCATTGGGGAAATATTTTATGAACTAATGAATGTTCGTTTACGATCCATGGAGATTATCATAAGTCGTTCATGTATTTCCGAAAAAACAACATAAAAAATCACCGATCGTTTATCGTGCGAATAGGCATAAAGGTGAGAATCTTATGATTTGGGGTTGTATTTCCTTCAATGGTGTTGGAAATTTTGTCGTATTGCCTGACAAGGTTGATAAAAATGTTTACCTTGACATTTTAAAATACCATGCAGCTGTTTGTGCTGACAATCTCATTGGATGAGACTGTTTGCTGCAACAAGACAGCGAACCAATTCACACAGCAAAAATATACCAAGAATTCATAAAGTGCAGATTTAAATATAATTTTAAATGTTTGGGCAGAAGTCAAGCAAAAACTGACGTACGAAACCGGAAAATCGAAAGAAATGGTCGAAAATGAAATGATTTGGGTCAGTTTAACTCTCGAATATCTTAAAAAAAATTATATATTCAGTGCCAAATCGTCTTCAGGTTGTAATAGACACAAGGCAAGACGTCTCCCGATATTAAAAGTCTAAAAGAATCCATGTTACGTTATGTGTGATAATTAAAAATTTTAAAATTCCAAACTTACGCTCACCTGAAATACTGTAGAAATAAAAAAGGGAACCATGAAGTTTTTCTTAGCAGTATGCTAACATTAATTTTAAATTAGTATTTTAAAATTAAAACTTATCTTACTTAAAATAACCAACCGTTCGTGAAAAAATACTTAATTTTCACTTTTGCCCATGACTGAATTTGGCCATTAGACGTAATAATTGTTTTTTTAAGGTTTACAATTTAAGGAAAAAAATCGCTAGCATTAAAAATGTTTTTCTCTGAAAATGATTACCTAATGCTGTCATCTTTGTACCACTATAGCTAAATTTTACCTGTGCTAAACAGATTTTGTGAAAAGTTTTATTGTAACAGATATACTGTTTTTCCAAAACAGAATTTATAAATAAGCTAAAAATAACTAAACGAACTTTTATTTTTAATTCTGAATGAGTAACAGCTGTGATGCTTCGCTTCTTTGATATTCAGAAATTTGAAAGAGCTTTATTCATTCAAGTGTGCAGTAACCATCTAGCAGAAAAGATAATACGAAAGCGGTTGCGGTATTCTTGGACATTGGAATAGCTAATGATTACGTTGTTCCGTGTAAATTTCAAGAAATTCTTTCGAATTTTATTTTTCACGGAAAGTGGGTATGTGGATAAAAGATTTTATGACTGATAGAAAATTTGTTTTGAATGGAAGTGGGTATAGGTTGGATGGAGTTACCAATATGGGACCTAGACCTCTCTCGTTCAACCTATACCACAATGGGAAAAATCATATCGTTCTGCAATTTGCAGACGATTTTGTAGTGATTGGAAAAGGGAAAGCTCAATGTCGTAAATCTAATATTAATGTGGATAGTGTGGTTGAGGAAGGTCCTTATTTCCATCAAAATTGGATATGGTATTAGCGTGTTTGGGAATGGTTCTAATGGGCTTTAAGTCAATTGATGAAAGGAGAGAATGCATGTGCCAGAGTGCGATTAAATTAACCCCAATTCACACTGTGGTCTGAAATGGATGATACACCTCTCGCCTACAAGAGAGAGAGGATCAGAGTGAGAGAGTCAGTGAGAATATAACGTAGAAAAATGAGTTTTGGAATAAAATGATATTAAGATTACAAAGAAGGGCGGTATACAAACCAACATATACAACAGGCATTGCAATTGAAAATATGAACATGTTTCTATGTATTGGCAATGCTGGTCTGCAACTCACTCCCAATAATCTTAATGTATGCATGAATATAGAGGAATATAATAAGGGGATGAATGAAGATATTCCCAAAATTATATTTGAGAAAATCAGTCAGCGGTAATTGCAACAAAATATTGTTTACACATATGCTGGTTTGAGTGAGGATAGAGTAGGTGCTGGTATTTCTATGCCTAGTAAGAATGTGGAAAAATACTATAAATTGGATGCTGGCTTTTGTATAGTGAACGCTGAACTGCTTGGAATATTTGGAGCTATTAAATTGGCTGTGAGGGGAAAGCAAAACAGTAATATTTTCCGATTCCAAGAGTGGTTTATGCTTGCTATAAAGTGGAGGTGTGAAAGAGAAGGCAATTTTTATGTGGATATGATTTTTGAATGTGTTTTTTTCTGTCAAGTGATGTGACCATCCAATGGATCCTATCACACAGACAGATCGAAGAAGGGTGCATTAAATAACATCGTTCAGGAAGAAAAACTTCAACAGACGCACTTCGAATGCTTCAGATGAATCTATGGAGAAAATGGGAGAGAGAATTTCACGAGAGAAGTCTGACGAAAGGAACAAAGTACTTTACACTGCATGGTACTCCTTTGAGAACTCCTTTCTACAGGTACTCAAAGGAGATACGCGAATGTTGCGAACGATTGAGAGAATCAGGCTGAATCATGGAAATTGGAAGGAATGTTTGCGGTGGAAAATGTTGAACGTATGTGCAAGATCCAAGTTCAACATCGTTCGGACTACAAAAAATTCAAGTGCATTAATGAATGAGGGAGGTTTAGCTTACAAAGAAATGTTTGATTTTATTAGAATAAGTGGAATAATTATTTAATAATGAAATAAGTAATAGACGATAAATGTGTGTAGGGAGTACCGGGTTTTCTTAGAAAAAATATTAAAGTTATCTAGTTCTGATTTTTGGTAACATAGCTCTTTTTTATGGAGTCAAGCCTATAATAAAAAAAACCTTAAGGAAGTGACTGTAAATGTTTATACAGACATGATCAAATTTCATTTCCGCCGCGTTTCACAACTTCGTGCTATATAGAAAAACGGTCCGTTGTATAGTAAGGGTCAACAAAATTTAAAAATGGCGTAGGCAAACATTGTTGTAATCAACAGATTTGAATGATGGTTTTACAGATCGATTTTAATAAGTTTTCCTCTGATTCCATTCCTTGATTTTCGCAAGATTAATTTAATTTTGATTGTTTCGCAGATATTGCACGTGTTTTTTCTGGTTTTTTAAATGCTAGGTTGGTTCTCGGAATAGTTCATATTTTTTGGATATGAGTTTTTTGGCTCCCACCTTTTTGGCTTTCATACGCTGGGAAAGGATTAATATGAGATCGTGCTTGACTGATTCTATTTGTGTAGCCAAAGAGATTACTGTTCCATCCGAAGATTATTTTTTTTTACCAATAACTGTATTAATAAATCTTGGCGTTTCAACGAGTGTACGAATTAATGAATTTTGCAAATCACACTTTTTTTGCCACAGATATTAATAAAATTTTCTACACGTATTCCGTACCTGACATACACGATCCGATCTTGTTATTCCTTTCGCAGTTACATAAATTTTCCCCAATATTCTTTTTATTTGTCGACATTTATCTCTGTCGCTAGCATTTTCAAATGGATTGTAACGCGCAAGTCGTAGGCCATACGTTACTCCATAGTAATTAATTCCATCATTTGAATAACATGATTTTTGAAAGCTAAATTATGTGATTGCATATAATTGTGGAATATACAAAGGTATACGGTTGTCGTTATTCTGGAATTACTAACGGTCGACTTTGAATAGCGTTTCTCTATGGTTTAATTTATTGCAAAATTGCAATTGTATTAACTTGTTGGGCTGGTTGGTACTGTATGTGGGTTCTACTGGTTAGTACCGTTAGGACTGAGCTTAGCGTGGTTTTTACAATTTTTTTTGGTCTTTCATTTTCATTTTGGTACTCAACCAACATTAATATTTTGGTAGTGCCTAGGTATATAATTATCGAGTGATAAGTGGTGCTAGTATATTGTTAATATATGAAAATATCTTTAATAAAAGATCTTAAAATTGTGTGGAAACTACGCGAAAATTATATTTTTTTTAAAGTGTTGGGCTCTGTTTTTTTTGGATATATAAACGTCTCAGACACGAGTCTTAGTGATACTAAAAAGGTAATTTATATTACGAAAATTAGTGAATCCTATACGAAACATTTCTTTTCTTGATAGACCGTTCGGGTAGACCCCACATTTCGAACCTGAGGAACGCATGGTCGAATGAATAGCAACCAAGCTACCGAAAACAGTGCTAAGGGTGTGGTTCTGCAACAGGCATCACCAAAAATACTCGGATTAGACGACCTTCCCGATTAGGTTATTTTATGGAAGTTCTAGGCACTACCGCTGGATAGAAGTACTCGACAGTTATATATCTGCATATACCAGTTATCTGGTTAAATAAAATTCGCACGCTCGATAAGAAAATAATCATCAACGCGTGCATTTGGTGAAGTTAGAAATTGTGGCCATTATTGGCATTCTGATTAGTTTTTTTTGCTATTTTTTTTTTATTGACATTTTTCTTAAGACTGGTGTTGGTGTTAAATTTTAAGAAAAAATATTTATACTTTCCATTAGTGATCTAATAGTAGTTGTTACGTGTAACTTCGCATATTCTGGGTATACCTTTTTTGTTGTTTTTTTTTAATTTTTTTTTGCGGTAATAACCTTTGGTTACAGGAAGGTTACGATTTTGGACGAGTTTCTGGAGCGCTCGAGAACACCGCCAAAGTGATAAGTTTTGTGTCTTTTAACAAAAGAATATATATATATATATATATATATATATATATATATATATATATATATATATATATATATATATATATATATATAGATATGTTCATGTTTATAACGGTATATCCATAACGTGGAAGAATTTTTGCTTTCCTTTTTTTTTAGATTAGTTTCTCTAAATTTTATTTTTTTTTTTCAATATATCTAATATTTATTTAACAATATGAATACATATTTCAAAATGGAATAAACCGAGTTTTGATTGCGACCCGTCGGAAATGAAATAATATTTTCTTTTGCGTTCTTATGCAGAGTGGTTATTATTGGTGTACCTTTCAGGTTTTTTTTTTGTGATTTGGTATAGATAATTAACGTAGCACACTGTTTATTTTTTTTTGTGCGATGGTATATCGGCGTAACGAACCCTCCCAACCGACATAGATCTTACCCATGGTTAAAGTGTGCCAAGACCGATACTACCTAAAACCGTCGTTACAGGATCTATTTGTGATTCAGATGGGCCTTCGCTGTAGAGATGAAACTCGTTAAATCCGGCAAAATTTAAAAAAATTGAACCGAACAAATTTTTGGAAAACCAAATCTTTTTGTTTTAATTGTTTTTTGGAAAATGCAATATATCTTTAACAATATTTGCCAAAAACCGGAAGTCCCATGAACGCTGCCACTTCCTGAGGACCAATTTCAGCAAAAATACACCATGATCTCCCAATTTGTGAAAATAGCTTAATTTATGAAGTGTCATCCCGACCAATCAATCCGTCTGGGCTCTACATTTGCCAAATTTGTGTGGAAAAACAGCGTACAAACATAATTTAGTTCAACTCTACAACAGTATCAAGTACCAGGTTCAATTTTAAATAGCCAATTTAAAGAAGAAGATGTGCTATTATGACATCATTCCGATTTATCTACGTTTCAATTTTAAATGTTTACAGTTTGCGCACAGGGTCGATCGCTACAAGTGTGAGAACTAAATTTGTAAAATACAAGTTTTCCACCTTCTCATTTATTCGTGTACGGACCAGACGGAAAAACAAAAAAATATTGCATATACAGGGCAACATCTAATTATTTTATATAAACAGATGAATTAAAACGCGTCAATAAGTCCTTCGCAGAAGCTGAATATGCAGTCGTAATTTATTACTTTACTATACAACCTTGTATCCCTATTCAAAATCAATTATAATATCAAAAGAATTTCACCTAGTTACCGTTATTCAATTTCAATGTTGAATCACACCCCTACGAAAATATCAACTGTAAGGATTGGAAAAATTACACATATCCTTTTCCTGTGATACCTACCAACCACCCACCCACAAATTATTTTACGAAACTTTCTGCGATTGAAGAATTTTAATGTTTTTTTTCTTCGTTTACGTCGTCGTTATCTTAAAAATCATATTTACATATTACACTTTCCCCAGACCCTACCAAATAATAAACTTTTATATTTTGTATATTTAGAAAAATGTACTAACGTTAGAATTTATATAGACGGATAAATAAAATTACAAAATCTTATTTTGTATCTATACTCTCTCCTATAATCATACAATGTTTGTAGGGTATATCATGAAGTTTGAAAATGAGGAATCTCGTATATAGTACACAAAAAAAATGCTTCCACCCACGCTTCAATATTGAAGGGTAATTCTATTATTTATGAAAAATCAATTAAATTTAATCTTCTGAACAAATTTAACGAGATTTTAATAAAATATATTTATACAGTTTGTATGTGTGTGTGTGCATATATGAAATAGTTACTTATTGATTTTTCAAATTAAGATTATATTTTATATTTGATATGAAAAAAAAAACGTTGACAGTAATTATTTTAACTTTTCGTTTCATATGCACACATTGTTGACATCACCCAGGGGAGACGGCGTAAAAGTATACGCACGTAAAGCCTCTTGCACTCGTTTATCTTAATTAGTCATATTATAAACTGAAAATTATATAACAGAGAGTCATATTTTATTTATATTTGAGAAATATTTAAGAGATTTTGGTCTCAATTGTTTCTACCATTTAATACACATCACAAATCCATCTTAGTTATAATTTTATTACACCCAATTATGATTTTACCCCACTGATGTGATAATGAAATTTGTGCTTCCAATTAAATCAATAGGTCTATCTATTTCTAAGATTTAAGTAAAGTATATTTTTGAGATTCGTTCTATTAAAAATTATATTTAGAAATTGAATATTTTTGACGGGCTTCAAACAATATTACAACCAATCCTGTAGATGTCCATGGAGTCTCACGGCGGATTTACTATGTTTTATATGATGTGAGAAACTTTACAATTTTGACGAACATTTCAAATTATATAACGGGCGAGCTAAATATATTCACAAGTCCTGGTCAGTGTTTACAAATAGAGCAGGTACACCTCTACTCTCGAGGTGACCAATAATTGACAGAACTTTATTTAATTGGGCGGAGTTAAAACCCAAGAAATATTAAAACCTTGTAATAAAACGTATTGTCGGAGAGTCAATTATAATCCGACGAAAAGTTTACAAATACAGGGGTCGGCACTTGAAGAGCTACCAATTAAAAATGCCGTAAATTTGTCAATTTTAATTTTTTTAATGTCAAAACTTGTTACGACTCCATGGTCTTAACATTCCTTACCCTTCTCTGTGAGTGTTTTCTTTCTTGTTATTCCATGGTAACGTATTATTTCGTCTACCGTTTCGGCAATGCTACCTATGTCATTTGTTGTACTAAAATATTTTCCATCATGTGGACACGGTTTTTTTAATTCTCGTGTTTCTCCCTACCATAAGGCCGCGCGATCGTCGATTAAAAGAGAGAGAGAGCGAGATCAATGTGCATCGGGTGTATGCGAATCAATGCGCTCTAGAAGAATATTTTTTGTTTTATGTTTCTCGTTTGCATCAATTTACAAAGACAGAGAAGAAAAAATATTCTTCTAGAACGTTTTGGCGTTGTTTTCGCTGCGAGAATTTTTTTTGGTCAGTAGAGTCTTGTTTTTGTGTTGTTAAGAGCAAAGCTCGTTTTTCTGGTCATATATACAGTCGTGTATATACGAAAAAATAAAATTTTCGTGGTCTCGAGCCATACTGGATAATTATAAAATATATAGAATTAATATTTTAAAAAACTCTAAATTTTTGTGGATTAAAAGTGTAAATAAATAAATGAACAGAGTTCATAATGTCTATTCAAAAATACCAAAATTGTTTTGAAGAAAATTGAATTGTAGTGGTGGTGTTTATAATATCAATGAAATTACACTGTGCTAAGAAAACGAAAGGATACAATAAAAATTGTATTGAAAAATTTATCCGGGCGAGGTGACGCCTAATTATCCACGGTAACGGGTATCCAACCGGCTAGTCGTCATATTTTTTTTGATATCGAGGAGAGGCCCCGCAATGAACGGGTAGCCAACCGGTTGCCTGTCTTTATATTGGTATCTCGCAACTTCACGGGTGGCTAACCACGTGGCCTTTTCATTGTTCTTCGGTGAAAGACACCACATCGTACTTTTGGGCCAACCGGCCATTTGGGACTGTTATCTAACAAATACCGCAACTTTTATGGGTGGCCAGGTGAGGCCACCAATCTTTGTTTAACGGTAAAGCGAACCAACGCCCAACGAAAGCGTATAGACGCCCAAGTGACTCTGTGACATGACGGTCAATTCATAAGGCCGCAACCGAAACGTCGGCCTCAAGGCGGTCCCAAAGGTACCATTTGTATTATTTTTTTTTATTTTTACTTTTTTACTTTGATTTTCTTAAATTTCATTTTTTTTATTTCAACTTCTACTGGGTCTATTTTTTAATTCAACCCGAGCAAGCAGAGGTTGTACTGCGGGTAAAATTATCCGGTGTGCATAGAGTAATACATTTTTTTGTTTATTTTGCACACTTCGTACACTGACATTAACTTCAGAGTGAAATTTGAAGAAACGAGTGTGCACTGTGTAAGCACAGTTCACAAATAAAAACGCAGTTTACCGAGTAAAATTACCCAGGTTGAATAAAAAATACGAAGTATTTTTTGACAGCGCACTGCCTGCTCGAGTTGAATTAAAAAATAGACCCATTATTTCATTTTTTTATTTTTATTAACTATATATATATTTTGTTGTGATTGAGTACCGATTACGGTGGTCGTACACACGACCGGGGTGGGCGTTGGTCTCTCGCTTTTCTCGTTATTCACGTGGCGTTATATTTGTTGGTTTATTTCTTGCTGATTTACGCCTCTAGTTTTATTTCCACGCTAGGCGGCCATTTTGTTTTCTTCTTTCGGTGTTTCCTTTTGTGTTCGGCCACAGCTCTTTAATTGTTTCTTTCTTTTTGTCACCTATCATTTTTTTTTATTTATCCTTTTGTGGGTCTCACTATAATTAAAATGAATTGCTAATTTTTCCGGGTTTGGTATGATGAGGGGGGGGGGGGGACTCTCATTATGTGTCAGCGTGTTCTTTGCAGTCCCTGCGGCCGCATCTGATTTCGCAACCAGCGCTTGCACTGTTTGAGTTCGAGCGGATGCGCGCACCCAGGCACCTCACTCAGTTATAATTGTATTGTTCGTTCCTCAAGTTCCGGCCGACGAATTTCGGCGGAACATAAGGTTTATTATTATTTATTTTGTGCGTTTTATTTTCGAAACAAAATCACCGTGTGAGACCTCTTCGGGGTATCATATGATAACTGCGGGATGGCTGAAGCCATCCTGTAACAAACTTCAGTATATCGAAACGATATGTAATTTAACAAAAAATTAAATTCATAATATGATGCTCATTTGCTGCAACAGTGACACAACTCAAAATTTTTAATTTTTCAGTAGAGCGATTTGAAAATATCACTCAAAATTGTTTGTAAAAATGGCGTTTTTCAAAATTTAATAAAAATACATTCTGATTAGTAAAATAATTTTTTTTCTGTTCCTACATCGTCAATCGGATCTTTTTTTTATAATTCTGTAATATTTTGCAAATTTTCTTAGGATTGTTTCCAATATCTTAAAATATTAATTTCTTTCGCAAATTGAGTGATTTTTTATATGGACTTTACCCTAGTTTGCAAGAAATCACTACATAAGCGAGTATGTTTTGATTCAAGATAATACAAATATGAATTGTTGGGTATCGTTTGATTTGAATTTCTTAGAAATGAGTGAAATTTGAGTTATGACACTATTGTAGCAAATGAGCGATATGTGCCACATACGTGCAATGTGGTCTCATGGTATTTTGTCCCATTCTCGGTGAAGAGGAATGTTTAAGGCGTCCACCTACCATATTGTTTAGTTAAAGCTTTGGCATCCAGAACGGAACATATAAAAAACATCCAATGGGGTTAAGTCCGAGGAATATGGTGGCCATTTTTGTGAAGAAATCAAGCTGGGAACTTTTTCTTGTAAAAAAAGTTTGGGTTTCTCGGGCTTTATGGAATGGTGCCGAGTCTTGTTGAAACGTTTAATGGTTTCTACCAAATGATTTACGTGCCCAAGGTAACAAAGCATAGCTTAAAATGTTTTCACGGTAGATTTAGTTACAACATCCCAAACCAACACTGATTCAGGCGTTTGCTTTCGCAGAGCAATTCGCTTGTCTAAATTGTCTTTTGATTTGCACTCCAACCAACCACGATCGTTTTGTTTGTTTACATATTGCTGAACCGTAAACATTTTTTCATCAGAAAAGACCAAATTCTCAAGCTCGTCACCAAGTGTTTTAACACCCTTGTTCTTGCTAGACTAACTGCTTTTTTGTGCAGGCGTTAAATCTTGTACTTTTTGTATTTTGTAAGGCTTCAATCATCGTCGTCGGGTTTTCACAAATTGAACTGCGCTTTTCCGTGGATTACATTGAATTCTGGCCAAATACAAAGCAATACAACAAAGCAAAATGATTGCTCTCTCATTAACCGTTTCATTGCTACAGCGGCGTGCATTTGGTAACACTTCGAGTGCTGACCCCTGTAATTATATTATACCAAATACATATAAGTTTTCAGCGCTAATCACAACAACGGTAGGAATGGGTTGAAATGTCTATGGTCGGTAACGGACAAGACGATAGATAAGTGGTTGTTACTAGATTTTGTTTCCAGAACTTGAGGTTTCTAGGAACCATGAAGTAAAACAATTACATATATGGTCAACACGTGTAAGCCTGTAGCGCCAACCAAAACGATGCGATTGATTTGAAAATTCATATAGCGCGTACAGAGCACAATAACGGGTCGCATCCGCTCTCCGTGAAATGTTTTACTTGTCACCACCGGGAATCAAACCTGGGACTTCCGGTCGCTGGAGCAAGCATGGTGACCACTTTGCCACCGGGGTGGCATCCGGTTGATATAAAAAAAACCTATAAAATGTGGTGGCCTATTCAAGTATGAGCCTGTAACGCCTATCACAACGATAGGATTATCTTGAAATTTTTATGGTTAGTAACGGATATGATGACAAGCTGTTATTAGGTACTAGATTTGTTTTCTGGAACTTGCAGTTTCTGGGAACCATGAAGGAAAACAGTTTATGTATTGGGCCAAACACATATGAAAATGTATCGCAAATCAGAACTGTTTGATTGAATTAAAATTGTTATTGTGCGTAGGCATCATTTTGAGTTATCAAGAATAGGTTCAGAACTTTTTTGCTTGCAGGAGGTTTTGTAAGACATCCCTGTCACATTTATTGGTGTACTCAAATCTGAGCCGGTAGTGACAATCTCAACAAAGAGAACAAAGAGGTAAAATATTTCATGTATTGGGCCAAACACGTGTGAGCTTTTAACAGAAACTAAGCCTAATAGTAACCACTTGGTGTTATTGACTATGAAAATTTCAAGATAATCCTATCGTTGTGATTGGCGTTAGAGGCTCCTATTTTTATGGGCCAATACATTTGACACGAATTTGGTTTAATAATGCCTGGGAACAAATAGTTCCGGAAACCAAACCTAATTGTGACGACGTCAATCGTTTTGTTCTGATTGGCGCAACAGGTCCAAACGTGTTTGGCCCAACAAATAAATTATTTTATTGCATTGTTTCTATAAATCGCAAGTTCCAGAAACTAAACCTATTAATAATAATTTTTCATCATGTCCGTTACTGACCATACATTTTTCAAGATAATCCTGCTGTTGAGATTGGTGTTACAGGCCCGAGACAATGCATTTGACAGGGGTTTGCTTTAATAACTCCTCCAAACAGTTTCGGAAACCAAGCACCCTGTAAGCACCATAAAAATACCAATTTACATGTTTGGCCCATTATATGAACTGTTTCACTACATGGTTTCCAGAAACCGCTAGTTCCGGAAACCACACACTTAAAAAAAAAACATTTTTTTATTTTTTTTATTAAACACTTGTTTTTATTTCGCAAAAACTACATTTTTTGAATATTTCAATTAAAAAATTTGTTCAAAAGGTTTAAAAATCACTCGATCGATTTCGACTTGTTAGGTCATCATTAGAAGTATCTACTCGTAATTTTATACTCTTGTTCCGTAACAGTACTCATTACACTTTGGGTTTCTGAGCAGTCGGTTACTCCTACTATAAAAATCGGTGGTGGGGCTTTTACCTTTGGCTGTGCTTCATTTTGTTGAGCTGGTTGCCATTCGGATAATTTTCTACCTTTGGTGAGGACTCAGCTTTTATTTTTTGTATCTCTTGTCTAGCTTAGCTTTTCCCTTCGTCCGTTAAGTATTCAGTCTTCTGCGACTTATCTCTTTTAGGTTGTACTTCGTTGTTTATGGTTCTGTTTTCCGTTCTTGAATTTGTTTTATCTGTTTTCAGACAGATTAACTCGCGTTGAAGATTGGAGATTAAAAGATCCGTATCTTCAATTTTCTGTTTTAGTGCTTGATTTTCTTTTTCTAGATTAGAACGTCCATCGTTTGCATCGCTACCGTCGTTGAAGATATCGGTTGCAGAACTGCTTTTGCTTCCACTTTTGGCATACATTTTTGCTGTATTTTACTGCGGTTGAAACGGATTGGCTGTGTCAAAATTGATTTCACTAACATGCAATAAGTGATTCTCCCAGAATCTATAGAACCGGCCTCCGAAGAGTGTGGATTAGCCAGATCCATTAAAACGAAGGGTTGGTTACCACAACCGTTCGTGTTACAATACATTGCCCAGAGTGCGCCTGTATCAGAAAATACTTCTTAGAGCCTGTCAATCATTAGCACTCCAAAGCTTCATTGGTATTCTCTTTGTCGATGACATAGCTTTGGCTTATTTTGGGTGATGATGAATTCTTATCTAACAATTTTTACTCTCATGGTTCGACAAGCATTGCCTGATTTTAAGCCTGAGAATTAAATTCATGTCGTTTAAATTATCTGGTAACATTAATTTGCCCGTTTTGTCACGGGTGAGTAATCACAGCAGGTCTCAATGTACTTCTATTGGTTGCCACCGTGAATGTCTTAATTAGAAAACTCATGTTAATCAACCAGTCTCTGTCATCAAATGCTATAATTTTCTTTCTATCTCCTTCATGACTATTTTCAAATATGTTAAATTAGAATATGGATTAGCGTGTTGGGTTGACTGTTATGCAGCTACTTTGTATACCCTTTATATGTTCAATAGAAAATAATTTTGATAATATTGCTAAAGAAACCATGAACGGAACCATCTTGGAATTTATTCATTACAACCAACATTTTGCCGTTAAAACACTTGCATGTCTATTAGGTATTGGGAGTATTTTTTAATTGAAGTGGCCAAGATATAATGGGAAGCGATTTTCAATACAATTTTCGCGGCAACCATCAATTTATCTGTAAAATTCCAAGATTTTACAACGACCACTTCCGTCGCTCTATAGTCTTGTTGCTACACCAACGATGTTTATTTTAGTATAAAACACTCTTAAGCACTAATGAGATAGCTCAACCTTTCGACAAAGTTTGAAATCGCAAGGGCTGGAATTTAAGCAGATCGACATTTTTGAGTTAAAGTTGAAGACTTTGAACTAAAACAAACATCACGAGGTATACCACGCGTGCTTGGACTTTTAATCGAGAGACGTACCCCCTATTCAAGGTACTACAGTAGCAACATTTGCAGACGAAACAACTATCATTGGAAAAGCAAAATCGGAAGCAACAAGCAAACTTCAAAATGCAGTTAACATAGTGAGTACCTGGACTACAAAATGGCGCATCAACTTATTAAATGAAATAAAATCAGTACATTTCAACTTTATAAACCAAAATGTGATCCTGGATGGATAATACGCAACAATACATAAAAAATTGCTCCTGTACAGGCAAATGCTAAAACTAGTATAGATTTGTGACACCCAACTTTATGTGTGTGCCAAGAAGACCAGTGTGCAAATGATACAATGCTTATAAAATTAAATGCTACGGAGAATTTGATTGCCTCATGGTACAATAAGAATAACCTTATAGGGACTTAAAGATACAATACTTCACCGATAAAATAAAGAAGTGGAGTGAGGAGACTCCAAATGAAGAAACCGCTTGAGCTAGACAGTCTAATTAGAATACTAAAATAATCTAAAATGAGTAACCAAAATCAAATAATTTAGGATAGGTCAACTATGATATTTTAAAGGAATGGAAAATGGAATTTTTTGATTGTACTGAATACTTAATCAAAATAGTACTAAATTAACTTCAATTGTACGTTTTCAAATTTAATTTTGTCGTTGTTTTTAGTAAAACCAATTAATAAAACTCCATAAAAAATTTTAAACAACATTTTTATTTTTAACCTTGCTTCAAATGGTTTTTTATAAGACATACTTAAGTCGGACAAAATAAAGTTTTTGTAAATAGTTTTGTAGTAATTTAAATAATGTGCTTTCAATGTATATTCGACCAGCAAACGATTGCTTATAAATTCATATTTTAAACAAAAATAAAATAAATTTTAATCTTTAACCTTCACCTTGTTGGTATTTAACCGTTGAATAACTACATGAATTTTAGGCGAATTTTAAAATCGCTTCGACTCAGTGATTAAATTTTTCAATTTTTCCGGAAAATTCAAAAATTATTTCGGGATACTAATGTGGTAAGTAATTTATTAATTTTCGCCTTTTTTGACCACCTTGACAGTTATTTACCCCGGTAAAGATATTTTCCTCATGTTTTATACAAAAAAACAAGCAAGTTTTGTTTTGTTTTCTGGTTTATTTTATTTCATTGATAAGAAAAAATATCAGATGACACACAAATCATTGTTCAATAATAATCATTGTACATTGCTATTATGCAATTAAAATAAAAGTAAATAAAATTGAGGAAAATATCTTAAAAATTATGAACTATTGGCTCATATGACATAGTTGACACTGGGTTTGAGTAAGGCTGTGTTCCTGGCAGATTGGTTTTTTGCAACAACCACACATCTTTCTTGTGGATCGCTTCTTTTTGCCTTCACCGTAGCACATAAAGCATTGACCTTTAAGCGTTAATCGACCGGATGCGTCTCGATCAAATAATTGGTCTGGTGTAAACAAAGTATTACTAGGCCCTTGTAATTGCTCAATTTGTAGGCCTAGAATGCATTGTATTACACTTCTGGTAGCATAATGACTTACAAGTCTTGGAAGTACAGCTCTTTTTTTTATTAGTGGGATGCAAAGGTTTTCACCCAGATCTTCTAAAAATTTTCGCCGACGACTAGTTTTTACAGTACGTTTGTTGGACGGGTACGGGTTATTTGTAATATAAATTATATATAGAAGTTCCTACTGCCACTATGTCTACAATATTAAAAAATATTGCCAGTGGCCAGCGATTTGTCTTCCGCTTGGTTGTGTGTTGTGATAACATTTTGTCCATTGTATCAACGGCTCCTTTTGTAGAATTATAATATAAAATAATATCGGGTTTTAATTTTGTTCCAGAAGTACTCTCGTCGTCGTGCTGCGTCGATAATAATATTACTGACTTGTTCGCTTTTGACACATAGGAGCAAAACACCATTTTTTCTCCAAAACCAAATTTACTTGACAGAACCTCTCTAGATCTAGATGGTTTGAATTCTACGGGAATACATATTTTGTTTTTTTTTATTGTATCCACTATTGATAAATTCCATGTTAACAAATCCTTTACAAGTGGTACGGAAGTAAAAAAATTGTCGGTTGTGACATTGCGACCGCTGTTTCTGTAGGGAGCTACGAGTTCCTTAACTACCCGATCACCTTGATTTTTGTCACGAATATTTCCAATTTTACCTGTATAAATTTGGCCATTCAACATACTTGGCGGGTTTAGAGGGAATATATTGAGTAAACTTCGTTCGACCTCTAAACGGAAATAACTGGTCATCAATTGTAATTGATTTATGAGGTCTGTAATTGTTTTTCAAATTTGCGTTTAGCATCTGAAAAATTTCCGTAGCTGGTGCCGCCTTATCAGTTTCCATTCGAGCTTGCCGAGTTGCATAACAGTCGAATCGAATGAAACGAGTAATATTGTAAAATCTTCGAACAGTCATTGTAGCTCGATACAATGGTAATGAATTTTTTTTTCCACAGTTGGGCCATAATTGGGTTCATAATTGGATTTGTCAGCACCAATAACTATTAGAAGACCCAAATAAGCTAGCAGTGCTTCCTCTTTGTACGGTTCCCAGACCAATTTTTTTTTTATCAAGATTCGCTTCCGCATGTACTTCTTATACTGCTTTTCGGCATTTTTATTGGTATTTCTACAAATTATGCTTTGCATAGAACTATCAAATAATTTACAAAATGTGTCGACATCATTTAAATTTTTGGTATTCAGATTAATGAGATGTTCTCGTTTCCATAAACATTTTCAAAGTCGCCCAAAATAATTATGACTGTCCACTGCTCAATTATATGGTCAATTGCGGCCTGGCGTGATAACCAACGGGTTGCGGTAAATTTTAAAATGCATACCAAAATATGTTTGAAAATTTTTCAATTCTTCTTTTCGACTACGGCTGTTGGAAAATGAAGATTGATTTCGCTTAGAACTGTATCAATATTATCTGGGAGACAAGATGCTGCGGCAATTGAAATTAAATTTAGGTTGTGACAAACACAACCGTTTACAATTAGGATTGGAACCAGTTTCTTCAACTTCGCCTGCACCCCGATGTGTTTGCCCATCATTATGGAACAAACGTCCGCAATGAACCCGACTAAATTTTTTAACGGAATGTTTTTTTCATCTAACGATTTTTCTAGTGAATTAAAAATCCAAATCACACACTGAACTAAACTAAAATACCTAACACATAGTAATTTACTTCTTTATTTCTATTCTTTCGAAATAAATCAGTTCAGTTAACACAGGAAACATTACAATTACCATGTTTCCATGCACGGAGATAAAAATGGTTTAGATTTCGTTGAGTTAAAAGTTTGTTTGTGTTAACTCGAACCATTTTCATCAAGCCAAGTTAAGTTGACAGTTATAAGTTGAATTCAATCAAATTGCCCTAAATACAAAATTTCATGCACAAAAATAAAAAATAGTACTAGATTCGGACCCAGCTTCAAATCGAGGTGAGGTTACCAAGTCGTTGGTAGTTTGGTTCCGACCTACTGAAACATTTGATTCTTTAAAACAAAATATTCGATCGTCTCATCAGAATGCACTGGACAGTGACCAAACTTAACTATAAAACTATTGAAAATACTTTGAACTTACATACAAAGTATAATCACAATGCCTTAGCGAATTATTATTTTCGAATTTTATTGTATTTAGCCGCCCATACATGCGAAACTAATTAGATACGCCTAGTCTGTTTAGAATTTGGAAAGGATAATGTAATGTGATGTAGATAAGATGTGTGCAATATGGTGCATGGTGTCATGCCAGTTGATCGGACGTTGATGGTGCAGTAAACTACAAGTACGATTTTTGTAAATATCAAAATTGCTAATTAAGGTGTTTTTAAAATCGTCCGTGATATTTTCAGCTTTTCGGACAAAATTTTATTTTTAATGGCATCTTACAATGTTTATGACTATTTTAGTCACAGAAAACAAAGAGACCATTTACTCAGAATATATTTACCACAAAAAGTAGAAACGTGGGGTCACCAGTTATAGCGGTGTTACCGGGTATATATAGTTATATAATTTTTACTATAAAATATTATTTTTATATTAGTTCACACGATTGTTGGGTGTGAACGATTGTTCGCAGCACTTCCACTTTGTTATTATATGAGACTGTGTCTCGTGCACTTATAAAACCCGACTATGTCTCATTCGATTTCGTTTTTTGTTCCTTTTTCCCGTTTAATTATTTGAATTCTCGATATTTATCCACTGAAAAAAAATTTCTGTAAATTTACAGCACACAAAATAATTTGTAAATTATAAAAATAAATTGTAAAAATAACAAATTTTTTGAATAAATTCAATAAAATTTTCATAAAATTGACAATATTGAAAAATATACAATAAAATTTGTAAATTTAATAAAAATGTCATCAACTATACAAAATATTAACAATAAAATTGAAAGGGACGTTGTTAAATTTACAAATTATTTTGTGTGCTGTATATTTACAAAAATTTTGTAAAATGTTTTTTGAGTGTCGATATCGAGATTCGCGAATGTAGATGACAAAATCGCTCAAGTCAGCAAAACGAGCTATCACTCGTAATTAAGCCTTACAAAAGTTAGAACTTCCTTAGGTCTCTTTTGGCAGCTTGGTTTCGTACTGATAAAAAATTTGGTCTACTCATCAAGTTACAACGACCAAACTGCAAAAATTAAACTCTTGTTTTGTACCGATAGTACAAAACAAGAACTTATCGATTTAGCGAATTATGTCACCAAATCAGAAACTTCTGAAAATGTGACGAAAATCGTCATAAACTTTGTGAGATGCCATTAAAAATAATATTTTGTCCGAAAAGTAATCACACTTTTATTTTGTTTAAAAACAAAAAGTCCCTTGTATTATTTAACTTACATTTTATTTTATTTTTATATTTTTTATAAGTCTGTAACAATTGTTTTTTTTTACTTAGGCGGAAGTACCTCAGTATGTGCACTACCGGAGTGAAGTATTTACCGTTAATTTAAAGTGTAGCTAAACATTTTAATGAAAAGTGTTGACTCAAAAAGTGTAGATACAAAAATTATAAAAAGTGTAGCTGCACAAGGAAAAAGTTTGGAATTCGAAACAAGGGTTTAATTATAGAAATTATTAAACATAATCAATATATTATTGAGAATCACAGTACTACATAAATATACACATTCTTTATATAAAAAAAATTAATCCAGAAAATCTTCGATACCATAACTGCCAAGTGTTATTTAGTGTTCTCAACTTGGGAAATTTCAGACACCAAAATTAAAAAAAAAAAATCAAGACAATTTGCATGTTGTGATTGGCGAGGCCGGGATCAAGATTGCCGAGTGTGGAATTTAGTGTTTTCAACTTGGGACTGTGCCTAAAATTTGTTTAAAAAATGTCAAGACAATGTGCAGGTTGTGATTGGCGGTATGGCCCTACACGTGGAAGGATCCAAATTCACTTAATTTTTTAATAATTCAAAAAATCATCAGAATAATGAGCGCCGAGTGTGGAATTTAGTATTTTCAACTTGGGATGGTGTCTAGACTTTGTAGAAAAAAATTCAAAGCAATTTGCTTGTTGTGATTTTCGATATGGCCCTACACACGTGGAAGCATCTCTGGCCAAATTCTCTTAATTCTTAGAAATTACTGCAAATTATTTTAGAATTTTTTCTACTAATTCTAGACATCATTTCAAGAAAAGAACACTAAACTACTTTAAAAAAATTTCTCTTAAAAAAGGCATATAAACTTATTTTTGTAGTACTGTGATTCTCAATATTTATTGTCTATTTCTAATTTAAGCGGATTTCGATTTTTTTTTCTTTTGCAGCTACACTTTTTGATAATTTGCACACATTTTGACTTTACACTTTTCGATAAAATGTGTAGCTACACTTGTTATTAACGTTATATACTTCACACCGGTCCTCACTCTACCCTATACATTTAAATTTTGATAATCTTAAAAGTTATCAAGCTTAATGTGACATCTGTACTCTAAATCTTAAAGAGCATTTTTAAATAAATTGTTGTATTTGTGTCCCATTTTGCCCATCACATTGTATTCCAACCCATTATTATGACATTAACAACATTTTAGTTAACAAAAAGTTACTTTGCATAATCAATCAACCAATATCTTAAGTCCTATAAAACAAAAGCACAAAAAACACAAAATTTTAAATTAATTATGTATTTTGAAAATATTTTATGTAATAAACAAGAGATACATCAACACTAACATAGTATATGTATGTATTATGTAATGATAATAATATGTATATATATAGTACATACTATGTATAATAACGACATGAAAAAGGGAAAAACTTTTTCACCATAACAACAAAAATTTCTATTGAAGAAAATTGATAATTATTTAAAATTAAATTATCAAAAATATTTACAAATAAAAAAAAATCCTCATTGTTGTTGTTATGATTTATGAGCATGTTAATTAAATTTATGTTAATTTTATGTTAATTTTTGTTGTTTCACTTGTTTGTTGTATGACAATAAAAAAGAATTTTTTTTTAAATTTTTTTTTCGTTTCTGCTTTTAAAAAATTAAATTTAAAAAAACGAAAATGTTGGAAAAGCGAGCGTGAATGTTTTTTTTATTTACAAATAATAATAATTGTTTTTGTTGTTAAGATTTTTTAATGTTTATACGATATTTTTATGTTTTGTGTTTTTGGCTTCTTAGGATGTGTTGTTTTGGAAAGTCATGTAATTTTTTATCTCTACTTTTTTCTGTTTTACACTAGGGAAGGAAAAAAGTTGAAATATTATTATTTTTATTATAATTAAGTAAGTTTTCGAAGTGATTTTAATTTTACAGTTCAGTAAATTGAGGATAAATTAAGCAAACAAGAATGATTTAACATGCAGATGGAACATAATACTCAACACAATTTATTCATTTTTGAATTATAAACCGAGGCGGTAGAAAATTGCTATGCAAATAATTTGTATATGTATATATAATATATCTATACTTTATGTACTATGTTGGTATATCAACATCGATGTAATTACATTTGCTTTACGGTTTATAAATTTTTGCTATTGCAATTCACTAAAGTCACAATAGTACTTGATAAGTAAACCAAATTAAATCGTATTGGACGAGAATAATTTAACTTAGGAAAAAATATCGTTTGTCATATCTTACATAATAAATTACAAAATAAAACAATCAAAGTAACAATAGAGCTCTAGAAAAATATAATTTAGACAAAAAGGCTATGCAAATATTCTTCCTAATTCCCTATTCTCAGGGAAAGGTGCCACAGACCATTAAATTTCGAAAGTAGTACTTTCTACTATATTTAGATTTCTAGAATAGTTATCAAATCCATTTTCATTCATTAGGTGATACCGATCAACGTGGCTAAATAAATAGTGGGATACTAATCAACACAAACAGATACTACACCATAAATGTTAGGTCAGGCTGCTAACGCAACAACGGTTTCCACCCAGTAGGACAGCCAGAAGATTAGCCTGTTACCTGGGCCCGTATTTATAAGTATGTTAAACTCACACCCCATACTTATCAAATATGGAATCGAATTTAAGCAGAAAAACGTTTACAACTACTTATCAAAATTTGTTTGTGATTGTTGTAGTTCAATCGCGTACATGACATCAAAAATAAATAATTCCATACTCGCTTCCGAACTCAAAAGCAATCAAATTACGTGAAATGCTTTATAGCACGCCTACTAGTTCCGAACTCCAGTTGAAATATTTTTAACTTTGTTGTTGTTTTAATACATTTTCCGATATCATGAACGCAGTATTCAACTAGCAAAAGGAACGCTCAACCAAATTGACCCCATCATCAAATTTGGT